>CAKKXW010000001.1:59969360-59983923 GCA_920937365.1 Sphaerophoria rueppellii
TTTGTATTAGCTCATTCTACTTACGCTGTTTCTTCTGTCTTTTGTACTGCTTTATGTTTTTTCCACGAAGTCGTGCACACGAATTGTTATTCCTTCAATTTTAATGTTAATCTGCCCCGCTGCGCTGCTACAAAGTGGAGTCGTAAACAGCGATGAAAGCTGAGATACTTAAAATAAGTACGCGACAAATTTTTTTGTTTCACGACAAATTTACGACAAATTCACGACAATTAATTGCATAATTACTTTTTGAAAATTCTAAAGTGGTAGTGCTAACTTGATGGGCATAATTCCTTCAAATAAAAAACTAAACAATGTAAACTTTTAATTTTACTACTGTTGTTGCTCATAGAGTCGAAAGTAGCGACAAATGCTGAGGTGAAACATCGTCGCGTCGCCCCGTCTAATTGTAATTTTAACTTCCTTATTGTTAAGCACACGTGCTGAAGCACCTTTTTTGTATTTCGTCATGTTTTCTGTCTTCTTTGTCGCATTCATCTTACTCGATTATGTTTGAGAATTTAAATTAACAAGTAAGAGACTATAACAGAAAAAAATTAAGAAAAAGCAATTAGCAGAACCGGATTAACCCAAAAACTGCCTTGTTTTTCTTATATTCTTATACGGGCTCCTGAATTTGGACACGAAAATGGTCTCAATCGATAGATACAAGTTAGTTAAGCACAAGCCGCTTGCGGCGGCGGCGCGTAGCCAGAGTCGTGCACTCCACATGGAGGGATAAAATCCCTTTAGCGTCGAAGCCGCTGCATATCCTTTCTGTTTACTACAAAAACCTGCATTGGGTAAAATATTACTCATCTGCAAAACCTAACATACTTCAACCTGAAGTTGTTTCCTCACCATTTGACAGATAAATCAAAGAAAAAACAAAATTCTAACCTCAATGAGCCCGTATATGAAATTTGCCCCAAAGTTTAAGATAAAATGTACAAATAAATTAAAATTATTATAAGAAAGAATTAAATGTAGTTCCCATCGTGTAATGGTTATGAGCGTTGGGCAGTTACATAAAGGGTTTTCCAATAAGAAGTGTTATTTTAGTATTCAAAGAAAAATGGCATTTTTTGAGATGAATGATCTGATGTTTATTTCATTCTAAAGAGGAAGGTATGCCGTTAATAATGGAATACAACATCAGCCAAATGGCCGCCACTACCACGCTTACAGGACCATATCCTTTTCATGAAATTTTCTTTAACCAAATCGCAAAGTGGCTGCCCTATATCCTCGATAGCCTCACAAATTCCATCTTTGAGGTCTTGATTCGACGCTGGGCTGTTGGCGTAGACCTTATCTTTCACGTGGCCCCAAAGGAAGAAGTCGCAAGGTGTTAAATCACAAGATCTTGGTGGCCAATTGTGATCACCTCTTCGAGAGATAACACGGTCCGGAAACTTTTCCCGTAAAAGATCGATGGTTTCATTGCTTGTGTGGCACATAGCGCCGCCTTATTGAAAGAAAACGTTGTCCAGATCAATACCATCTAATTCCGGCCATTTTGCCGTTTGTGGAGTGCCTAATTCCAAAAAAAGACGAGGAATGGACAAACCTGGGTTTTCTTCAGCATTTTTGGCTACAACAGCAATATTCTCAGTACTTCTTGAGTGACGTGCACGGGTTTTATTCTTCACATCAC
The DNA here is from genome assembly GCA_920937365.1 of Sphaerophoria rueppellii. Lineage (NCBI taxonomy): Eukaryota > Metazoa > Arthropoda > Insecta > Diptera > Syrphidae > Sphaerophoria > Sphaerophoria rueppellii. The sequence goes on from CAKKXW010000001.1 coordinate 59,971,018, forward strand.
TAACTTGTCCCAACAGCTCGAATTTGTCCACCAATTTCTGTATTGCGGTCCGACAAGGTGCTTCACGACGACCCAAAAATGTTTTAGTTTTACGAACCGTCTCTGCCAAATTTTCCCCATTTTTATAATGAATTTTAATAATTTCAATGCGTTGTTGAAGCGTGTATCGATCCATTTTTATTAAGGCGTAGTTTCTACTTGTCAAATGTCAAAAAATGACAGCTTCAAAAGTGACAGCTACCGAAATACAGGGCTGTTCAAAATAACACCTCTTATTGGAAAACCCTTTAGTTCCCATAGAATGTTTACCATTTTAATGCGGTTTTAGAACTGTTCATTGTTTTTTTTTTTTTTATTCTCAGGGCCTTCAAGGTTTCAAATCCACCACCGACAATGCACAGACCAACAGATATTCTTTTGTTTGGGAACATCAATGAACTGCCTCTGTTAGCGTGCAGCTTTCTTTTATTGTTTCTCTTCATTTTGTTGCTGTGTTTTCTTTGTTTAGCTTCTCTTTGTTTTTAATTTTTTCATTTTGAGTTCCAACTTCCAGCCAGTGGGATTGGAGCAAAGCCGAAAATTTGAAGCAAACTAAAAGAACACTCCGAAATTAACATGACACCTTGAGCGAGTTTCCACCCACAAATTCAGATTGGGTTTTTGTTCGTATCTGTTTGTTTTCATTTATTAACTTAAATATTTTATAGTCAGTTGTATTTCAATTATTTACTCCAATAAATTAATAACGAAACAATAATGTTGTTAAAACAAAGTTCTGATTCTGAATGAATAAAATTTTAAGTCAGAAATTGTTCTCATATAAAAATATTAAAAACAAAAACAAAACGATTGCTTTACTTATACAAAGTAGGTATTTCAATATACCCCTTCTCAAGCGTTTAATCCAAGTCGAAGTCTTGAAAACGGGTCGAGTCAAGGGATTTTGTTAAAATATCTGCAATTTGATCTTTGGTCCCAATATGCTTGATTTCAATTAAACCATTTTTTTTTTATGCTGAGCACGCACTCAAGGGGTTCATATTCCCTTTTTATGCCAAAGCACATTGCGAGCGTTAGGGAAAGTGGGATAGCCGGATAGGGTTAAGGATGAGGTGTCGGTTAACATTTTGGTCTTGAATTTTTGAATATTGCAGTGACTGGGGAAGACAGAGTGTGGAAGAAAATTCCACATTCGTGTAGTACGGCTAAAGAACGATTCTCTGAAAAAGACCAAAGTTGAGCTCGAGGGTGAACTGATGGGCATTCTTGGTGGTGCGGGTATTACGGTTGAATATCTTAAGGGGAGAAATGCAACTGGCTATTTCACTAGAGCACTATTTTTACCGTTGCAGTAACGGCAAAAAAGGGTGAGGCATGAAACATTACGTCGATGTTCGAGAAACGTAAATGTCTCAAAGATGGTATGATCGCCAATCATTTTGAATGCTCTTTTTTGGATACTGCCCAGAAGATTTAAGTATGTCACTGAAGCACCAGCCCAGACATGGCAGTTATACTCAAGTTTGGACGTATGTACGTTTTGTAGATGATAGCCAGATCAGAAGGGAACAAAAATTCTTGCATCGTCTTAAGAAACCTAGACATCTTGCTGCATTTTTGGCGACATCGCGTATGTGTACATTCCATAAAAGGTGGTCGGTGATAAACATGCCGAGAATCTCGAGATGATCGGTTTCACTGATGCAAGTGCCACTCATGGACAGTGGTAAGGGGGGGTAGTTTTCGAAGCATCAAACTCTACACGGTCTTTAATTCCCTATGGTACAATGCTGTTTAAGTCAGAGTTTAATGAGCTTATCATATTTTGCCGTTGCAGTTCCACATCCGAAGAGGAGGAGTGTGAGTCGGGAAATGAATATGAGAAGCTGAGGGTACTATTGTCAGCGAAACAATGAATTGGATTAGAAGTTACAGACAAGAGATCATTGATGAAAATGAGAAAGAGGGTCGGAGACAAAACGGAGCCCTGGGGCACACCAGCATTTATATTGTGGGTTTCAGACTTGAATCGAGGAAGAAGAAGAAGAATTATTCATGTTTTTCACAATTTTCACATTTTGTATATGTTCTCGAATGTAGTGGTGTTTGACATCGATGCGTTTGTATCTTTTCGTTTCCAAATTGATTGTCATTCCAATACAGGCCTTATTGTCTTCAAAAATAGTTGCCGGTCCATTATTAGCTTGATTTAGGTCTTCTAACAATTCTCTTATCCAAATAGCTTCAGATACAGCTGCACTTAGAGCCAAATACACTGCTTCACTTGATGAAATTGCCACTGTATCTTGCTTTTTACTCGACCATGAAACTGTACAGAAATTAATTTCCTGCCGTTGATATCACTTCCCCAGTCAACATCAACATATCCTACCAATGGATTCGAGCTTCTTATTTCGAATGTTAATTTTCTCGCTTGTGTGCCTTTCAAGAATCTAACACTTCGTTTAAGAGCCAACCAATGGTTTACTGACGGGTTTTGTTGATATCTTCCCATATATCCAACTGGAAAACATAAATCGGGTCTCACACAAAGAATAAGATACGTCAAGCTTCCAAATAGTTCTCTGTAAGTCTTTTTAAGTTTTTGGTCGGTTTTCAATACTTCTAATTGCAATCCTCTCTCCATTGGACTTTTCGTTGGATTGCATTCGTCCATTCCAAACTTGCTTAGTATCTTTTCAATACTTGATTCTTGGGACTATACTATACACTATAACTTGTAAAAAAGTCAAGAAACTAACGTTAGGTCGGCGCCTCCGTTCGCTTCGCCTCAAAGTAACTTCATCTTGAATATTAGGTACAATTATCTGATTGCGAAGGGAGCGCAAGAGCATCTTGACAAACAGTAAGTTCTTCATCCCTCAGGTTATTTCCGGTTTCGATGTTGTTTTGGTCAGTACATGAACTAACGAGCACTTCACATTTTCTTCCCCTTCTTTCTTGTAAAATTCTTGCTCATTGAAATTGAAAGCTGATTTTTGTTTTACCTGAAATTGGTATTTATTTTCAGCTATTTTATCATGATCCAAACAATAGCTTTATCTTAACCTGCTGTAGAAAAATTCCTACATGGTGAGTGTTCCATAAAAGTTATTCTTTCTTCTTGCTACATCATCTTAAAATCTTTTCCTTATCAAAAGACGTCACTCGATTAAAGTCCTGATAAAGACGTACATACGTACAAGTACATGTATACACTGCCAATCACTAGGATGAGGCCACATATTTTTCAACCGATTTTCGCTATGTATACATGTTGGAATTTGATTAGCCCAGAAAATTTTACTACATAGTACATGCTTACTTACAGTCCGTTGTGGACTTGGGCCACAATCAACAATCTCCGCCAGCCAGCTCTGCCCCTAGCTATCTGTCTCCAGTTTTGCACTCCAAGTTGATTGAGGTCCTCTTCCACAGTTCCACTTGAGTGCGCCATCACCTGAGTCGCGGTCTTCCTCTCCTCCTACGTCCCTCGGGAATAGTGTCGAAGGCTTTCCGGGCCGGAGCATTGCGCATGGACACCACTCTAACTGACCGAGCCATCTGAGTGTCTGGACCTTGACCCTTCTGGCTAGGTCCATGTCGTTGTACAACCCGTAAAGTTCGCTGTTATATCTTCTTCGCCGCATTCTCCTTCAATGCACAAGGAGCCAAAGATGACCCCATGACTAAGGTGCATGCTTTTGCACCATACAGCAGGACTGGGATGATGAGGGTGTTGTATAGTTTTACCTTAGTTGCTTGATAGAGGGCTTTTCCACTCAATTGCTTTCTTAGCCCAAAGAAGTAGCCATTAGCAAGTCTGATCTCGGCGCTGGTGTTATTGCCCGTGTTTATAGCGGAGCCTAGGTAGACAAACTCCTACACTACCTCGAAGTTGTATGCGTCTATTGTGACGTTCTGTCAGAACGCTGCCGCTTCTGTCTCAATTCTCACAAAGGCGCCATTGACATCACGCTGCGTTCTTCCCATTACATCAATATCATCGGCGTACGCGAGGAGTTGATTTTTGGAAGATAGTGCCTCTGGTGTTGACGGTGGAGTTCTGCACTATCTTCTCGAGAACGATGATAAAGAAATCGCACGACAATGCATCGCCTTGTCTTAATTCTTTTTTGACGTCGAAAGATTCCGTAAGCTCGTTGCCAACGTTGATGGAGCGGCGGCGTGAGTTCTCCATCGTCATTTTGCACGAGCTTGGCAGGGATGCCAAAACTAGACATAGCTTTGTACAGTTCGTCTCTGTAGATACTGTGATACGCGGCCTTAAAATCGATGAAAAGGTGGTGGGTATCGATTTGGAGTTCAAAGGTCTTTTTAGAATCCGCCACAACGTGAAAATTTGGTCGATGAGAGTAGGTAGGTACATATTTTCTTAAAAAAAAGTGATAAAATTAAAGGTTTAATTAGAAAAGACGGTTGGAATTTCCCTACATTAATGAATGAGTGGCTTGCAAAGAACGTTTTTTAAACAACTCATTTTAATTTATTTTATTATTATTTAATTATTACAAATGAGTTCTGGAAAGACGTTGACAGTGGCAGAAAGAGGATAAATCTATGTTTTAAAGGAAATGGGACTCTCAAGCTGAGAAATTGCAAGAAAGCTGAACAGAAGTAAGACAATTGTAAACAACTTTCTTGCTGATTATCAAAACCATGAAAAAAAAAAAAAAAACAAAAAGGACGCACAACCAAAGCAACAACATCCCGAGACAAGCGGTTAATCCTACGTATTGCTTCAAATTCCACTCAACCAGCTACTAAAATAAGGTCCAAAAGCGGAGTATCAGCCAGTAAAAAAATGGTACTATCCCGTCAAGAACACTCAAAAAGAAACCGTTTCTAAAGCAAGTACACAAGGAGATGCGAATGAACTTGCAAAAAAACATGTGGCTTGGAGCAGTCAATGGAAACGCGTTGTCTTTTCGTATGAAAAATAGTTTAACCTTGACGGCCCCGATGGTTACAACTTTTATATCAGGTGTCATATTTTGGGGAGCTATCACCTTACATGGCAAAATCGAGTTGGAGTTTCTTTCTACAACAATGAACGGAAACAGCTACAAATGCTTGTTGGAACGGTCATTTCCAAAGATGGATGCCTTGGATTTTTCCACAAGACAATGCCCCCATCAACACTTCCAGGGTTGTCAAAAGCTGGATTTTATCAGATGACGTAGAGCTTTTCCCATGGCCGCAAAATCGATTAAAAAATATGTGGCCTCATCCTAGTGATTATCAGTGTATGAATATAGAAAGCGATAAATTCAATCTGAACAAATTATTTATAATTTTATATTTTTAAAGAAGCAAGTGACCTAATTTCTGTTAGTCCAAAGCTTGAAATATCATATCATTTGTCACGTGAAAAATTCTCAAGCACAAACCTTAGTCGTTTTTGCAAGCACTAAGCTACGTAAGCTGGACTGTCAACATTTTTAATCAAATGCTGGCCCTGAGTAGTTTCGGTTTATTCGCAACGATTAAAACGTTATTATTTTTTTGTCGTCGCTGTTTTATTTCAAAGCGATTGTTGAAAATATTTATCTATATCTACACAAATTATAAAAATCTAGGGCCGTGGTTTTACTTTATATAGGCATAAAAACGGCCCAATAGATATTTGTGAAATTTTCATGGTTAATACTATTGTATTCCGTGGTCTTTTCTTTGAAAAAAAAAATGGAAAAACCTCATGGAAGAGTGGAAAAAATGCATTTCTTTTCAAATGGATAACTGGAAAATTTCAAAATGGGTTTTCGAATGGAACATAGATAAGATTTTCGACAGCAGTTTTTGACGCTTCAAACTCTTAAAGCTTACTTACTTACTTATGGTGGCGCTACAGTCCAGGTCGGACCAGGGCCTTACCCAACAAACTTCTTCAGCCAGCTTGGTCCCTTGCTAGCTGTCTCCAGTTTCGCACGCCAAGTTGGTTCAGGTCCTCTACCACCTGTGTGCTCCACCGGAGTCGTGGTCTTCCTCTTCTGTGACGTCCTTCCGGGTTGGATTCGAAGACTCTACGAGCATTATTTTTCATTCGCTCAACATGACCCAACCATCTAAGTCGTTGGAACTTTACTTTTCTGGCTAGGTCAGTGTCGCTGTACAGCTCGTACAGTTCTTGGTTGAATTTTCGTCTCCATTCTCCATTAACGCAGACACGACGAAAAATCACTTGAAGAATTTTTCTCTCAAATCAGCCCAAAGCATTTTCATCAGATGTTGTCATGGTCCATGTCTCTGCACCATACATGAGGACCGTGATGATGAGGGTTTTGTAGAGTGTCACTTTAGTTGCTCGGGAGAGGACTTTACTACTCAATTGCCTACTAAGTCTAAAGAAGCAGCGATTGGCAAGAGTGATTCTTCGTTTGATTTCAGCGCTGCTGTTGTTGTCTGAGTTGATAGCGGATCCCTCTAACTACCTCGAAGTTAAATCTGTCTATGTTGACGTTTACTCCAAGACGTCGATGTTGGTAGTCCTTTCTTGATGACAGCATTAACTTGGTCTTGCCTGACCATCTGACTGACATCACGCTGTGTTCTTCCAATTATGTCAATGTCGTCTGCTTATCCTAGTAGTTGGACGGACTTTTGAAGGATTGTGTCTCTGGTGTTGACATTGGAGCTTTGCACAATCTTTTCAAGAATGATGTTGAACAAATCGCATGACAACGCATTGCGTTGTCTAAAACCTCTTTGGACATCAAAAGCGTCCCTTAGATTTTTTCCGACCATAATTTAACCGCGTTAATTTTCCATTGTCATCTTACACAGAGGGATGAGTTTTTCTGGGATGCCAAAACTTGACATTGCTTTATATAGTTGGTTTCTATAGACGCTGTCTTATATGGCCTTGAAATCGATGAAAAGGTGGTAGGTATCGATTTGAAGTTCCTGGGTCTTCTCCAAGATCTGCCGTAGGGTGAATATTTGATCGAATGTGGACTTTCCGGGTCTGAAGCCACACTGCCAGGGCTGACGGAGTTTTGGTCGTCATCCCCATTATACAGCTTGGAAAAGTGGTCTTTCCATATCCTCAGCACTGACTGCGGTTCTACTACGATGTTCCCATGATTGTCTCTACAGGCTTCAGTTCGGGGTGTATAACCCCTTTCAAACCTCGTTCATTTTGTGACATCCCTCTATCTATCTCCTCGATCGTGTGCTTTTCATTCTACCTTGTTTTTTTTCTGAGAAGGTTATGCTCCTCTCTCCTTTTCTGCTCGGAGAGCTCACGAGCTGCTCGTGTCCTTCTTTGCAGCGCCGCCGCTTTGTATGCCTCTTGTTTAGCTGCATGTGCTCGCCGGCATTCATCGTCAAACCAGGGATTTCGTTTTGGTGGCGGCATCTCTGATGGCTGCTTGGCTGTGTTACCACTGGTTCTCTATATTTTGTGCTGGTAAATATCGCAGTTGTTCATTTTACGTGCCCGGACCATCCCATCGCATTTCTTGCTTTATAGCAGTCATGGGCTTCCGCTAGTTGTTCGGCTGCAGGTGGCCTTTTAAGGGACCTAACATTCAACGTACAAAACCCAAATTCGTTGTCCTTAAATCGTTTGCGTGGGTCGTCATCATTAATTCCGTCCGTATGCGAGGCTTGATGGTGGTTCGGAACTATAGTTTCTTTATGTGGCCGGGCAGTCACCCCAACGCACGACCCCCAACCTGGAGGGCCAGGTCTTTAGTTTAACTCTAAGACGAAGAGCCGGTCAAACCGCTCCTTAAAGGCCTGGGCTGCGAATATGTCGTAGTAGCCCTATAAGGTGTTCACTAAGTAGTTCATCCTGACTGGAACTGTTGACGACACCGTTGATTCCACCTTGGGAGTTCTTCCGCTGCCGCCTGTTGAAAAGGAGGCATGTCTTAGTGGACGCATACCTTCTCCCCTTCTCTCTTTTTGCTGCCGCCAACAACTTCCCTCTGTGGTTGGAACCCAATCTTCGGTTGAAGGTACTGGGCACCCGATGCTCACCACGGGGAAGTGGAGAGTAGGAGTTGATAGACAGAGGTTTTAGTGGACGCTTGTGTCCACTTGAATGCACGTGTCTACCTTTCGAACATCATGCTTAAGTTCAACCATCTTAACTTCCAGGCTTAAATGCCCTTTTTTTCACCTTCATTGACTCCGGTATATAGCCAAGTCTTAAATAGAATAGTTTTCAATTTCCCATTTGCTTTAAAAATTTGCGATATTTTCTCTTCAAAAAAAGTATTTATTCCGGAATTAAACGCAATTTAAATAAAGAATTCGCACATGTTCAAATTCAAACAAGAAAGTAACAACTGCCTACTCAACTCTAGTCATTCTTTTGCGCATCAATTTTTGTGTTTTTTTTTTTTTTTTTTTTTTAATGCTGTTTGTTATCAGTAATTATTCAACATGTGCCTGCTTCATGACTCGTCAGGTTTGATCATTTTTCTTGCGCTTTTGCCTACAATTGCAATTGTGAATACGCAGTTCATTCATTTAATTCCATCAGTTTAAGGATGACTAATCGAAAAACTACCTGCATGGTTACATATGTACATTCATACACCGCATTCGTTGAATGGAAATTATAAAGTTCCCAGGAAATAAACGTGACTGTTCGTTATTTGAAATCGAAGGTTTGTTTACATAATGCTGCAAAACTGTTTTTACTTCTGAAAAATTACTTAAATTGAAAAAGAAATACTCGTTTTTTAGTTTGTATTATAATTATTAGAATTTTGTTAAGTAATTGTTGTTTTGATATTCGGGGTTTTCCCAATCATATTAAGCAGAAGGGAAGGTTAGCAGATTCTAAAAAAATGCGATTTGCTAATTTAAACTTACCTATTTAAATTGATTGAAAAAAAAAAACCTACCAACTATTAAACAGTGATCGTATAAGAGTTTCAGGCACTTCAGGTCTCCAGGTATTATACGTACCTATGTGTCAAAAATCAAAAGTCAGAAAATAAAAATGATTAATTTTATTTTATTATCCGTCAAAAAATCATAGTGCACAAAAACCCCGAAATAACCATCAAATGATCAGCGAGCCAGCTCTGCTGCAGCTGTACATTTGCATATATATGTCCTTCTGATCTAACTTTCTTAATTTTTATTTAAAACAAATGACAACATACTTACTAACATACTTAAGGTGGACTTGGGCCTCAATCAACAGTCTCCGCCAGCCAGTTTGGTCCCTGGCCAGCTGTCTCCAGTTATGTACTCCAATTTGACTGAGGTCTTCTTCCACTTGAGTGAGCCACCTGAGTCGCGGTCTTGCTCTCCTCCTACGTCCCTCGGAAAAAGTGTCGAAGGCTTTCCGGGCCGGAGCATTGGTGTCCATCCGCTCTAAATGATCGAGCCATCTGAGACTCTGGACCTTGACCCTTCTGGCTGTTATATCTTCTTTGCCATTCCCCTTCAATGCACACGGGGCCAAAGATGACCCGAATAACTATCCTGTCGGAACAGCCTAAGGCACATTCATCCGATTTTGTCAAAGTCCATGCTTCTGCACTGTACAGCAAAGGCACTTTCATCCGATTTTGTCAAAGTCCATGCTTCTGCACTGTACAGCAGGACTGGCATAGTTTAACCTTAGTTGCTCGAGAGAGGGCTTTTCCACTCAATTGCTTTCTTAGCTCAAAGAAACAGCGATTAGCAAGAGTTATTCTTCGTCTGATCTTGGCGCTGGTGTTAATGCCCGTGTTTATAGCGGAGCCTAGGTAGACAAACTCCTTTACTACCTCGAAGTTGCATGCGTCTATTGTGACGTTCTGTCTGAGCCGTCGGTGTTGGGTGTCCTTCCTCGAAGACAGGATATACTTCGTTTTTCCCTCATTTACCGCTAAACCCATTTTTGCCGCTTCTGTCTCAATTCTCACAAAGGCGCCATTGACATCACGCTGTGTTCTTCCCATTATATCAATATCATTTTTGGAAGATAGTGCCTCTGGTGTTGACGTTGAAGTTCTGCACTATCTTCTCAAGAACGATGTTAAAGAAATCGCATGACAGTGCATAGCATCGCTTTGTGTGAATCCTTTTTTGACATCGAAAGATTCCGTAAGCTCGTTGCCAACGTTGATGGAGCGGCGGCCGGCGTGAGTTCTCCATCGTCATTTTGCACAAGCGAACGAGCTTGGCAGGGATGTCAAAACTAGACATAGCCTTATACAGTTCGTCTCTGTAGATGCTGTCATACGTGGCCTTAAAATCGATGAAAAGGCGGTGGGTTTCGATTTGGAGTTCATAGGTTTTTTCCAGGATCCCCCTCAAAGTGAAAATTTGGTCAATGGTTGACTTTCCTTGTCTTAACCCACATTGATAAGGACCCATCAGATTGTTGACGAAAGGCTTCATACGTTCACATATTACGACAGAGAGGATCTTTTAGGCGATGTTAAGTAGACTGATTCCTCTGTAGTTGGCGCAGTTTAGAGGATCTCCCTTTTTCAGGATCGGGCAAACAATGCTGAGGTTCCATTCACCGGGCATGCATTCTTCTGACCATATCTTACAGTGATTTGGTGCATGCTCCTATCTAGATCGTCGCCTGCGGTTTTAAACAGCTCGGCAGCTTTACCATCTCTTGCTCGATGACCGTGAGCCAGCTGCTTAATCTTCCTTTTTTTCCTCAGAAGCCGGCGGCCGGCGTTCCTCTCTCCTCTTTCGCTCGTAGAGCTCACGAGCAGCTCTTGTCCTTCTCTGCAGCGCCGCTTTGTATTCCTTCTGCTTGGCTGCCTTTTTAGTGGCTGTGTGAAACCCAGCACATTAGAGGCGGCAAATCTAACTGCTCTCTGGCAATGTTGCCACTGGTCTTTGATACTTGATGTTGGCAGCATAGGACTCCTTAAGAGTTTACTTGACCCTCGATCTCTTGCGATTGTAGCCGTCCGATGTTGAATTTTCTTGCAGCATTTCCTTGTTTTGCCCGTTGTCGGGATATTCTATGCACTACCATGCCTAAGACGAGGTAGTGGTCCGAGTCGATGTTGAATCACCGGAAAGTTCGAACATCTTGAACTCTGCACAAATGCTTTCTGTCGATCGCAATGTGATCAATCTGGTTGACTTTTGAGTGATCAGGAGATCTCCATGTTCCTTTATGAATGTTGAGATGTAAAATCGATCTGCCTGAATCCGTTATCGGAAGTGGTGTCGTGCAGACGTGCTTTCCGACTGATCCACCAAAGATGTTCTCTTTTCCCAGCTTTGCGTTAAAATCGTCGAGAACAATTTTATTGTCATAGGTAGGACATTGCTCATACGTTTTGTCAACTAGCTCGTATAACTCGTCTTTGGTGTCGTCCTTTTTCTCTTCTGTTGGGGCATGCGCGCATATTTGCCTAGTGTGGCCGTTTCTACGATTTTAAATTCTAGCTTTTATCGAAATTTATAAATTTACACCCGACTGGTCACTAACAGCATCGATTTACAATTCCAATTTACTAATTTAAAATTTTCCATTGAGAACCTTTATTTACAGAAGCTGTTAAAAAAAAAAAAAAAAAAACTAGTGAAGAATTTTCTTAATTGTAAAGATTTTACCAAATTAAGAAAATCGATTCTAATTGTGTCGTGTCTATTAATGTATGCACACTTTCCTTTACTTTATTCCAAAAATAGATGCTGATATTTTTCTTTCCTGTATTTGTACTAAAATTTAATAGGGACACTCCAATCATGTCGCATTTATCTAGCTTGATGTCTGTGTGTTGTGTGTCTAGTAATTGCGCTCCGAAAGGTTTTAAACATTTTAAATCAAAAGTACCTAATACACCCTAGAATTAACTTAAAGTTCCAGGTAAATTACGGAAATAATTGAAACATATTTTAAAGTTGGCAAATAAACTTAATTTATGATTTCGTGAATCACTGATAAAAAATAAACACACCTGCTGATTGGGCAGTCGTTTTCATTCATTCAAAACAGTTCTTTTTTTTATACTGGTTTTTTTACTTCAGATTGAATGTAAACCTCGCATGCGTTATAACTTCCTTTGAATAGATGAATAGATGCAACGTTTGGTGTGATGCCTTTGTTTGGGGTCAAACATACGTAATACGAAGAAAAGAGAAAAAAGATAGGACAAAACACTGTGCTTTCAACCCAAATCGAACATACAGTTCTCTTCACTTGATTAGACGCACACATTTTTACTTGGGACATATATGTTGAATATATGGCAAGTATTGAATTCGTAAAAAAAAAAAGAAAAATTGAGATGAGGATGAGATATGACATTACGATGATAGAGAAGTCGAAAAAAGTGGGTCCGGCGATTCCGTCTGTCTGTCTGTCGGAAAGTTTACAACTACTGGTCCGATTGACTTCAAATTTGAAAATTAGAGGTTTGAGCAAAAACTCATATCCCAATTTTTTTTATTTTTGTTTTAATAAGAAAATTTTGGGTAGCCACCATACGATTTTTTTGGCCAAAAACCAAAACTTTTTTTTTCTCCAAAACGGCGCCTACGATTTTTTTTAAACTTCCTCGAGTTTAATTTTTTTAAGCATTCATGTATTTTATGTAAAAAAATTTTGTTTTGCTTCAAAACGGTACCTCCCATAGAACCGTTTTTTTTGTTATTAGATTTTCTCGAAAAATGAAAGTCCGATCAGCGTTAGTTTTTTTTTTTTTTCGAAAGTACGTATATATTGTTCAAATAATATTTTGTATTCAAAAAAAATTTCAAAATTTTTTTTTTGATTTGTAAAAAACATTTTTAATTTTTTTTTTCAAAATTCTGTATCTCAAAAAACGGATCAATTTTAAAAATCCAAATTGAAGTGTAATATGTATATTTACATGGTCTTGAAAACTGCATACCCAAATTAATTTTAAGACATTTTTGAAAAATCTTATACATAAAAAATTAATTTAAAAAAAACGG
>CAKKXW010000001.1:60007769-60024915 GCA_920937365.1 Sphaerophoria rueppellii
CCTTCTACGATGTTACTATTCCCTCCGCCTTACTCGCCGAATCTAATTCGTAAAGACTCATGTGTGGTGATGGTTGAGGTAGTAATCAGAACCTAGGTCGACATATTTTTAGCTACGGCAACATTAGCTCCTCAAAAAACAGAAGGGTAAGAAGAGACCTACCTTATCTATGGAAATTCAAAAAATAACACGTTTAATGTTTCGCCTTTAATGTTTCACAGGGGCAGGACAATATCATCTGAGTCTTTGGACTTTCACTCTTTTAGCTAGGTCAGTGTCGCTGTACAATGTACAGTGGACCGGCCTAGGGCGTTCTCATCCGTGTTTGATAGCGTCCATGCTTCTGCACCATATAACAGGACGGGGACACTTTGTAATTTCCGCTTTGTAATTTGCACAATAAAAAACTTAAAGGTATCTATTCCATCCAGAGAAGAATGGGAAGACAAAAAACTCCTCGATTACAACGGCATCGATTTTTATACAGCTGGATCCAAGACTAATGATGGAGTTGGTAGTGGTGTGTACTCAGAAATGCTTAATCTAAGCCGCTCATTCCGCCTCCCTTATCATTGTAGCATCTTCCAAGCGGAAGGCTAAAAGAAAACGTGATATCAACTTCTGATATCCGCATCTTCTCTGACAGTCAGCCTGCTATTAAATCTCTCGACGGTGTCTCAACCAACTCTCAAACGGCCTCGATTGTCGATCATCTCTTATGGAGATGGCGCAGCAATTTAATATTCACCTCTGCTTGGTGCCGGGCCACAGACCCATCACGAGAAATTATAGAGCCGACGAACTCGCTAAAAATGGAACCGTCATACCTATCTCACCTGAAAGGGAAAAGATAAATACACCAAAAGCTACATGCAAACATTAGCTAAAAGAAACAGCCGTAACGATAGCAAGGTCTAGGTAGTACAATTTACCGACGTGCGCAGCTACAGAGCTTATATGGCCGTCACTTGACCTGAAGCGCGCTAAAGACTTGTTATCTCAAGGCAGATTTCATATTAGCTCCCTTATAAGTGTCCTAATTCTCTAGATTCATGTGGTATCACAACGGGCCTTTTCTTTTGGCCCTAAGTATGTGGATTCTGTGTCCGCAATCACTTAAACCTAACCTAACCTAATCTTGTACTAAATGTCAAACTGACATTTTCATTAGAGGTGTTCCACTTCATGTTAGTATTAATGGTCGGTACGTTTGCATCAGGGATGATGAGGGTTATATAGAGCGTCACCATAGTTGTTCGGAAGAGGGCTCGATTGCCTTCTTAGCCGGAAGAAACAGCGATTAGCAAGACTTATTCTTCGTCTGATCTCGGCGCTGATGTCGTTGTCTGTGTTGAAAGCGGTGCCAAGGTATACTAAGTCCCTAAATACCTCGAAATTATATGTGTCTATCGTGACGTTTTGTCCACCAAAACTATTGTCCATTTTCTCAGCCTCTGTCTGTAAACTCACAAAAGCACTGTTGACATCACAATGCGTTCTGATATCAATGTCATCAGCGGGCTTCTGGAAGATAGTGCCTCTTGTGTTGATTTGTAATAGTATTAACAAAATTTTTGAATAAAAATGAATACAATAAATTTTATATTTTGTGTTTTACATAAAGGGTTTTCCAATAAGAGCTGTTAATTTGAATAGCCCGCTATTTCGGTAGCTGTCACTTTTGAAGCTGTAATTTTTTGACATTTGAAAAGTAGAAACTACGCCATCAATAAAAATGGAACGAAACATGCTTCAAAAACGCATTGAAGTTATTAAAATTCAGTATAAAAATGGTGAAAATTTGGCAGAGACGGTTCGTAAAACTGAAACATTTTTGGGTCGTCGTGAAGCACCTTGTCGGACCGCAATACAGAAATTGGTGGACAAATTCAAGCTGTTCGAGCAGCGACAAGTTAGTGATGTGAAGAATAAAACCCACTCACGTCGCGTCGGTCAAGAACAACTGAGAATATTGCTGTTGTAGCCCAAAGTGTTGAAGAAACCTAGGTTTGTCTATTCCTCGTTCTTTAGAATTAGGCATTCCACAAACGTCATTAAACCGTATTTTGCATAAAGACTTGGTTCTTAAGGCTTATAAAGTTGAGTTAACACAAGAACTCAAGCCGGCTGATTATCAACAACGTCCAGTCTTAGCTGATTGGGTCCTTGAAATGCATCAAAATGATCCGGAATTTCATCGAAAAATCATCTGGGGCTCGGAAAACCCAAGAGTTATTGCTGAAAAGCCTCTCCATCCTCTACGCGTGACTGTTTGATGCGGTTTATGGTCCGGTTATTGATCTGGACAACGTTTACTTTTAACAAGACGGTGCTACGTGCCACACAAGCAATGAAACCATCGATAATTTACGGGAAAAGTTTCCGGACCGTGTTATCTCTCGAAGAGGTGATCACAATTGGCCACAGAGATCTTGTGATTTAACATAACACCTTGCGATTTCTTCCTTTGGGGCCACGTGAAAGATAAGGTCTACGCCAACAGCCCAGCGTCGATTCAAGACCTCAAAGATGGAATTCGTGAGACTATCGAGGACATAGGGCAGCCACTTTGCGATTTGGTTATGGAAAATATCATGAAAAGGATATGGTCCTGTTAGCGTAGTCGTGGTAGCCATTTGGCTGCTGTTGTGTTCCATTATTAACGGCATAGCTTCTTCTTCATAATGAAATAAACATCCGATCATTTATCTCAAAAAATGCCATTTTTCTTTGAATATCAAAATAACACCTCTTATTGGAAAACCCTTTATTTCTTCCAAGCCTTATTTCTTTTGTTGCGAAGATGTTTAAGGTTCTTCGTGTACGAGGGATGGAAAAGGGTATTTGAGGAAATCAGCCTTTTTATTGGTACCGTTTCTTTTATGCAATTTAACATAACTGAATAAAAATTCGAAATTGTTTCGTCAGTATCGTTGAAGATCGGTAAGTGTTCTACACCGGATTTATTTAAGCAATCCAAAAGCTTTGGAAAATCAGCTTTGCGAAAATCAAATGCATGTGAGCAGTCATGAGGATAACTATTATTTTGAGCTAAGACAAAACCGTTAGTCGCTTCCACTTGAGTGTAAAAAAAGTTCACTCACTTCAAAAATTGGAAAAAAAGTTCGATTTGTTATAAAGTGAGCGAACATATTTTTTCAATCCAACCGACCTTAGATTCAATTTGAGAATCTTGTTGGCATTAATTAACTTTTTGTTTTAGATCGCTACGATTGTGTTTGTCTAATCAAAAAATGGGTTTAAATGCAAACAAAAATGTTTGACTTTGGACCCATCCCTGGTTAAAATTGACTTACGAAAAAAAGGCAATAAACCCCATGACTTATTTGTTCCATCCGTGTAGAAATGGATTGCCTCGTCTTCTAGGAATGTCCTACTACAACAGACAAGAAAATACCCGTACTTGATTTTCATAAACCATTCCAGACTGCCATCCCAAGCAGAGAGGAATGGATAGATAACATATCATACTCCAGTGGGTCGTCAATAGCTATCTATACTATATATACTGATGGCCCCTCTGGGCACTGGTGTAGGGGCAGGCTTCTTTTCTGAATCTCTCAAGTTAACCGCCTCGTTTAGGCTTCCAGACTACAGTAGCGTATTCCAAGCGGAGGTACTGGCAGTGACAACAGCTGCTAAAAAGGTATCAATGATGGCAATACCACGAGCTGATATCACCTTTGATAGCCAAGCGGCAATAAAAGTGATTACTGCAACTGAGGTAAAATCAAAGCTAGTTTCATGCTGCCGCGAAGAGCTTTAAGTTCTTGGCGCACAGCACAACATTAGACTCTGCTGGGTCCCAGGCCACAGCGTCAGCGATATACTAGGCAACGAGAAAGCCGATGAATTAGCAAGCTTAGGGTCAATACTTGACGTAAGCCAAGCTCAGCTAGTTAGCACCCCTGTTATTTAAAACAAGAAATCTCAAGAAGAATAGGAAAAGGAACCTTGACACCTGCGCACTACAAGAAAGATCTGGCCCTGTTTTAACAAAAAAAGAACGGAAAGATTTATGCAGCTACACAAGGGATCACTACGATCTCTTCTAAGCATAATCAGCGGACATAATCTGTTAGGTTATCGTATGAAAAAGATGACGGTAACGAGGAAGTGCATGAAGTCACTTCGCACTTTCTGTGTCACTGTCCCGCACTCTCCCAACAAAGGAAGCAATTGCTCGGCAACTATTTCTTCGGGGATTTAGAAGAATTCTCTAGTACACCAGGTACTAACATTCTGAACTTCGTCAAAGCCTCTAAATGGCTTGACTAACTGAACACATAGATTTTGCTTATTAGCTTGAGTAGCAATACTAACGGGTATCACAATGGGTCTGTATTGATCTGAGTGTGACGGTAACGACATCTACTGCCAGCCCCTTTACCTAACCTAACCTAACCTAGGAATGTCCTATCTTCCCAGAAGGGTCTGGAAGGTATAGAAATCTTGAAGTTTCTAACGAACTTTGCAATTGTAAGACCTCTGAGGAATTTCCAACAATTACAGTAGTAAAGAAAGAGCTATTGTAATTTAAAAATGGACAATTTCACTGATAGTATCAGTATAATAAATGACATTTATCAACAATGCAAGTTCATAATTGGTGCTGCTGAAGTACTCGTTATCATTATAATTAAACTAAACCAATACCTACCTAGAATGCAAATTTTAAACGGTATTTATATGAATAAATAATATAAGCAAAGTCAAAAATTTTAACATAAAAGGGCCTTGCTTCGAATTTGTGTTCAGTTCCAAAACAACTTGTGTACAGATTTGTTGGTTTTTTTGTTCCAAAAAAACTCAACTGTTCAGAGTTTGATTCGTTCCCAATCAAAAGACGATGAATAACATTTATATCCTTAGTTTTTTAACTTTAGCAATTTTAACAATCGAAGCCAAAACAAAGGCAACATTCTTTAATTTAATCGCTGATCTTAATAGAAGTGAACGATTTCAAAGTGTTTTTGTTTTGAAATCATCGAAGGAAGTTGCTTCCTTCAACTATATTTTTCATGAAGACTTTATACGAAACCTGTCAATTTCACTTCAGATCCCAGTCATTCATTCAACCGAAACTTCTTCATTTTACTTGAAAACCAACTATAATGAAAATCTTCTGGTCTTGGTGCAATTTGTTGCGAATGATTTATTTCTGAAACGACTCCTAGAATATATTCATCACCTTCGGTTTTGCAAAACGATTTTCATGCTGGATACTGATTTAAGAAATGATACAGAACTAGAAAAGATTTTCAAATTCAGCTTGCAGAATGGAATGGTTAATGTTTTTGCCATTCTAAACGATTTCCCAAACTCATCCGCTTACTACAGCTATCGAAACTTGGCAGATATTTCAGTAGAAAAGTATGTTTGGAGTAAAGATCTTAGTGTTTTCCCGCAGCGCATGAACAATCTAAATGGCATAACTTTACCAGTTTTATTTGGCGGACCAGAACCTGGAATGATAATCTCAAAAAACCGGAAGGGAGAAACGGTTATTGGTGGCTATGTTGGACATTTTTTCCATGCTCTCGCAAAAAAACACAATGCCAAATTAAATACTTCAAATTCAAATTCATTAATTTCAGCTCATGATGTATCCGATCATGTAATGAATGGAACGATTGATATGTCTGGATCAGCAACTCCAACCTACTGTTTTCCTATGGAGTGGTTGTCATACCCGTGCATCATTGTTGACTGGGGGGTAATGTTACCCATGGAGCCGAAAATACCAGTTTATAAAATATTTGGCAAAATATTTCATTGGGAGATCTGTGCCTTGACAATGGTGACGATAGTAATACTATCTTTGGCGCTGCGGGCAACTACCGACATTCCATCAAATCAAAACCAGCCGCGGTTTTTCAATTTTAATTTTTTCCGCGGAACACTGGGAGAGTCTTTTCCACTATCACCGAAAGCTTCGATCAGTACACAAATTATCTACTCAATGGTTTTTTTCTTGGGAATGATGATAGTTATTTCATATGATGCATTTCTTCAATCTTTCATGACCCAACGTCCAAGTGAAAAAAGGATACAATCTTTTGATGATTTACACAATTCAGGCATAAAAATCTATGCACTCGAAAATGAGATCGAAAACATTTTATACAAAATAAAACCCAGCTTCAAGAAAAAGTACTCACACTTGTTCCAAATCGAAGCCAACTTTGAGGTTTTCACTAGGTTTCGTGAAACACTTAATACAAATTATGCTTTTACACTTCACAGCACTAAATGGGAGATATACAAGAACCAACAACTTTTTTATCGTCATCAAGTTTTTCGATGGTCTGAGGAATTGTGCCTGATGAAAAATGTATTATGGTCGATTACAATCAATGAAAACTCAATTTATAAAGGCATAGTGAATAATCTGATATTCGAGATGCAAGCAAGCGGACTGTTGGATTATTGGATGAGAAGAGCGTTTTTTGATTTAGTCGACATCGGCAGAATGAAAAAGGTTGATGTACAATTTCAATCGAAGTTGAGATCATTGAGAGTTGAAGATCTCAATTGGATATGGGTGTTTATGGGGATTGCGTACGCGGTTGATATCTTATTTTTTGTTGGAGAAGTGTGTCTGTTCAAATGCAAACAACATTTAAATAATGCATATGAATAAATTTAAATATTTCAACTGAGGTGATTACAAGACCCTCCGTTGTCGAATTTAAAAATTCTGTTAACTCGTCAAAGTTGTTTACATTTTGCAACCAAAATTGTTAAGCATTTAATTTTGTGTGTACTTTTGTTTTGTTTGTTTGTTTAATTTTTTGTGTACATTCTATGCTTGTATTCATGTCACATCTGAAGACAAATAAAGAATCTTGATTTTAAAAATATTTAGCAGGCCAAAGACCTCATCCATAAAAAAAATACAGTCATTGCTCGGAACAAAGTACCAGGGTTGTTGATTTTATTGTTGTTAAATAATAAATTCGCAGACATAATACTGGGAATGACGAAAAAGTCATGTGGTATGTATAGGGCCAATCATTTCGTCGTTTTAAGTGGATAGCACGGAGTTTTGATACGAATCAAACTTTAATGTCATCTGAAGTGTCATAATATTAGTTGAATGTTTGCCATTTACCATAATGGATCTATCAACGCCGCCGTAGATAAGATTCTTCGGTGTTGGAACAATACAGTCTTTTTATTTCATATTCACCTTTCTACAAATCAAATAAACCCTTTTACAAATCAAATTCACCCTTAAGCAAATCAAATTCACCCAGTATTTGTACAAATAAAATCACAAATCATCATTTTTAAAGGGTTTTCCAATAAGAGGTGTTATTTTGATATTGAAAGAAAAATGGCATTTTATGAGATAAATGATCGGATGTTTATTTCATTATAAAGAGGAAGGCATGCCCTTTGGAACACAACAGCCAAATGGCCGCCACGACCATGCTTACAGGACCATATCCTTTTCATGAAATTCTCCATAACCAAATCGCAAAGTGGCTGCCCTAGGTCCTCGATAGCCTCACAAATTCCATCTTTGAGGTCTTGAATCGACGCTGGGCTGTTGGCATAGACCTGATCTTTCACGTGGCCCCAAAGGAAGAAGTCGCAAAGTGTTAATTCCTCCTAGGCGGAAATGGGCCTCATCAGTCAAGATGGTTTTTCGATGAAATTCCGGATCATTTTCATGCATTTCAAGGATCCAATCAGCAAAGACACGATGTTGTTGATGATCAGCCGGCTTGAATTCTTGTGTTAACTGAACTTTATAAGCCTTAAGACCCAAGTCTTTATACAATACGGTGTAATGATGTGTGTGAAATGTCTAATTCCAAAGAACGACGAGGAATGGACAAACCTGGGTTTTATTCAACACTTTGGGCTACAACAGCAATATTCTCAGTTGTTCTTGAGCGACGTGTACGGGTTATTTTTCTTCACATCACTGTCCCAACAGCTCGAATTTGTCCACCAATTTCTGTATTGCGGTCCGACAAGGTGCTTAACGACGACCCAATAATGTTTTAATTTTACGAACCATCCCTGCCAAATTTTCACCATTTTTTTTGTAGTGTCCGTAGCTTAGTGGTTAGGTGCGTTGGCTGCTTAGCAGAACGTCATGGGTTCGAATCCTACTCGGGTCCAAAGTTTTTATTTCATCTTTCACGGACACTGCCTCTTTTGAAGAACTGACAAAACTTCCAAGAGTATCATCTGTCATGAAAAAGTGCTTCTCAACTTTGCCGTTCGGAATCGGCGTAAAATTGTAGGTCCCCTCAATTCTCCACACGCACCTAGAGAATTGTTGATGAGAGTAAGCCACTTAGGCCTTGGCTCTTCAAGAGCGCCACCTCTTTATTTTTTTTATTGTGAATTTTAATAATTTCAATGCGTTGTTGAAGCGTGTATCGTTCCATTTTTATTAATGGCGTAGTTTCTACCTGTCAAATGTCAAAAAGTGACAGCTTCAATGACAGCTACCGACATAGCGGGCTATTCAAAATAACACCTCGCATTGGAAAACCCTTTACAAGACCCTATTTCCTGTGGACCGCGTGGAGATATTCCCTCATTCCAGGTGTACATAAAGGACTTTTAAAAACCTACTGGCTAACTTGATTTATTTTCAAATAGCTGTACCTACTCTTAAAATGTAGAATGCGTTTTTGGCCTAACGCACATAAATGTTTAAACGCAAGAATTCAGTGTGGCCTAAGCAGCTTAGGCCGTTTTGGCATCTAAAAATTTTTAAATTTTATAGAAACAAAAAAAAGTTTTCCCCATAAAAATTCACCTAGTTTTATACGATATCCCAGGGAGTTTTTTTTTAAATAAATTTCAAAAGATTCCGGTTCGATCTGCATAGTCAGATTGATTTTTTTGAAAATGAGGGTTAGGCCGTTTTGGGGCTGAGTGCCTCAGATATGGCCAGAATAGCGGGTAGTAGGGTGATGTTTAGTAGGTATTGGGTAGCAAGGTGAATGGTTGTGGGTTGCGGGTTGCGGGTAATAAGTAGTAGGTTTGTGGCTTATGGTGTAACGGTAAGCGTGTAGCGTGTAGCGTGTAGTTGGTAGCGAGTAGTGTCGTACTGGGTAGAGGATATGGGTAGACGTAATGGGTAGAACAAGCGGGTAGCGTTTAAAGGGTAGTGTGGTAGAGGAGTATCAATTATCGATTGAGGCAGTACGAAGTTTGCAGGATCAGCTATTTATAAAATGAGAGTTTTTTTTTGTGACATGCCGCTTTGTTTGGGTGCTCTTAAATCTTAAAAAAAATTCAACAATCGAAGTTTATCAAATAATTCACTGTGCTCATTTAAGGAGGTTCACGTACCACAGCATGTTTATCAACTTCTATCGTGTTGACGGTGATTATGAACACTACTGTGACCCCACCTCAAATTTTAATGACATTTCTCACTGTGCTCATTTAAGGAGGTTCACGTACCACAGCATGTTTATCAACTTCTATCGTGTTGACTGTGACCCCACCTCAAATTTTAATGACATTTCTGACATTACTTCGCGAACACACCTTGCACATAACTACTGTGATTTTACATTTCTATTGCTTTTGTTTAAATAACACCACTTTTTATAAATTAAAATTTATTGTTTTTAACAATTGCAGTACATTATATACAAATAATATGCAGTCTTGCAGATCCTGCACAAAAAATGAATTTTTTGTAGGCCGCGTACCAAATAAATAGTGTTTCCGTTTTATTATACGATTATCCTCAACATTAAGACTTTATTTTTCATTTGTTTTTCAATTTTAGTGTCGGCGGCATATGTATCCGGTGCAGCTGGGGCTGAATCAGGGCGCCAGCGACACGCACCACTGTATGGACGATTTGTTGTTGAAGAAGATCTACCCGCCACACATCGAGATGTTATGCATCACGTAATGAACATTTTTTTTTGTTTTTATAATATTTTCTAAGTAAAATTTCAATTTTGTAATTTAACAGAGATCGAGTCCGACATCATCATCGGAAGTTCGAGCGATGCAAGCTCGAATACCAACACATTTTCGAGATCCAGCTACAGCACCCTTACGAAAGCTCAGTGTGGATTTGATCAAAACATATAAACACATAAACGAGGTATTTATTTATTGTTTGATAACTTGATACGCTGCTGCTCATCCTAAATAGGCTCACTAACTTATAAAATAAGTTTGGGAGAAAAATTGTTTTTTTAAGGCTTACCGTTATTCTCACACCCTAGCTTAAATAAATTTACGTTATTTTGGCTCATCTGAATAGGTTCGCCAGCGAAACAAATTGTTTTCCTCTTATTAGCGTAGTGATAAGCAGTAAAAATTGTATTTTTTATACTTGGGTCGCAGAAAAGCTTAAAGCAAGAAAGAAAATCAAAAGTCAAACAATTTTAAGAGTTAAGGCTAAGCCAATGATGAATATCAAACAAAATTAAAAGAAGCCAAGACGAAGTGAACAATTACTTACTTTCTTATTTAAGGTGGCGTTGTAAACTTGGGCATCAAACAGCCTCTGCAAGCCAGCTCGGTCCCTAGCTAGCTGTCTCCAGTTTTGCACTCCAATAGATTGAGGTCCTCTTCCACTTGAGTACGCCACCCGAGTCGCGGTCTTCTCTCCTCCTACGTCCGTCGGGAATAGTGTCAAAGGCTTTCCGGACCGTAGCATTGGTCTCCATCCGCTCTAAATGACCGAGCCATCTGAGTCCCTGGACCTTGACCCTTCTGGCTAGTTCCATGTCGTTGTACAACCTGTTAAGTTCGCTGTTATATCTTCTTCGTCATTCCCCTTCAATGCACACGGGAATGATGACCCGAATAACTATCCTGTTGAAACAGTGCCTTACACATTCATCCGATTTTGTCAAAGTTTCCACTCAATTGCTTTCTTAGCCCAAAAAAACAGCGATTAGCAAGAGTTATTCTTCGTCTGATCACGGGCAATAACACCGTGTTTATAGCGGAGCCTATGTAGACAAACTCCTCTACTACCTCGAAGTCTATGCGTCTATTGTGACGTTCATTTACTGCTAAACCCATTTTTACCGCTTCTGTCTCAACTCTCACAAAGGCGCCATTGACATCAAGCTGTGTTCTTCCCATTATATCAATATCATCGGCGTACGCGAGAAGTTGAACAGATTTTTGGAAGATAGTGCCTCTGGCGTTGACGTTGCAGTTCTGCACTATCTTCTCAAGAACGATGTTAAAGAAATCGCCTTGTTGACGAAAGGCTTCATACGTTCACATATTACGGCAGAGAGGATCTTGTAAGCGATGTTAAGTAGACTGATTCCTCTGTAGTTGGCGCAGTTTAGAGGATCTTTCTTTTCTCAGGATAGGGCAAACAATGCTGTGGTTCCATTCATTGGGCATGCATTCCCCTGACCCAATCTTACAGATGATTTGGTGCATGCTCATATCTAGATCGTCGCCTGCTATTTTGAACAGCTCTGCAGCTAGACCATCAGCTCCAGTGACTTTGTTGGATTTCAGCCGTGATATTGCCGTTTTAACTTCTTCTAGGTTGGGTTCGCGGAATTGTTGACTATCATCATGTCCGATGAAACGCTCCTGTCTGACGGCGGTGTTTTGTTCGTCGTTGCCGTTATAAAGTCTACAGAAGTGGTTTTTCCAAATCCCCAGCATTGACTGCGATTCTGTTTACCGCATCGATTCTTGCTCGATGACCTTGAGCCAGCTGTTAAACCTTCCGATAAAACCTCCGAACTTCATTCCTGCTGTTGCATCTCTCAACATCCTCGATCTGACGTTTCTCATGCTCTCTCTTTTTTCTCCTGAGTAGCCGGGGTTCCTTTCTCGTCTTTTGCTCGTAGAGGTCACGATCAGTGCCGCTTTGTTTGCATCCTGCTTGGCTGCATGGGCCTGCCTGCAGGCTCGTCAAACCAAGGGTTTCGTTCTGGTGGCTGAGTGAAACCCAGCACATTAGAGGCGGAAACTGTAACTGCTTTCTGGTAATGTTGCCACTGGTCTTTGATGATTGATGTTGACGGCATAGAACTCCTTAAGAGGTTACTTGACACTCGATCGGAGAAAGATCTGGCGATCTCTTGTGTTTATAGCCGTCCGTCGTCGAATTTTCTTGCAGCATTTCCTTGTTTTGGCCGTTGTCGGGATATTCGTTGCACTACCTTGCCAAAGTAGTGGTCCGAGTCGACGTTGGCTCCTCGGAAAGTTCGAATATCTAAAATGCTGCACAATTGCCTCCCGTCGATCGCAATGTGATCAATCTGGTTTACGGTTGATTGATATGAAGATCTCCATGTTCCTTAACGGATGTTGAAATGTGGGAACCATGTGCTTGCTACCACAACATTTCACCACGCAACAAAATCGATCAGCCTGAATCCGTTGTCGGAAGTGCTGTCGTGCAGGCTGTGTGTGTGTCCTCTTTTCCTAGTTTTGCATTAAAATCGACGAGGACAATTATTTTAATGTCATAGCTAGAACATTGCTCATATGTTTTGTGGAAGAGCTCGTAGAACTCGTGTTTTTTGTGGTCCTTTTTCTCTTCTGTGGGGGCATGAGCGCATTTAAGTCAAATGTTGCCGAATTTAGCCCTGATTCGCATCGTCGTTGTGCGTTTGCTTACACATTTGAAGCTCAAGGCTTTTTGCCTGAGTCTCCTTCCCACGACGAATCCCTTCGAAAAACCTGCTGAATATGACCGTACTTACTTAGGTGCATAGTCTATGATACTCTGAACTCTAAGACGTGTATCAGAGAAAAGTCCTATGGAGAAAACGTGGTCCTTAAAATATAAAACGCCACAAATAAAACCTGATATAGACTCCGGTCTACACATCTTCTTTTGTAGTATCTTAAAAACGTGATAGAAGGCATTGCGTTATACTTAATTCGGTGGAAGAACTAGGGCTCTTCAATCTAAGGATACAAAGCTAAGTGGTTGGTGTCACAGGTGAAAGAACGTGTTACGAGACACCCGGACAGGACCAAGGTTGTGGCTCTGATAAAGGCGAAAAATATGTACACCGATTTTTGTCGAATTTTGAAATTTTCGATTTGATTTTGATTGTCTTATATAAATTTCGAATTATGAGTCTGTGCCAATTAGTGCCTACCATTTTTTTGCAGTTCGTTCTTCTGAGCGGTTAAGTGTCTTGTTATAAAGATTCCTGTTAAAAAAAAAATTAAAGTTACATTAGATTCTTGAACATTTCTCCTTTAAATGTTCCTAAAACTCGGTGTGTACCAAATGAAGTGCATCTTCTAATCAAATATTTTAACTTTGTTTATATCAATCAATGTCAACGCACAAAAACACGTAATTCTTTCTCCGTGGTCTAGCCTCAGTAATACACAATAAAATCAAGCTTTTATTATATATATATATATTTTTTTTTTTGTTCTAATGTAAGCTACCCCTCAATGTTCGAAACGTCAAACATCATCGACTCATGTTCGAAGAGTTAAACGTCATCGATTCTGTTTGACGTTTGCGACAGAGAGTTCTTTCTTTTTTTGAAATATAAATTAGTCTTATTCTTTCTTTTGTACCGGCAAGAACCATTGTTAAAATAAAACTTAGTTTTTAATAAAATAAAACTAAAGAAAATAAGATTTTAATACTTTAAACCTTAAGCGCTTCATCAGTAGACGTCACACCTTAAACTGCAAGAATAAACTTAAATAAAAAATCCTATTACATGTCAATCACCTTGTCCATATTTGACAACAAAAAAATTGTCTCATTGGTTTTATTTTCCTCCTGTTGCCGATAGTTGTATCTAAATTCCTGTAAGTGACATGCTTTTCGTATAAAAGAATCTTACTTCTTTTTTTTTGCTCTCAATTGAATTTGGTCGACGTGCCCTAGCTGTTATAATTGTTGAGGTTGATCACGAAAGGATGTGACGCCGAGCCATTTTTGTAGTTGTGCAAGCAAGAACTATGGCTTTAATAATATATGTTTCATTTTCAGAGGAAAACTCTTATCAAATCTTCACATAAATTCAGAGGTTTTTTTTTTCTTTATTCTTACTCTAAAGATTTATCATAATTATTTATTTAAGTCAACCAGGCTGGTCAGATACATTTTTGTCATGTCTAATATCCTCGCCGGTCGGCCACGGCCCTCCGCAACAAGTTTTTCAATTACCTAAGTCGTTTGCCGCGAAGAGAATTCTAGATCATGCGAAGTGTCAAACTCTATTCGTGTTCCTCATAATTCACATTCGCATTTATGTATTTAACTTCTTCATTCAAGTGCATTCGCGACGAATGTAAATGTCAAAATCGACGAATATTCGTTCATTCGTTGGTCGTTGTTCGTGCTCATGCGGATTATGCGGCCAACGGGATGAATGAAATTGTGCAATTGTTTGTATTCCTTACAAATATGTCGATGTCTTCTTTTTTTTTTATAATTTGCACCCACTCAGGGAATTTTTATACCCTTTTTGTGCCAGAGACACAGTCAGTACATAAGGAAGAAAGATGTGTCGGTGTACATTGGTCTTGAATTCTTGAACATTGTAATGATTGGGAAAGATAGAGTGTGGAAGAGTTCCACATTCGCGTGGTACATCTAAAAAATGATTCTCTATTCTTGAGAGTACGTCCGAAATTAGGCTCGAGGGTAAACTGATGTGCATTCATGGAAGCGCGAATAACGGTTGAATCGTTTAAGGGGAGGAATGCAGCTGGCTATTAACGATAAAACAGAGATAGACACGAAACGTTACGACGATGGTGGTCTGAACGTGATGTCTCTATCACCGATCATTCTTACGGCTTTTCTTTGTATACCATCCAAGAGGCTTAAGTATGTTACTCAAGTCTTGGACGGATATAAGTCTTATAGATAATAGCCAGATAAGACGGGGAGAAAAATTTCTCGCACCGCCTTAAGAAATCCAAATATCTTGAGGTGATCAGTGATGCATATATCGAGAATCTCGAGATGTTCGGTCTCATTGATGCAAGTAGCAAGGGGGGTATATATCGCTTCAACGATACAAGACAGCATTGAGTTTTCGAAGCATTAAACTCTACGCGGTTTTTAATTCCCCATTGGACAATGCTGTTTAAGTCGGAGTCTAATGAGCTTATCATATTTTGCCGTTGCAGTCCCACATCCGAAGAGGAGGGTACTATCGTCAGCGAAACAATTTATGGGATTAGAAGTAACAGACAAGAGATCATTAATAAAAATGATAAAGAGGGTCGGAGACAAAACGTGGGTTTCAGACTTGAATCCGTCCAATACAACTTGTATTGAACGGTTCGAAAGAAAGTTTCTAATCCAACGAAGAAGGGATTCATCGATACCGGAAGCACTCATTTTCGATAACAGAGCAAGATGCCAGACTTTATCAAATGTATTTGAAATATCAAGTGCAACAATCTTACTTTCTCCAAAACGATGTAAAGATTTGTTCCACTGTTCGGTGAGATAAACCATCAAATCACCAGTGGACCTGTTGCTGCGAAGACCGTACTGCCGGTCATTAAGAAGCTTTCGGTCTTCGAGATATTTCTTGAGCTGATAGTTTATCAGCGTTTCCTTGACCTTAGAAAGAAGGGACGTAAGGGCAATCGGACGATAATTGGAGGGAGAAGAAGATTTGCCTTTTTTTTAGATTGGCTGGACAAATGATGTTTTCCAACTGCTCGAAACGAGCCCAGAAGAATAGGATAGATAGATGGATAGGCAAGGGTTTTGCCTGCGTGGAAGAACAAGAACACCTCTTCAGAACAATAGCGGGGCCAGATTAGTGTATGTTGAGATCTTTTAGGAGCCTCGCTACTGCACGAGTGCGAAAGAAGATTTGTCCAATGGAATCGTTGAAGCGCTCAAAAACTGGGGGAGTCATGACACAATCTGGCAGCGAAGAGTTCGTGGCGAACTGCCTAGCAAAAAGGTTCGCTTTCGCGAGAGAGCTAAAAACAGGAGTGTCATTGTCAATGAGATTAGGAACCGAGGAAGAAGAATATTCTTATGTAATTCTAATTCTGCGTAATTCTATAATTGTCACCGTGTTATCGGGCATTTCCTAGAAAAAAGACGGACTTTAAACGGATTGTGGCTCTGTTCTTGACGTGCGAGTTTTGAAGTCTTTTCAAAATTGTCTAGGGTTTTCCATCCTACTCTTTCTGGTATGCCAAAACTAAGCACTGTTTCCGTGTGGTGTGTATTGCGTCATAGTTTGGATGGATCGGCTTAACTTTCGTGCCCGGTGCGATTTTCCCTCTATATCATTCCTCTTTGTAGGCTTAAATTTGTCTCCATCCAGAATTGTTACGTTCAGACACTAGCTTGCATTCATCGTCAAACAAGTTGCTCGGGTCTCTGCTTCTACTTCCCAAGATGGCGTTGTTGGCAGAAGTTCTTAATTTTGTCTATATCATTTCGACGCCCGGAAACCTTGTTTAGGGATTTGTCCTTTCTTTTTCATCGAGGTCAAGGCGTATATTTTTTCTGTTCTTCAATCCCATATAAAAGAATTTTCGATCCGTCGACACTTGTTCTATTAAGTTACAAGTGACAACATTAAGCGATATCCATTTGACTTTTTGTTGTTTCTTGATTTTAAATTAAAAAACTGTAATTTGAATGAGAATCAAAAATCTTAATGTTTTAAAGTTTTTATTCAATTATTTGGAAGCATTCGAAACAAACAAACATGCTTGCGTAGCAACAACTTAGAAGAGCATCTCATGTACCTTAAGGGTGGTGCCTCATTCATCAAATTATTGGAGAAATGCTACGTATGACCGCAAAATATTTTTGTATTGTGAACTTTAACCGTCTGACAATAACAACAAAAGCAGAGCTTATCATTTAAATATTTGTTCTCATCGACCAAAACGCCGTGTGTGTCGTTAGAATAAAATAATAATGCGAGTAAAAAGGTTCTGAAAGTGTGAATGTAATAAATGTCGAAAAAAGACGTGCCAATTTCAAGTGTTATGTTTTTATAAAACGCCAGTATGCATCGTAAAGAGGTTATTAAACTACTTACTCCGTGGTGGGAATTCCATGTACTCTACGAGAAGATTCAACAACGATGCGTTCGTACAAACAAACAAAGCTTACGAAGGTTTATTAACTTATTTTTGAAATTTTGTAATTCTAAAAACTAAGAGTAAG
>CAKKXW010000001.1:60025632-60036949 GCA_920937365.1 Sphaerophoria rueppellii
AAAAAAAAAAAAAACAAAATGGTTTTGATTGCTAAGGTTTGATTTAGGTAACTCTTTTTGCTTTTTAGCGATTCTGCAGAACTCATACAAAATTGTGCATATCTATCGATTTTCTCATTCTCTAACTGTAATTTTGTATTAGAGTGAGCTCAAACCAGAACATTGCCCTTACTTCTTGTATGCGCTAGTTTTGGTTTTTGTTCATTTTTTTTTTTAACCAAACAGGCACCGCATATATTTTTAATATTATGTGTTGTTATTTATATTTTGAAAAATATATGTACATAATGTAGTAAAACATACTCAAGACGTCTTAGCGATTTTTCGTTTTTCTCAATGGATTTAGTTTGGAATCGTTAGTTTTGGTAAAACAAAAAAAAAAAAAAATATAAAGCAACGGTCATTTGATGCAAAATAACGAAATGCATTGTGTTTTAATTTGTTAATGTTTTTATTTTATATTTGTTTTTAAGGAAAAAAAGTAGTCTCTAAATAATTTCCAACTCTTTCTTACATTATCCTGCTTGTATCTTAGTATCGTCTTTTTGTTATGGATGACAGCTGTAAGACAGACAAACGAATTCCTTTCTCGTATCCATAAACAAATATCTACATATGGATGCATGTAATATTTATACAAAACTGGGTGTTAACATGGGCGGAGTATCGTGTTCAACCGGCCAACCGATTTTTATGAAATTGTAGGGTTTTTTTTTATAATTAACGCTCCTCAAAGGCTTTCTTAATTACCCTTTATATGCCAAAAGCACAGTGCGAGTATTAGGGAAAGGCGGTGAACATTGGTTTTGAATTCTTGAATATTACAATGACTAGGGAAGATAGAGTGTGGAAGAGAGTTCCAAATTCGCGTAGTGCGGCTGAAAAACGATTCTCTGTACATGACAGTGCGTCCGAAGTTGAGCTCAAGGGTGAACTGATGGGCATTCCTGGTGGCACGGGTATTACGGTTGAATATTTTAAGTGGAGGAATGAAACTCACTATTTCACTAGAGCATATACCGTTGAAGTTACGGTAAAAGAGGGTGAGGCATGAAACATTACGTCGCGGTTCGAGAGACGTAAATGTCTCAATGATGGTATGATCACCAATCATTTTGAATGCTCTTTTTTGGATACTGTCCAGAAGACTTAAGTATGTCACTGGAGCACCAGCCCAGACATGAGAGTTATACTTTAGCGCAGGACGGATATAGGTTTTGTAGATGATACCCAGATCAGAAGGGGAAAACATTTCTTGCACCGTCTTAAGAAACCAAAACATCTGCTCGTTCCAAAAGAGATGGTGAGTGATGCACATACCCAGAATATCGAGATGTTCGGTCTCGTTGATGCAAGTGCCACTCATGGACAGTGGCAAGGGGGGTATGTCTCGCTTCAACGATACAAGACAGCATTGTGTTTCCGAAGCATTAAACTTTATGCGGTTATTAATTCCCCATTGTACAATGCTGTTTAAGTCGGAGTTTAACGAGCTTATCATATTTTGCCGTTCCAGTTCCACATCCGAAGAGAAGGGATGTGAGTCTGGAAACGAATAAGAAAAGCTAAGGGTACTATCGTCAGCGAAACAATTTATTGGATTTGAAGTAACAGACAAGTCGTGTTTTTTTTTTCACTACTCAGTAGCCAGCACAGCAAAATTTCCTGTGGCAAACAATAACAATCTGGATTGCAGTCGATAAAAAGGCCAGTAAAAAATGACAGTTGTTCCGGCGATAGAGCTTTCAATTATTGAAATGAAGGCAGCGCCAATGACGTTAAGAAGCATTATTTGCTACGCGAATTTAATGGTTTGAACTGTTTTAGGTTGAAGTATTCGATGTTTTCCTTATCCGAGACGCAACCCTCAGGTCCATTTTTTGACTTTGTGTAACTATTGCCATACAAATTGAATTTGACAGATAAAGTGAGTCGGAGCGTTTTAGTGAAATGGAGTTTAGTTTTAGTTAATGGAGTAGTGAAAAACAAAACGCGGCTATTGATGAAAATGAGGAAGAGGGT
This sequence comes from Sphaerophoria rueppellii, assembly GCA_920937365.1. Taxonomy (NCBI): domain Eukaryota; kingdom Metazoa; phylum Arthropoda; class Insecta; order Diptera; family Syrphidae; genus Sphaerophoria; species Sphaerophoria rueppellii. Next base: position 60,027,655 of record CAKKXW010000001.1, read on the forward strand.
CGGAAACAAAACGGAGCCCCGGGGCACACCAGCATTTATATTGTAGGTACGTTAAAATGATGACGAGACACACTTCCGGACTCCGCTGTTTTCTCGAAATGCTTGTCTTAGAAGCTTATTATTTAATTTTGTATGAAATTTGTTTATAGCCGGCGTTTCTGACTTCTTAATTTACATTATCAATTTTGTGTTTCTTAATTGAGACAGAGCTAAATGATGATTTTGATGACAACTTTTGAGTGATTGGTAGTGTCCGTGGCTTAGTGGTGAGATGCGTTGGCTGCTAACCAGAACGTCGTGGGTTGGAGTCCTACTCGTGCCCATAGTTTTTATTTCATCTTTCACGGGCGCTGCCTCTTACGAAGAACTGACAAAACTTCCAAGAGTATTAATCGGCGTTATTGTTGGTCCCTTCTTCACACACACCCAGAGAATTGTTGATGAGAGTAAGGCACTTGGGCCTTGGATCTCCAAGAGCTGTCGAGCCACTCTATTGAGTGATTGAGCTTGAGGTTTGATTTTTAATAGGCTTTTCTGTTTACAGATCAGCCGTGACACTAATCAAGCTGCTTTATCATTTTTGTTCAGAATCGTTTAGCGTCATCAAATTGTATAAGGAAAACCAGCGTTATCGACCTACTGGAACCACTTTTGCCAAAATCATTCGCCAAATAGGGTCCTAGTTTACATTAGTGGAACATACTCGACAGCATTTAGGTTTATCGTCATAATGTTATTGTCAGTATTTTAACCGTTATCGCTTTTCATTAAATTCAAGTCCGTGGTCTCGGTGAACATCGTTTTCAAAAAATCAAATCTCAGATCTTATTGTTTTTCAGCAAGTGTACAAAGTTGAAATAGAGTATTCACCCGAACTCATCTCAAAAACGGGGCTTATCGCATCATATCTATCTTCGAAATGATTTCAGGTTCAAGTCGAAACATGACAGCATTCATGTTGCGTTTGGGTTTGTTTATGATATTCAGCGGAATATACTGGACTTGGGCCTCAACCAGCCAGCTCGGTCCCTAGCTGTCTCCAGGCCGGAGTATTGGTGTCCATCCTCTCCACGTGACCAAGCCATCTAAGTCTTTAGACTTTCACTTTTTAGCTAGGTCAGTGTCGTTGCCCGTATAGACAGGGCCATAGTTCTTCTGTAGAACTTTTCTCTCGAACCGGCCTAGGGCGCTCTCATCCGTTCTTGACAGGGTCCATGCTTCTACACAATATGATAAACTCACTGATAAACTCATTTTTTCAGGCTCTGTCTGTGTACTCGCAAAAGCACCGTTGACATCACGCTGCGTTCTCCCAATGATATCAATGTCATTAGCGTACGCGAGTAGTTGCACGGACTTCTGGAATACGTGGGAGCTCTGCACTATTCGTTCCAATTTGATGTTAGGCAAGTCTTATGACAGTGCATCACCTTGTCTTTTTTGACATCGAAGGCGTCGGTCGGTGAAGTCGTTACCGACTATAATGCAGCAGCGCGTGTTCTCTATTGTGCTTAGACGAATGAGTTTTGTAGGGATGCCAAAACTGGACATGGTTTTATACAGTTTTTCTCTATAGATGCTGTCATACGCGGCCTTAAAGATTGTAGGGGTCGATTTCGATTTAGAGTTCTTGGCTTTTTTCAAGGATCTGCCGTAATGTGAAGATTTGATCGATGGTGGAATTTCCTGGTTTAAAGCCACACTGATATGGTTTGTTGACAAACGGCTTCAGGCGTTCACATAGTACTGCAGAAAAGATGTTATAAAAGATATTTCGGAGCCTGTTGATTGAGGCCCAAGTCCACAACGGACTGTAGCGCCACTTTAAGTAAGTAAGTAAGGAGGCTGATGCCTGTGTATTTGGTGCAGTTTAGAGGGTCTCCTTTCATCACCGGCTGCTTTGAAGAGTTCGGCAGTGTTCAGCTTTGTTGTTTTTTTTTTTTTTGAAAGTTATATATTGCTCTATTCACTTCTTCAAGGTCGGATAGACACAAATTTTGGCTTGCGTCATCTTCATTGAATGGTTCATTCTGCCTGACAGCGGAATTCGATTCGTCTTTGCCGTTGTATAGTCTGCAGAAGTGGTCCTCCCATATCCTCGGCATTGACTGTGATTCTACTACGATAATTCCCTGTTGGTCTTTACAAGCTTCAGTTCGTGCTCGGTAATTCAATGGAATATATCGAGAGAGAGAAAAAAATGCACGGGTACAGTTCTGATTGTTTTGGGAAAAGGATTTGACACCGACTATAGACTTGGCATAGGTAAACCATTATTATATTTTGCTTTATGATATGCTTAACGGTATAGTAGTTGCTATCAAAAGTGGCAATGTAACTACATGGGCCCCACGAACGGCGATTAACGTGCAAAAGTGAAATAAAGTACCTCAGTATTTGGTTCTACCTATATTTGTACTTCGACAGATACTCTGACGTTTATATGGTTCATAGATGCGGCATGATACAGGACAGATTGGCGGTGCCGCTTATCTACCACGTCAGGCGAAGAACCGTGGATCGGCGGCTCCTTTACATTCGGGACGTCCTCGCACAAGACGGAGCAGAGCTCCTTCGGTTCAGTAGGGCTGTGTCCGAACGGGTCTAGTTGTGGGGGCTTATCACTCAACACTCGACAGAGTTTTGGGACTTTGCCGGCTCTCTTTTAGTTAAAGTTTATAATTTAAAGTAGAATTGACATAAAAAAGAAAACTTAAATATTAATAAATAAATAGAGTGGTGCAACCGCTCATGAAGAGCCAAAGCCTCAGTGGCTTACACTCATCACAAATTCTCTGAGGGCGTTTGGAGAGTTGAAGGAACCTACAATTTAACTCTGATTCCGAACGGCAGAGTAGAGAAGTACTTTTGAAAGATTGATACTCTTGGAAGTTTTGTCATGTCTTCGCAAACGCGTATCAAAACGACGCACTCAGCGCTAGTTGTGTCCTACGCGTAAGTAGGACAGCCATTTCTAACTACCTACCTCGCAAACGCCGAGGCAAGACAGAAATATGACGGACCTTACGACGCCGTGAAAGAGCTCGTTAATGGCTGGTTCATCCCCCAGCCTTTCATTCTTGGGCACGGTTTTCGTACAAAGTACCTTCACACCACCACTGAAATTAGGAACCTCTAAACTATGACTAAGAAGTGTTCGTAGCTTATTGGTTAGGTGTGTTGGCTGCTAAGCAGGACATCGTGGGTTCGAGTCCTACTCGTGCCCATAGTTTTTATTTCATCTTTCACGGGCACTGCCTCTTGCGAAAAACTGACAAAACTTCCAAGAGTATTAATCTGTCATGAAAAAGTGCTTCTCATTTGCCGTTCGGAATCGGCGTTAAATTGCAGGTCCCCTCAATTCTTCACACGCACCCAGAGAATTGTTGATGAGAGTAAGCCACTTTGGCCTTAGCTCTTCAAGAGCTGTCGCGCCACTCTATTTATTTATTTTTAAAACTATGATTAAATTGGGTTTCCGAACGTTGTACTATTGAGAGGTTACCAACAATTCGGAGACCCAGCTTAATCTTAGCTGATCTCCATTCTGCGCCAAAAACGCACAGGACTACTATGGTGATCATTGCCCGCCCGGCACCCACTTGGAGGGTTTGAATGAGGATTTGTAGTCAAGATGTTGTTTACTCAACTAGACCCCAAGGGTCCATTGTAAAACCACTAAAGAAAGCAACTCATGGGAGGGTTATGAACTTAAACAAACCAGAATTCAACATCCTACGACCATTTTAAGAAAGTGGGCGACAGCCTCTTAAATTTTCTCTTAAACGTTTTCGACCACTTCGATAAAATGAATCATGTCATTCAACCAAAACCTTACAAGAATTCCAAATTTCAACATCCTACGACCGTTTTAAGAAAGTGGGCGGAAAATACGCCCCTAAATGAAATTTTAATATGTTGCATATTTTTCCTTATATTCAACCTAAATCCTATTCGAATCCCGCATTTCAACATCCTACGACCATTTTAAGAAAGTGGACGGATACCACGCCCCCTGAATAAAAAAAAAAATAAATTTGTTAGAAGTGCTTCATAATTTTGATGATCAGTCAGTCAGTCAATTACGGTTTTTGAAATTTTTACTGTTCAATATCTCAGGAAGTGGTGTTTCCACAAAATTATTTTTATTACAGAGCCTTTGTCTCCATAAAGATACGTAATTCAAATTTGAAGCTTCTTACTCTATGGGTTCAATAGTTATGGGGGGTTAAGAATGTTCTTGAGTTCGATCCTGTAAAAACGGAGTAGTGCTAGAACTTGGCTGGGCACTACCGTGTCCTTTGATAAAAATTTAATGGGCACGAGTAGGATTCGAACCCACATGTTCTGAGTAACAGCAAACGCACATAACCACTACGCCACGGGCACTACAATAAACAATAAAATAAAAAGTTAGTAAACAAAATTGAAAATAAAGATAGAGATTTGCTGCCGCGGTTATTCTTGTTTGTAAGTAGTAATTATCGAGAAAGAATTAAAATTATCTAAACCAGAAAAAAAAAAACAGGTGTGATTATTAGTCATATTCTAAGAAAAATAAAAAAATCCAACAGTAAAATCTGATTTTCAACTTTTTCGTTACTTTTTGACGGTAAAAAAAAGATGTTAAGATCAATTTCTCTGACAGAGCTAATGTTAGGGATCTAATTTTGTACTTTTTTTTTATATATATTGTAATTAAATGTAAATGTTCAAGATTCATTAAATTTGTTTTAATTTTTGCAGGTGTATTATGCGAAAAAGAAAAGACGAGCTCAACAAACCCAAGGCGAAGATGATTCTTCAAACAAAAAAGAACGTAAACTTTACAATGATGGCTATGACGATGATAATCATGATTATATAATTAAAAATGGAGAAAAGTTCTTAGATCGATATGAAATTGATTCTCTAATCGGTAAGCATTTGTTTTTTTTTCTTTTTATTTATATTTCCTGAGTTTTCCGATGAATAAGTAGTTTTTACTTGTTGATCTAGTATTTACTTGAAGTAGTTACTACAGTACGCCCTCGGTAAAAGCAACCCTCGATAAACGCAAAACATCGATTAAAGCAACATCCAATTTTTGACCATTAGTGACTCAATAATCGAAACTTTTCAAAAAAGTGTGACTCATTAAACGCAATTTTCCAACTTTGATTTTTTTTATTTGTTCTGAATGTATACTTACTTAATTACTTACTTAAGGTGGCGCTACAGTGCGTTGTGGACTTGGTCCTCAATCAACAGCCTGACGGCTTGGTCCCTGGCTAGCTATCTCCAGTTATGCACTCCAAGTTGATTGAGGTCCTCTTCCACTTGAGTGCGCCACCTGAGTCGCTATCTTCCTCTCCTCCTACGTCCCTCGGGAATAGTGTCGAAGGCTTTCCGGGCCGGAGCATTGGTGTCCATCCGCTCTAAATGACCAAGCCATCTGAGTCTCTGGACCTCGACCCTTCTGGCTAGGTCCATGTCGTTGTACAACCCGTAAAGTTCGCTGTTATATCTTCTTCGTCATTCCCCTTCAATGCACATGGGGCCAAAGATGACCCGAAGAACTTTCCTCTCGAAACAGCCTAAGGCACTTTCATCCGATTATGTCAAAGAGAGAGGGCTTTTCCACTCAATTGCTTTCTTAGCGCAAAGAAAAAGCGATTACCTAGCAAGAGTTTGCTCGTGTTTTTAGCGGAGCCTAGGTAGACAAACTCCTCTACTACCTCGAAGTTGTATGCGTCTATTGTGACGTTCTGTTCGAACTGTCGGTGTTGGGTGTCCTTCCTCAAAGACAGCATATACTTCGTTTTTCAATTCTAACAAAGGCGCCATCGACATCACGCTGTTTTCTTTCCATTATATCAATATCATCGGCGTACGCGAGAAGTTGAACAGATTTTTGGAAGATAGTGCCTCTGGTGTTGACGTTGGAATTCTGCACTATCTTCTCAAGAACGATGTTAAAGAAATAGCATGACAGTGCATCGCCTTGTCTGAATCCTTTTTTGACGTCGAAAGATTCGGTAAGCTCGTTGCCAACCTTGATAGAGCAGCGTGAGTTCTCCATCGTCATTTTGCACAAGCGAACGAGCTTGCAGGGATGCCAAAACTAGACATAGCTTTGTACAGTTCGTCTCTGTAGATGCTGTCATACGCGGCCTTAAAATCGATGAGAAGATGGTGGGTATCGATTTGGAGTTCATAGGTATTTTCCAGGATCTTCCGCAACGTGAAAATTTGGTCTATGGTTGACTTTTCTGCCCTGAAGCCACATTGATAACGACCAATTAGATTGTTGACGAAAGGCATCATTCGTTCACATAATACGGCAGAGAGGATCTTATAGGCGATGTTTAGTAGACTTATTCGTCTGTAGTTGGTGCAGTTAAGAGGATCTCCCTTTTTCAGGATCGGCAAACAATGCTGAGGTTCCATTCATCGGACATGCATTCCTCTGAACATATCTTACAGATGATTTGGTGCATGCTCCTATCTAGATCGTCGCCTGCTGTTTTGAACAGCTCAACAGCTAGACCATCAGCTCCAGAGACTTTGTTGGATTTCAGCCGCGATATTGCCGTTTTTAATTCTTCTTGGTCGGGTTTACGGAATTGTTGAATATCATCGTGTCCGATGAAACGTTCCTGTCTGACGGCGGTGTTTTGTTCGTCGTCGCCGTTATATACAATCTACAGAAGTGGTTTTTCCTAATCCCCAGCATTGACTGCAATTCTTCTATGATGTTCCCTTGTTTATCGCTGCAGGCATCGGTTCTTGCTCGATGACCTTGAGCCATCTGTTTAACATTTCGATAAAACCTCCGAACTTCATTCCTGCTATTGCATCTCTCAACATCCTCGATCTGACGCTTCTCATGCTCTCTCTTTTTTCTCCTGAGAAGTCGGCGTTCCTCTCTCCTCTTTCGCTCGTAGAGCTCACGAGCAGCTCTTGTCTTTCTATACAGCGCCGCTTTGTATGCCTCCTGCTTGGCTGCATGGGCCTGCCCGCATTCTTCGTCTAACCAGGGGTTTCGTTTTGGTGGCTGTGTTAAACCCAGCACATAAGAGGCGGCATCTCTAACTGCTTTTTGACAATATTGCCACTGGTCTTCGATACTTGATGTGTGCGGCATAGGACTCCTTAAGAGGTTAGTTGACATTCGATCAGACATGGATCTGGCGATCTCTTGCGATTGTAGCCGTCCGACGTCGAATTTTCTTGCAGCATTTCCTTGTTTTGGCCGTTATCGGGATATTCGTAGCACTACCTTGGCTACGACGAGGTAGTGGTCCGAGTCGATGTTGGCTCCTCGGAATGTTCCAACATCTTATTCTGGACAAGTGCCTTCCGTCGATCGCAATGTTACCAATCTGGTTTACGGTTGATTGATCAGGAGATCTCCATGTACCTTTATGGATGTTGAGATGAGGGAACCAGGTGCTTGCTTCCACAGCATTTCGCCCCGCAGTAAAATCGATCTGCCTGAATCCGTTATCGGAAGTGGTGTCGTGCAGGCTATGCTTTCCGACTGTTCCACCAAAGATGTCAACAATTTCAAGAATTGAAAAAAAAATCAAAAGGTGCTGAAAAAATTTGTTTCTAATTCAGAGTCCGGTCCGGGAAAACGCAAAATTTAAGAAAATGTGAATATCCGAAAATGGGAAAAAGCATTACATGTATCTTGTTATAAGCTCAATTTTTAATGAACAAGATAAAATTTTTGTGACTCGGTTATTGCAACAAACTCAATAAACGGAAACGCCAAAATTTCTATTAGTTGTTATCGAGGGCGTACTGTATATGATAAAGTAAAAAATGGGCAACAAGACAATTTTTGCTGTTTTTTTTTTCAGCAAATTAATTTATACATCTTTTTCTAGGCAAAGGCAGTTTTGGACAAGTGGTCAAGGCTTATGATCACGAAGAGCAGTGTCATGTGGCGATTAAGATTATCAAGAATAAAAAACCGTTCCTAAATCAGGCACAGATAGAAGTTAAACTGCTTGAGATGATGAATCGAGCTGATGCAGAAAATAAATATTACATAGGTAAGCGTAAAGAGACTTTTAAGCAAATTGCAGTATTTTTTTTTTCTTCAATTGGTCTATAAAATTAAAGAAAACAAACCCAATAATTATCACGCAGTGGTACAATATTCGTGTCACAGTGGTAATTACCATACTCTTCGGAAACGGCTGAATCGATTTTTATAAGATTTCATGTTTTTTCGTCACATATATTATTTGGACACACTTTTTTATGATGTGACAGAAAAAAATAATACATAAATACAACTCTTTGTTTTCACCCGCATAATAGTAGTTCAATAATTTTTTTAACCTTTCAAGTATCAGCGCCAGGCGTGTACTGGTGTGACTTCTCACCCAGTAAATAGCAGGGATACGGAGTGTGAATAAAAGCAAACCCGGTCTTCTGTCTCTCAATCTCACAACAAGCCTTACTTACTTACTTACTTATGGTGGCGCTACAGTCCAGGTCGGACCAGGGCCTCACCCAACAAACTTCTCCAGCCAGCTCGGTCCCTGGCTAACTGTCTCCAGTTTCGCACGCCAAGTTGGTTCAGGTCCTCTACCACCTGTGTGCTCCACCGGAGTCGCGGTCTTCCTCTTCTGCGACGTCCTTCCGGATTGGATTCGAAGACTCTACGAGCCGGAGCATTATTTTCCATTCGCTCAACATGACCCAACCATCTAAGTCGTTGGACCTTAACTTTTCTGGCTAGGTCAGTGTCGCTGTACAGCTCGTATAGTTCTTGAATCTTCTCCTCCATTCCCCATTAATGCAGACAGGACCAAAATTCACTCGAAGAATTTTTCTCTCAAAGCAGCCCAAAGCGTTTTCATCAGATGTTGTCACAGTTCATGTCTCTGCACCATACATGAGGACCGGGATGATGAGGGTTTTGTAGAGTGTCACTTTAGTTGCTCGGGAGAGGACTTTACTACTCAATTGCCTTCTAAGTCCAAAAAAGCAGCGATTGGCAAGAGTGATTCTTCGTTTGATTTCAGCGCTGGTGTTGTTGTCTGAGTTGAAAGCGGATCCCAGGTAGACAAAGTCCTTAACTACCTCGAAGTTAAATCTGTCTATGTTGACGTTTGCTCCAAGACGTCGATGTTGGTTGTCCTTTCTTGTCGACAGCATTAACTTGGTCTTGTCCTCGTTAACCGCTAGACCCATCTTCCTGGCCTCCGTCTCAAGGCTCACAAACGCTCCACTGACATCACGCTGTGTTCTTCCAATTATGTCAATGTCGTCTGCGTATCCTAGTAGCTGGACGGAC
>CAKKXW010000001.1:60064639-60082204 GCA_920937365.1 Sphaerophoria rueppellii
GTTTTCCAATAAGAGGTGTTTTTTTGATATTCAAAGAAAAATGTCATTTTTTGAGGTAAATGATCGGATGTTTATTTCATTATAAAATGGAAGGTATGCCGTTAATAATGGAACACAACATCAGCCAAATGGCCGCCACGACCACACTTACAGGACCATATCCTTTTCATGAAATTTTCCATAACTAAATCGCAAAGTGGCTGCCCTATGTCCTCGATGGCCTCACGAATTCCATCTTTGAGGTCTTGAATCGACGCTGGGCTGTTGGCGTAGACCTTATCTTTCACGTGGCCCCAAAGGAAGAAGTCGCAAGGTGTTAAATCACAAGATCTCGGTGGCCAATTGTGATCACCTCTTCGAGAGATAACACGGTCCGGTAACTTTTACCGTAAAAGATCGATGGTTTCATTGCTTGTGTGGCACTTAGCGCCGTCTTGTTGAAAGTAAACCTTGTCCAAATCAATACCATCCAATTCCGGCCATAGTAAATCATTAATCATCTCTCGATAGCGCAATCCATTGACCGTAACTGTTGCTCCAGTCTCATTTTCGAAAAAGTAAGGTCCAATGACCCCGCCGCCGCACCATAAACCGCACCAAACAGTCACGCGTTGAGGATGGAGAGGCTTTGCGACAGACGACAGTTTTGCTTGTTGTCGTAGCCTCCGAGGTGGAAATGGGCCTCATCAGTCAAGATGATTTTTCGATGAAATTCCGGATCATTTTCATGCATTTCAAGGACCCAATCAGCAAAGACACGACGTTGTTGATGATCAGCCGGCTTGAGTTCTTGTGTTAACTGAACTTTATAAGCCTTAAGACCCATGTCTTTATACAAAATACGGTGTAATGACGTTTGTGAAATGCCTAATTCCAAAGAACGACGAGGAATGGACAAACCTGGGTTTTCTTCAACACTTTGGGCTACAACAGCAAAATTCTCAAATGTTCTTGAGCGACGTGCATGGGTTTTACTCTTCACATCACTAACTTGTCCCAACAGCTCGAATTTGTCCACTAATTTCTGTATTGCGGTCCGACAAGGTGCTTCACGTTAACCCAATAATGTTTTAGTTTTACGAACCGTCTCTCCCAAATGTTGAAGCGTGTATCGTTCCATATTTATTAATGGCGTAGTTTCTTCTTGTCAAATGTCAAAAAATGACAGCTTCAAAAGTGACAACTATCGAAATAGCGGGCTATTCAAAATAACACCTGTTATGGTAAAACCCTTTATAACAATGATTTATAAAAAAATTATAAACAAAAAATAACTAATAAAATAAATATTTATTTTTAAGTTTGTATAAAAATATGTATAAGAAAAAAAAATTAAATAAAATAAAAAACAACAAAATATGTAAGGGTAATATAATTTGTTTATAACGCGTTTTATAATAATAAATAAAAGCAACAAAAGCAAGAGCAGTTAAATAAAAAAATCCAAGCAAAGATAGATTCATATTTTAATCATAATTTAAGACTTAGCATTTAAAAACACGTATTTTTAGTCTCATAAAAATTAAAACAATTGAAAGGTAATAATGGCGAGTAATAAATTAATAAAAAAAGAAAAAAGAAAAGATGATAAAACAAACAAAAAAAAACAAAAAAACAAAATGGAACATTATTTACTACAAAAAAGCAAATGCAATTTGCATGATGACTTTGTCATGGTCGGATCGAAAAAAAGTCTTATTTTGTGGCATAAAATGCATATTAATGTGCATAGTTAAATTATATAATAAATTACTGATAAGAAATTTCAAAAGACGTTAAGGAGTGTAAGGAATCGAAAAATTAAAAAATCATAAAATTGAAAATCGACAAAAAAGAAAAACTATACATCATTTAAACTAATTATACTTTTGGCAATGCATATAATCAGAAAATTGCGAAGGTTGATGCAACGTCTTATACGTAGATACAAAAATAAAGCTACATTTTCTAGAATGACTGTAGATACATCTCTTTTCAATTTCAAAACAACTGATAATTCAAATATTTTCTAGTTGTTTAAGAAGAGTTTCCATCCGTCCGGGTTTTCCCGGACATATACTATTTTTTCACTCTGCGGGAGACGTACGGGATAGTTTTTGTTAATTGTCCGGTTTCGTGCTCTTTTTATCCATTGAGTAACCATGGACTTTTATACTACTAAAATTTAAGGTTATTCAAAAAACGAACCGTGCTAAATAAAGTGTACGATACGATATTAGTAATCCATCACATCTTTTGTGCTGCAATTTATGGCAATCATTGAATAAGAAGTGCAGAAAGGAAAAGATGTGAAGCATTTTTCTAAGTAGTGTGAGTTTCACAAACACAAACGCATTACAACAGGGCTGGTCTGCAGTTGAATGGTTAATCTCAGGGGCGCCAAGCGAAATTTGATTGAATCAAGTTTCACCGATTTTGCTTCAACTTTTTTTTTTCAAGCTTAATTCATTTTTTAGGACGCATGGTGTTTTAACACTAAAGGTGCACATGCACGGTTTTTAATGTTTAATATTTTTTATTTTGCAGTACATTTTCTTCATTTTTCATCCCTAATTTTCATCATGTTTATTCAGTCTATTTTGATCGTTTTTAAAAGCAAATTCTATGAACAACTTGAACAAGCGTTTAATATCATGGTCAGACATATGGAATTGCAGAAGGAAATAACCTTTTTTTCTTGCACCATCAAGTATAAAATCAGTTTCATGAAACTATTATGAACAAACAACGTACTTAGAATTTGTTCCATCCAATTTAAGAATTTAAATCCACTTTTCTCTTTTCCATTCAGCTTTCGGAAATTTTCAAAATTGTCAAGGTATGTTTTTGAAAGCATTCAAATTCTTGAAGATATAATTCACAATAGACAGTGACTCAAATATTGACAGGGGAAAATGTAAATATTTATTTATATATTTATATATTTATTTATATATTTATAATATTTAAATGGAAGTATTTTCTAGTTCATTGTAATATAATCAACAAATAAAAACGTTTCGAAACACGATGGAAGAACTATTCAAAACAACCGTGCACACTACGGGACCTCAACGAATTGCAGCGCCTTCACATCACCAACAGAAATAATACACCCCTGAATTCGACTGACAACACAGTCAAAGTTTGACTGCACAGACACCAAAAATTGACAGCACAGGTCCCAAAAATTGACATCATAAGACATTTTTGTTGCTTCACTCACGTACACTGTACAGTACATGTTGCTAACACCGCTTCCTGTTCTTCTTATTCAATGTTTGTATGTTAGGCCTCGGCCACGCAGGAAGCGGTTGAGCGGCTAAGCGGCTGAGTGGCAGCTCTAAGTGACGTATGGCCAGGCACTGAGCGACTGCTTTTGAGCGATTAGTAGTTAAAATTATGTTGTCAAGAACAGTTCGCCGTATTTTACTGTCGGAAAATCGTTTGTATGTGTAGCAAATTACTTAAACGTATACAAAAAAGAAGACGATTTGGTGTTCATCCGATTAACCAATTAAGATCGGAGTTTGGAGAATTTAATCATTTATTTTTGAATCTTTGTTGCCCATGCCCTACCTTAAATATGCTCAAAGACTTTTATGAACTCATTTACAACTGCATGTGTGCGGTCATAATTACTTACTTACTTAAGGTAGCGCTACAGTCCGTTGTGGACTTAGGCATCAACAGTCTCCGCCAGCTAGCTCGGTCCTTAGCTAGTTGTCTCCAGTTTTGCACTCCAAGTTGATTGAGGTCCTCCTCCACTTGAGTGCGCCACCTGAGTCGCGGTCTTCCTCTCCACCTACGTCCCTCGGGAATAGTGTCGAAGGTTATCCGGGCCGGAGCATTGGTGTCCATCCGCTCTAAATGACCGAGCCATCTGAGTCTCTGGACCTTGACCCTACATCGAGTGTAGCTTCGGCTGTGTGGCACATAGCGCTGTCCTGTTGAAACCAAATGTTGCCAATATCCTCCTCCTAACGGCCACTCCTTGCTCATTTTCGAAGAAAAATGGCCCAATTGTGCCTCTGGACACAAATCCGCACCAAACAGTAACTCGTTTTGGGTGTATCGGCTTTTCAATGTATGTGTGCGGGTTTTCTGTGTCCAAAATGCGACAATTTTGCTTGTTTATATACCTGCCAAGATCAAAATGAGCTTCATCTGAAAAGACGTTTTTTTTTTTTTTTTGGGAAAATCGGCATCTACTTTAAGTCGATCGCAGGCCCACTTAGCGAAGCGAAAAAAGTAATGTCGCAATATTTCCCAGCGTTGTTCGAGCGTATACACAACCATATTCGTTCAAAGGAAGTATAAAACTAATTATCTGTCAAATCAGACATGAACTAAGTGTTACCATTCACGAAATAAGCACTAGTTGAAAAATAAAACGTTAAATGGCGTTGAGTTGAAAAAATTTAATTCACAATTGGATTTGTGTGCTAAATTTCGATTTGAAAACGGGCTTGTACATATAAAGGGAATGGGGTCCTTTCTTTTTTAACTTTATTTGTATGTTGTAGAATTGAAGAATTAATTAGGGAATTAAAATATTATTTTCATAAAAGCCCTTAAATTATAGAAGAAATACGTTTAAGAAAAAAAAAATTAAATAAACAAAAAAAAACAGCATTGCCAAATAATTATATTCTTTCGATATTTTTTTTCTTTGTTCTCGTTTCGCAGGCGACAGTTGTGCGTAGCATTGGATGCAGGTTCTTGGTTCTTAAGTCTGTACATTATAATTTTAGACGTCACTGCTTCCAAATTAAAATTGTATGTACTTTTTGATGGTTTTATAAACCATATAATTTGTCGATCAAATAAATTAATTGCCATTTAACGTTAGCTTAAAAAAGTCATTTTAATACGCTGTAATTTTGCTCTTTTGCGGTTTTTCTAAACATTCGCTTTGCTTAAAAAATACTGTTATTTGATTTTCAAGTGATAATGAATGGCTTAGTGAATTTAATCGAAATCATTTAATTAAGGGCACAGCAAATCTTGTCAATATCTTTTATTACGTAAGGTCCTACTGGAAGTATGTAGTTATTTTTCATGTAGTTAACTCGAAATAAAAAAATGGCTTTTCCTCTACATCGTTTATGAAAAAGATGGTTGAAAAGACAACATTTATAATTTCGGGAGAGGAATTGCATCTTGTTATATGCGTAAATGATTTGAAAGTAGAATAAAGCTTTTGGGATTGGTTATAGCTTTCACTGAAGATTTGATTTTCTGTTTTAAAAAGAGTGTAATATGCTGGGGCCGAATCACCGCTTCAGTGAACGAGTGAGTGATTCTCATCAGTGATCGAACGAACGAGTAACCATTATTATTTATTAATTAAAAATTGTAGTAGTCATTATTCTACTACATCGAGTCTCTGCTTATTTTGAACGAGTCTTGAGTGGTTTGACAGGTAAAATTTGCATTTATAGGGTGTCTCAGTAAGAGTGCAATTTTTCATTTTAAAATAAAAACAAGTATATTTTATGACAGAGTTGTAATTTTTTTTATAGTCTTGTAAAGAAGAAATGTGCCGATTAAGTATCGAATGAATAATCCGGCAAATGACCCCGGCTCCGATGACAGGCCATTACTCTTTTCATGAAATTTTCCATGAATTTTGCACAGAGTTGTGGCTGTATCTCACCGATGACACGTTGGATTTCCTATTTGAGGTCAGGAATTGTTTCTGGTTTATTCGCATAAGCCCGATATTTCACAATACCCCAAAGAAAATAAACGCACGGCGTTAAACCGCATTATCTTGGTGGTCAGTTGACACAAGAATTTCGTGAGATAATGTGTTCTGAAAATTGTTGCTGCAATAAGTCGATTGTTTCATTCGCGGTGTGGCAGGTTTTGACGTCCTGCTGAAAAAAGCATGTTGTCCAGGTTCATGCCGTCAAATGAGGCCACAAGAAGTCCGTTATCATATTCCTGTAACGAATGCGTTTCACAGTCGATTTTGTTGTGTAATGAGTTTTCACAATCATAACGCGCTGTTTTTTAAAATAAAGCGTCCCATTTTTAATAATCGGAATAAACAGAGGTGACAGCTGTCAAATTTCAGAGTTGCAACTTGCATGAAAAAAAATTCCAATTTTTAAAAGTGCAATCTTACTGAGACACCCTATTCATCTTATCAAAGAAAAAACAAACAGTGAAACGAAATGAATAATTCTTATTTTTATTCTACGATTCAAAAGGTAGAACATTTCCGTGAGCTCTTTATGTTTCGAATGAGATTTAAGATCGAAACAAAATTGAGAAAAAAATAATTTTAAAATCATTCACACATGTTCGTAGAGAATCCGAAGAATTGTGATTTATTTTGAATTGAATGCTTTTTTCCCATAAAATCGGCCATCATGTTTTTCTGTTGGTTATTTAAAGTGTTTAAGTTTGACCTAAAAAGATTATTGGTTAAAATTTTCATAATGAATAAATCAATCAATAATATTTACATATTTCAATGACAAGTTCCTCCTATACGTGAGCTCTTTATGTTTCGAATGAAATTCAGTTCGATAACTGAAGAAAGAATTCAAAATTATTGTACTAGTTGGTCGATAGATAACTCGATAACGTGAGAGGTAGTGCCAAATGCACACAATTCAGTCACGTATTGTTTGTTCACTGATGCCGTATTTCGACCCCTGATTTCACTGACGCTAATCACTAGATTAAGCGAAGTAGATTAAGAACAAACGTGAGAGGTAGTGCCAAACCAATTCAATCACGTCTTATTCGATCACTGATGCCGTGATTCGACCCCTGGGGCCGAATTACGGCATCCGTTATCGAATAATACGATACTGAATTGTGTGTGTTTGGCATTACCTCTCACGATATCGAGCTTCTAGTACAAGAATTTAAATTCTCTGCTCAGCTATCGAGCGTAATTTCATTCGACACACATACACCTCACTGATGGCATTAACTTACTGAGAAAAAATTTTGATATTACTGTTTAAATTATTTTATTATGAAATTCCTTGCCAATAATCTATTTTGGTCAAGATTTTAAGCTTCATGGCTTCATCAATCTCGTCCTCTGTTAGAAGCCAAACTGTGTTTGTTTCATTTAAAAAAAAAATTATATTTCTTCCTCTGCTATTTCGCTCAAGTTTTGTTTTTTTGTTTGGCAAACCTTTTAAAATTCCTTCAAAACAAATAGAGACTCGATAAAACTACCACATTTTTTTATTCTTAAACGATACGTGACCTATCAAATGTCATAATCCCAATGAGGTTACTCGTTCGTTCGACCACTGATGAGACTCACTCACTCGATAACGGATGCCGTAATTCGGCCCCTGAATTTCGATTATGAATTCGTAGTCTGTAAAATGTACGAATCGAACAAAAAATCATCTAGTACTATTTCTATTTATAGAATAGATTTGCCGAGTCTCGAAGTATTTCTCATGACATCTGTCAATGCAAAAATCAAAAAAGAAAAAAAAAACACCAAAACAAATTACAAACAAGACGAAAAAGTTCAAATTAATTTTTAAAGAAAAAAATATAATTCAAAACTTAAAAATGGATTCGGTTTCTTTATGGATGGATGAAGAAAATAGAGAAGTGATTGAAGGGGCGACTTTTCTATACGGGCTCTTTGAGGTTAGAATTTGTTTTTTTTTTTTTTTGTTTTTTCTTAGATTTATCTGTCAAATAGTGAGGAACAACTTCAGGTTGAAGTATGTTAGTGTTGGCAGATAAGTAATATTTTACACAATGCAGCTTTTTGTAGCAAACAGCGAGTATATGCGGCGGCTTCGCCGCTCAAGGGGTTTTAACCCTCAGTGTAGTGCACAACTCTGGCTACGCTAGCAAACAGCGAGTATATGCGGCGGCTTCGCCGCTCAAGGGGTTTTAACCCTCGATGTGGGATGCACGATTCTGGCTACGCTAGCAAACTCTAAATTTCCTCAAAGGGAAATATTTAAGAAAATTCCCGCTCTAAATAAATCTCATATATATACGCAGTTTGCCGGTACTAAAAATGACATTAAATCGTGAATTCTGTGCAGAAAGTGCAAATTTATTTAATTAATTGAAAATAGAAATATTTATTTCCTGAGAAAAAAAACAGTTTATTTGTGCTTAAATAACTAGTACCTATCGATTGAGACCATTTCGTTTCCAAATTCAGGAGAAAGTCAAGCCGAATGAACGAAGAATAATATGCGATAAACCAAATATTTTTGAAATGTTTGATAGAAGGTAAACATAATGACACCGTTTCGCATTGGTGGTTCTTTGGCATTTAAAGAAGACGATAGTTTGTCCCACAAATTGTTGGAAGTGTTTCTGACGACCATTCGGTTCAAACGTCCCTTGGCCTTGTAGCACACATGAACTCCAAAATAAATTTCAAATTGTTTTTGTTTTGTATGCACATTTTTGACTGCTAATTACCTGTAATGAAATTAATTTGCTTTAATTTTGAATTAAATTATACTTTCCTTACTTAAATTTTGTATATTTCACACAACACAATAGAATTTCTCTTTTTGTGTCCTTTCAAAACGACCTTCGAAGTACAATCCGCTACCTTTCTTGGTTTAGAAACAAAATGTCCGTTTTCAAACGCTAATGACATTCGTAAACGCTTGACGTTTGGTTAAAAAAAAGGGAACAAATTTAGCCATTTGCTGTGTTAATTGCGTCAAAAGGAAATTTTTAAACCAACATTTCTGCGTAGAACTAAGAAATTTCCCAAATGATTTAAGAACAAAAAAACGTGTTTATTCTTTTACGTAAAAAATAATATTGTGTACAAAACCAAACTTTGGGTAATAAATTTCATGAAAACTCACCAAAAATAACAAACAAACTCTGCTTTTTCTCGATTTTGAAGTGATAAATTGATATTTTGAGGTAAGAGTAAAAAACCTTCAAACGAAAATTTTATGTTTTCACAGCTGATATCTCTTTTCATTCTCAAATCTCAAAGAAAAAACCAATTATTTGGTTTTTCATTTTTAAAATATGATAAATTTAAAGAATTGTTTTTTTTTTAAGCTCTTGAAATATCAATGCATAAAAAAAAGACACGTCAAAATTTTAACCCGTTTAACCTGCTCCACAGCAGAATAAATTTTAACCCATTTTATTCACCACGCTAGTGTCAAGTTTTAACCAAACGTCAAGTTTTAATACATATTTTAACGCAATTCACACACGGCCTCAGTCTGGTTGCAATGACTTCCATGTTTAGTTAAAGCAAAGCTCCGACATGGTTATCATGTTAAGGGGCCAGTTATAGCGATTAGAGATGCCGCGACTATTCGGCAACTATTCGGTATTCGGCATATTCGGCCAATTTTTTGATATTCGGCCGAATAGTTCACCAAATATTCGGCCGGCCGAATATTCGGCCAAATTTAAAAAATGGAGAAGAACAAAATATTTATTCATTTATAACATTTTTTTCCTTTTTGTTCTAGTATTTAAAGTTAACAAGTGGTAAATTATGGTGAATAAAAATAACTTTTTCAGCATTGGTGGGTAGTAAACGATTTCGTCTATTTTCATATACCATACCCGCTTCTGAAAACAGTCTCTCACTATACACACTAGTTCGAGGAGATGAAAGATAGATCTTAGAAAGTGTTGTCAGATGTGTATACTGTTTTGCGTAAGGATCTGTCATCCGATCTTCGCGAACAGTTCTCTGTTCCTTTCTTTTTCATTTTCGATGGCACTTTTTTCAACACCTTTCTGAGTTTGTGCACTGTCCGAAGCAACTTTCTCGAAACATGTCCAGAAACTGTTGTACGTTTCGTTGGTCTCCTTGTCTTGTACGTTCCTTTTCTTGTGAATTGGAGAAGAATCTTCCTCAGAAACCGACCCGTTATCATCACAACGATTCTAAGAGAATTTTTTGTTTTGCTCTCTCGGATTGCAAAATTTCCATGAAGCTTGTTTTATAACGAGGGTCAAGAAAAGTGGCAACCAGGTACTTGTCATTCTCATCAAAGTTGAATCGTTTTTTAAGTCCATCTTGAAGTAACGATTTCATTGGCAATAAATTGGGAGTTCTGTTTGCTGTCTCTTCCTTCCCCAAGTATTTCAACAATACATGTGGAATGACTTCTGAGATGCAAGAAACACCGGAGCTGGTTATTTTTGTGATCTCTTCGAACGGTTTGAGAAGTCTTAATCATTGTTGCATTAAGTCCCATTGAGAAGGCGATAAATTGTTTAAAGATTCGTGATCTGTTATGTATAAAGAGACAGCTCTTTTTTTTCCAATAACCGTTCCATTAGATAGTAAGTTGAATTCCAGCGTGTGCTCACATCTTGTATTAATTGCTGGTTTGGTACATTAATTTATTCTCGAATGGTATTCAACTTTTGTTGGGCTAAGCCAGAGTGGTTAAAATGAGTAACAATTCGCCTAGCAGTAGCTACCATCTCTGGTATTTCTTTTTGGGACTTTAGGGACTCCTCAATTGCCCGTTGGAGAGAATGGATAAAACACCTAGCCGAATCATATTTTGCAACTCGTACCCCTTTCACCATATTAGCCCCACTGTCATGGACAAGGAAATGGATTTTACTTTGTGGAATATTCCATCTTTCTCCAATAGTGTTGAGTTCTTTTGCTATATTTTCGCCAGTATGTGAACCAGCAAACGGCTTTATGGCTAAAACTCCATGTTCAAGTACAAAATCCTTTGATATCCAGTGTGCAGTGAAACTCAAGAAACTCTCTTTGTTGTGTTGACATGTCCATATATCAGATGTCACTGATATTGCTGATGCTTTCAAGATGTTAGCTTGAATTTTTGAGTGAATTCTGTTATATATGTCCGGTATAACATTCTCGGTAGATTAAGTTCGACCAGGTTTTTTATATTGTGGCAACGCCTTTTCCACAAGCCTTTGGAAACCAACTCTTTCTACAAGGGAAAAGGTTCGTTGTCTAACGCAATCATTTCACCGATTAAATAATGGTACTTTTTAGATTTTGGGTCATTTATATCCCACAGAGATTTCCTTTGCAATACATCTTTCAAAGTTAGCTGGTGTTGTTTTGGTTTTGAAGTCGCTGGTACTGTTGGTATTTCGGAAGAAGTAAGAGTGCCTTTGTTTTTGCTATCATCTGCACCGAGAGAAGCAGTTAAAGAAGCATAGATTTTTAAGATTATTTTTCAAAGAAGTTGTAGCTGTAAGCGAAAAAAACAAATATATCCATACAATATACATTACATAGTACAGTACTTTATTATTAAAACATATAATTTAATTTATATAAGTTAGTAAATAAAAAAAAAAAAACATTGATGCGTAAAAGATAATCAAAAATAAATTAATTAAGAACCACTTTCATAAACAGTTAAGCTTACTTTCAAATTTCATTATTTAAATATTCAAATTTAAACGCAATGGTCAGTAAAATATAAATAACCAAGGATCTGTGTACTTGTAATTTTATATTCACTTAAGACTAAACGCAATACTAGTAGGCAGCTTACTTGCTTTTTTTCCTTCACCACCTCGAGAAATCATGCTGCTACACTCCAAACAGATAGCTAGTTTATTTTTTCGTCGCAAATCTTGAAATATTCCTAAATAGATGATTTTTGGTTTGGTTTTGCCATTTTATTGCTTTTGTGTAGATATGTGAGGAGAAAAGTACTATAATTAATAATAAAAACTTTTTTTTAATCACTTAGCACTGCTTTTTACCACTTTGATAAACTACGAAATTAATTTTTTTTAAACGATGTCTGTCGCACACGATCTACTCGTAAATGAAAAAAATACTCTGTTCTATTGGTTTAAGACATTAAGAGGCACTT
This sequence comes from Sphaerophoria rueppellii, assembly GCA_920937365.1. Classification (NCBI taxonomy): domain Eukaryota; kingdom Metazoa; phylum Arthropoda; class Insecta; order Diptera; family Syrphidae; genus Sphaerophoria; species Sphaerophoria rueppellii. The sequence goes on from CAKKXW010000001.1 coordinate 60,076,447, forward strand.
CGTAGGGATTTCCCCAAAAATTCAAAAATTCATAGCCTACTTAAATTTATTTTGGGAAAAGTGATTACAATGAAAATAAATAAAAATGTTTTATTTAGTTTTAAGGTGTGTAAATGTAGTAAACTCAATATGTTCGAATAGCCGAATATTCGGCGACCGAATATTCGGTATTCGGTATTCGGCCAAATCACTATTCGCGGCATCTCTAATAGCGATCATTGAAATCCATTAGGAAAAATATTTGAATGGATATTTAACTAAGTTTTCTTTTGGTTACTAATGCCATTTATGTATATACCAATCGAATGGAAAAAAAATAAAGAATTCTTTGAGAAAAAAAAAAATATAAGTTCGCAAACTTACTTTTCGTTAAAAATACTTACTTATTTAAGGTGGCGCTACAGTCCGTTGTGGACTTGGGCCTCAATCAACAGTTTCCGCCAGCTAGATCGGTCCTTAACTAGCACTGTGCTTTTGGCATATAAAGGGTAATGCAAAAAAGCCCTTGAGAGCGCGTTAATTACAAACAAAAAAACTTGCAAAGTTAACATTCAGAATCTTTAAGAGAAGCAAATCCCTTCGCAATTTTCGTGTGTTATACTTATTCTACTAAATTAAATACCAAAATACGGAAATATTTATACAGAATATTATATATATTAAAATACTATATTTCTCAAAAAGGAAACAAACAAAAGAAAAAAAAAGCAAAATTACTAATAAATAGGTTATAATATATACATGTTTGAGCATTACATAATGTATATTAACAAAAATAAAAAAAATAAATTTAACTTAATAAAACTGAAATAAATTAGTAGACAAAAGAATTTGATTATTATCATCATTAATCGTATTCAAAATATCACAAATAAAAATTTATATATTTACAAAAAACAAAACAAACAAAGCAGAGATTAATTGCATACACCATTACACTCGAAACAAAATAGATTCGATCAGTTCTAAAACCCGAACAAACATAAACATAAAATTAAACATATTAATGAGACAGCAAATATAATATATTTACAGATTTTTTGTACTTAAAAAAAAATAATATAATAAAAAAAAAAACTTAAATTTATATTGAAAACTAAGTTGAAGGGGAAATATTTAGCAAACGAAAAAAAACATGGACAACAATTTAAAAGAAGAAATGATAAAAAAATGTATAAAAAAATAGAAAAATCTAAATAAAAACTATGATATAATCAAGCAAAAAAAGGGAATGTTTTTTTCTTAATTATTACATAAAATAGATTTGGAAGTAAATTTTGAATTCTTTTCTTGATAAATGCGATTGTAAATAGAAACTAAAACATCCTTTTTTGACGGAAACAAATTCTCACGGGTACCATCTATGAATTTATTGAATGGTTTCTTTGATGCGAATAAAATTTTCACGAAAAAGTAATAACACTACATAATCAACTAACAACTTTAATTGCTTTTGAAATGACTTTACATGGATCTTCTGCTGCCTGGCCCATTAATCATCAATCAACAATATAAATATCAAAATTCTGTCGACTACTCTCAACATTTCACCAATCAATAAAAAAATCGTTTCTTCACTTCTCTGCAATCAACATTTGTTGTTTATTTCTTACTCGATATTCTCTTCATCAAGTATTTATACTAAACCACCAAGTTAAATCGATTGAAATGTACTTGGATCCAAGGTTATGAACTTCATAAACATAAGGTTCTTGGTTTATTATTGTGCATCATAGTGTATTTTGTTAAAACATTGTCATAAAGTATTGTATTTATTATAACAAATGAAAAAGTATGTAGTAGCAATGGAGGTACTTTTAATTTTTTTGAATGAATAATGAATTGATAAACGGATTATGTTTGTTTAGTTTTAAATATTTGTACAATACAGTTTGTAGAGCTGTAAAAGAATACATACATTTTTTTATTTGCAGTAAAAAGACTTATTTTTTTAGTATTTTGACTTCGTGTCAGTACTTAACTTTTAAGGAAAATTCGCAGTTAATTTTGAAGTCTTTTGCATAAAAATCATTTACTCACTTAAAAGGTGGCGCTACAGTCCGTTGTGAACTTGAGCCTCAACCAACAGTCTCCGCCAGCCAGCTCGGTCCTTAGCTAGTTTTCTCCAGTTTTGCACTCCAAGTTGATTGAGGTCCTCTTCCATTTGAGTGCGCCACCTGAGTTGCGGTCTTCCTCTCCTCCACGTCCCTCGGGAATAGTGTCGAAGGCTTTCCGGGCCGGAGCATTGGTGTCCATCCGCTCTAAAAGACCAAGCCATCTGAGTCTCTGGACCTTGACCCTTCTGGCTAGGTCCATGTCGTTGTACAACCCGTAAAGTTCGCTGTTATATCTTCTTCGTCATTCCCCTTCAATGCACACGGGGCCAAAGATGACCCGAAGAACTTTCCTCTCGAAACAGCCTAAGGCACTTTCATCCGATTATGTCAAAGTCCATGCTTCTGCACCGTACAGCAGGACTGGGATGATGAGTGTGTTGTACAATTTTACCTTAGTTGCTCGAGAGAGGGCTTTTCCACTCAATTGCTTTCTTAGTGCAAAGAAAAAGCGATTAGCAAGAGTTTGCTCGAGTTTTTAGCGGAGCCTAGGTAGACAAACTCCTCTACTACCTCGAAGTTATATGCGTCTATTGTGACGTTCTGTTCGAACCGTCGGTGTTGGGTGTCCTTCCTCAAAGACAGCATATACTTCGTTTTTCCCTCATTTACCGCTTAACCCATTTTAGCCGCTTCTGTCTCAATTCTCACAAAGGCGCCATTGACATCACGCTGTTTTCTTCCCATTATATCAATATCATCGGCGTACGTGAGAAGTTGAACAGATTTTTGGAAATTAGTGCCTCTGGTGTTGACGGTGGAGTTCTGCACTATCTTCTCAAGAACGATGTTAAAGAAATCGCACGACAGTGCATCACCTTGTTTGAATCCTTTTTTGACGTCGAAAGGTTCCGTAAGCTCGTTGCCAACCTTGATGGAGCAGCGAACGAGCTTGGCAGGGATGCCAAAACTAAACATGGCTTTATACAGTTCGTCTCTGTAGATGCTGTCATACGCGGCCTTAAAATCAATGAAAAGGTGGTGGGTATCGATTTGGAGTTCATAGGTCTTTTCCGATGGTCGATGGCTGACTTTCCTGGCCTGAAGCCACATTGATAGGGACCAATCAGATTGTTGACGAAAGGCTTCAGACGTTCACATATTACGGCAGAGAGGATCTTGTAGGCGATGTTAAGTAGACTGATTCCTCTGTAGTTGGATTTTGTCAAGGTTCATGCATTGCACCATACAGCACGACTGGGATGATAAGGGTGTTATAGAATTTTACCTTAGTTGCTGGAGAGGGTGCTTTAGTTAAAAGACATCAAAGCTGTTAAAAGACTTCAAGCAGTTAAAAGGCTGCAAAAGCAGTCAAATGACTGCATTACATTGAATGCAATCTTTTAAAAGATTTCAAAGAATGCAAGCAGTAAGAAAGTAATTCATTCTTTTGACTTCAAGTCTTTTAATTACTCTAAATGATTTTCATACAAAATACTTCAAAATTAACTGCGATTTTTTTTCGAAGACTAAATATTGCAATAAGGAATGTAAATGCATTCCCAAAATTTAATTAAATAAATGGGACTTTTGACGATGCAATACCGAAAGATTGCATTCTTTTACAGCTCTGACTTGCTTGTCTTTAAATTAGAGCAAAAATATTTTCCCGAAAGTACCTTGTTGGAACCGCATACTTTATGAAATACACACAATCAACACACACAATTTATACATAACGTAGTTTTACTCTATTAGTTTTAAGGACAAATATAAGAAAGCAAGTGGTATTTGAACTCAAGCATGTATTGTACATAATAAGCATATATTTTATTTTTAATGGCGAATGTTCACTAGGAATCTCTAACGAGGATATTTAAACGAGAAAGTAATATTAGAAACTATTGAAAATTTAGAATATATAATGCTATTAAAATATATACGAAAATCTCAACGTGTAACATAAATATCTACTGCAGAGCATAGAATAGCGATTGCATTATAATTTTTTAAATGAAACTACAACTACAACTACATACATACACCTTTTTTCTGAAGTGAACTATGAAAAACATTTTTTTTAATAGGAAGGAAAGACTGTATTAAATTTATATAAATAATTTTTAACAGAATTTAATATTTATTACTTAATGAATAAAAATATAATTTTTCTTTATAATGTTTAAAGATATCATTGCAATAATATAAAATAAGCTTTAGTTTTTTTTTTCAATAAAAAATTGTGGATAATTGTATACTGTAAATGCGAGTGTTATTGTTGAATAATGAACATAATTATGTAGCAAATTGCAATAATTTATTGCTTACTAAACAAAGTACATGTACACTTATTATTGATCTCATAAATGGCTGATTCCCAATTTATAAAAAAATAATAAGTTTTGGCGCATTAAGGATACTATTTAGGTTCAGAAGACACTAGCCCAATCAGGGACGAACCGTCATTATAGACATTTAAGACAGTGTCTACCCAACAAAATCGCACGCTGGAGAAAATAACACAAGAATACACTCACCCAAAGTTAGGGTTTCCATCAGTCCGGGTTTTCCCGGACATATACTCTTTTTTCACTCTGCGGGAAACGTCCGGGACCAGAGCCTCACGCAACAAACTTCTCCAGCCAGCTCGGTTCCTTTCTAGCAGTCTCAAGATTCGCACGCCAAGTTGGTTCAGGTCCTCTACCACCTGTAAGCTCCACCGGAGTCGCGATTCGAAGACTCTACGAGCCGGAGCATTATTTTCCATTCACTCAACACGACCCAACCATCTAAGTCGTTGAACCTTTACTTTTCTGGCTAGGTCAATTTCGCTGTACAACTCGAACAGTTCTTGGTTGAATCTTCGTCTCCATTCTCAATTAATGCAGACAGGAAAAAAAATCACTCGAAGGATTTTTCTCTCAAAGCAGCCCAAAGCGTTTTCATCAGATGTTGTCATAGTCCATGTCTCTACACCATACATGAGGACCGGCATAATGAGGGTTTTGTAGAGTGTCACTTAAGTTGCTCGGGAGATAACTTAACTACTCAATTGCCTTCTAAGTCCAAAAAAGCAGCGATTGACAAGAGTGATTCTTCGTTTGATTTCAGCGCTGGTGTTGTTGTCTGAGTTGATAGCGGATCCCAGGTAGACAAAGTCCTCAACTACCTCGAAGTTAAATCTGTCAATGTTGACATTTGCTCCAATACGTCGATGTTGGTAGTCCTTTCTTGACGACAGCATTAACTTGCCCTCTTTAGCCGCTAGACCCATCTTCCTGGCCTCCGTCTCGAGGCTCACAAACACTCCACTGACATCACGCTGTGTTCTTCGAATTATGTCAATGTCGTCTGCGTATCCTAGTAGCTGGACGGACTTTTGAGAGATTGTGCCTCTGGTGTTGACATTAGAGCCTTGCACAATCTTTTCAAGAATGATGTTAAAGAAATCGCATGACAACGCATCGCCTTGTCTAAAACCTTTTTTGACATCAAAAGCGTCCGTTAGGTTTTTTCCGACCATGATGGAACAGCGTGAATTTTCCATTGGCATCTTACACAGACGGTTTTAAGTGCGACAAGGTAGTACCAGCCTTTTTTGGATTGCCTGCGAAAACTACAGTTTTTTCCAAAATCTGTTCCGCTACGCAACAGTACGCTAAAGAAATTGTAGTAAGAACTTTTCTAACACGTTCCGAGATTAC
>CAKKXW010000001.1:60185161-60200057 GCA_920937365.1 Sphaerophoria rueppellii
TATGTTTTTCTAAATTGCTACGAGCTCCTTCCTGAAAAGAAGAATTAACAGAAGAATCAGATTTTTTCATCGCTAACCAATAACCATTCATGCTACAAAAGTTCATCCTTCACTCTTTACTTGACTAAATAAAAAGATTATAAAAGTTAATATTTGTAAACTGTTAAAGATAGAAAATATTAGATAAAAACATGCATACTTTCACAGTAACTATGATCCGAAGCGTGTATGCAACTGTCACTTTGACAGCCTTGCTTCCCATCTTGTTACTTATTTAATCTTTGGTATAGCCCTATCACTGGTTTATTTCTACTTTGTATAATTTAATTTATTATAAAAGATAGAAATTGTCAAATGTTTATAATTGAAAATATTAGAAAAATAAATCAGTTCATTTCTCACTTCCTACTTGAAAACATCGTACTTACCAATAACCAATCGCTACTTTTTTAGACTAAGAAGACAATTAAGAAGAAAAGTCCTTCCTCGAGCATCGTTAAATCTTTTTGTATATGGAATTTATAGTAGTTGCAGCCTCGTGAATCGACGACAGTGACGTCCGGAACGCGATACAGAACTAAAATCTTGTATATAGAAAAACTGACAGCGCCAAGACGGGATGACTATCCAACCAAATATTCTCGAGGCTGAAAATACTATAAATTCCATATACAAAGGTTAAATCTTCTTTTCAGATCAAAATTTATGGAGTGATTTACAAAAAAAAATGTTTTTTTTTTTCAGTAATTTTTAATATTTTATTTTAATATTCAACATAAAGCTTGCCCATACAATATAATATATAATTTTTGTTTAGTCAATAAGGTATATATTTTAATAATGTATAATGTATATGAGTGTATATATTTTATTCAATATCAGTAAATGTCTCATGTTCGTAAGGAATATGGACAAAAAACAATGTTTTGTATTCTTTTTTTTCTGGTTTTTGTGTCATAGTTTCTGGCTACTCTATTTAAAAATGTAGTTTAAATATTTAGGTGAGTCATTGTTTTTTTTTTTAATCATTTTGTTAATCAATTTTAAATTCACAGTATGATAAACAAAAACGATTGGTTGGTAACAACTTGGTTGGATTTGTTTTCGCTTTTAAAACGTAAGTGGTAAAAGAGCTTCATTTGCACATTTTTTAATTTAAAATCGATTAAGTAATATTGGTACCATTTTATTTTTTGTTCAATTAATAGGTAATATCTTATAAGATTTTCTATAGGATTTTCAACTGTTCAAAATATTTATTTATTTATTTTCTTTTTTTCTTTTAATAACACTGTTCAATATTTAAAACAAACTAATCATATTTAATACTTTTATTCATCAAGTATACATTTTAACATTTGATTGCTACTTTCAAATACAAATACAACAGTAACTGTGGTTTAAATGCTACAATAATAATTAATAACTGTACATTGTGTTTCATGGAGTTTGTTTTTTTTTTTTTTTCATTTTTTCATTGCATGGAAATCGTTGAATGTAAATGCAAACGTTAATGTGTTTGATAAAAATATTACAATAAGACAAAATGTAATTTAATAAGTTTAATACAAGGAAACAAAAATTATAAAAAAAAAACAGAAAAAAATACTTTATAATAGAGATTCGTAGAAAAGCATAAAAATAAGAGAAGTAATAAATAAACAACACGACACTCAGTTTTAGAAGGAATGGTCTGAAGAATCAAGTGGAAATCTTCCTTTAAAAACACGACATGATCAAATGGAATTAAAAAAAAAAAACAACAAAACCATAATTTAAATACAATCACATAGCTCACATTACTTAATTCTCTACTTGAAGGCTTAGCACGGTCGGTCGTTACCGTAAATCAGAGTTAATTTCCTTTCTTTATAATCGAGTTTATTTTTAAATTCAGCATTACCTGTAGATTGGATAGTTGAAGATGAAGCGGAAAATGTTTTTGTCTGTTGAGGGTATGGTTTTTCAAATATTGGTCAAGAACTAGAAAAAAAATGAACACGGAAAGATATGTTTGCGAGTTTCTCAACAGAGAAGCAGTGGCAGCACTGCCAAGCAGCCATCAGAGATGCCGCCTCTGAAGTCTAGGGTTTACACGGCCACCACAACGAAACCCCTGGTTTGACGATGAGTGCCGGCGAGCACATGCAGCTTAACAAGATTCATACAAAGCGGCGCTGCAAAGAAGGACACGAGCAGCTCGTGAGCTCTACGAGCAGAAAAGGAAGCGCGCGATCGAGGAGATAGGGGGATGTCACAACAGGAACGAGGTTCGAAAGTTCTACAAGAAGGTGAAACAAACCTCCTGCGCTTATATACTCCGATCTGAAGCCTGTGGAGAATATCGCAGTGGAACCGCAGTCAATGCTGAGGATATGGAAAGGCAACTTTTCCAAGCTGTATAAAGGCGATCACGACCAAAACTCCCTCAGCAATACAGAACCATTCAATTTGGGTGCAGAAGGCCAACAATTCCACCCGACATGGACGAAATGAAGTCGAACAAAGCCGCTGGAGCAGACGGGCTAGCCGCCGAACTGTACAAAGCAGCTGGAGATGATTTGGTTAGAAGCATGCACCAGCTCATCTGCAAAATTTGGTCGGAGGAAAGCATGCCCGATGAATGGAACCTCAGAATCGTATGCCCGATCCTCAAAAAAGGAGATCCCCAGAACTGCACCAACTACAGAGGTATAAGTCTCCTTAACATCGCCTATAAGATCTTGTCTGCCGTGCTGTGTGTACGTTTGAAGCCCTTCGTCAACAACCTGATAGATCCTTTTCAGTGTGGCTTCAGACCCGGAAAGTCCACCATCGATCAAGAATTCACCCTACGGCAGATCTTGGAGAAGACCCAGGAACTTCAAATCGATACCTACATCCTTTTCATCGATTTCAAGGCAGCGTATGACAGCGTCTATTGAGACCATTTATATAGAGCAGCGTCTAGTTTTGGCATCCCAAAAAAACTCTTCCGTCTGTGTAAGATGACAATGGAAAACTCACGCTGTTCCATCATGGTCGGGAAAAACCTAACGGACGTTTGTAATGTCAAAAAAGGTTTTTAACAAGGCCATGCGTTGTCATGCGATTTCTTCAACATCATTCTTGAAAAGATTGTGCAAAGCTCCAACGTCAACACCAGATGGCACAATCTTTCATCCAGCTACTAGGATACGCAGACGGCATTGACATAATTGGAAGAACACAGTGTGATGTCCGTGGAGCGTTCGTGAGCCTTGAGACGGAGGACAAGAAGATGGGTCTAGACGTTAACGATGGCAAGACCAAGTTAATGCTGTCGACAAGAAAGGACTACCAACATCGACGTCTTGGCGCAAACGTCAACATAGACAGATTTAACTTCGAGGTAGTTAAGGACTTTGTCTACCTGGGATCCGCTATCAACTTAGACAACAACACCAGCGCTGAAATCAAACGAAGAATCACTCTTGCCAATCGCTGCTTCTTTGGACTTAGAAGGCAATTGAGTAGTAAAGTCCTCTCCCGAGCAACTAAAGTGACACTCTACAAAGCCCTCATCATCCCGGTCGTCATGTATGGTGCAGAACATGGACCATGACAACATCTGTTGAAAACGCTTTGGGCTGCTTTGAGCGACACTGACCTAGCCAGAAAAGTTAAGGTCCAACGACTTAGATGGTTGGGTCATGTTGAGCGAATGGAAAATAATGTTCCGGCTCGTAGAGTCTTCGAATTCAACCCGGAAGGATGTCGCAGAAGAGGAAGACCGCAACTCAGATGGAGCACACAAGTTGTAGAGGACCTGAACCAACTTGGCGTGCGAAACTGGAGACAGCTAGCTAGGGACCGAGCTGGCTAGAGAATGTTGGGTGAGGCGCTTATCCGACCTGGACTGTAACGCCACCATAAGTAAGTAAGTAATCGGGGCCATCAATGCGATAAGATTATTTCAAAAAACAAGGAAATACACAAATTATGCTTGATTTTATTTTCGTTCATGTACGAACGCGTAATACTGTTTCTGGTCAATTAAGATGAGCACGAATCGATTTGGACAGTTGTTTACAAAAAGACTGAAGGAAAAACCAAGATAGAAAGAGGTGTGAGTTCGAAAATTTGGTATTCGAACATTTTTTGCAATCGGATTTAATTATGGTCATACCAAATACGAAACAAGTATTAATGTGGAAACTTTATAATACATAATTGGTATATTCATATTGCAAAGCATGAACATGTAAATTAAGAACTAAAATTCAAATATCCACAAGGCCTTGCCATTTTAATGATTTTGTTCAACCTTAAGTTAAGATTCATAAACGATTACAAAACCTTGAAACACCAACTGAATGTACAAAATAATGTTACTAACATAACAATGTAAACCAAAAAAAGACACAAAGGCATATAAAGTAAGATACATCTTTGGCACCGTGATACAAATAAAAATATATTATTCATAAACTATATTTTAGGTTGAATTCACTTGTTGAATAGCACGATAGTGTATTTCTTATACAAAGATCACAATAGAAGATCATTTTAAAAAATCATATACAGCGCTATCGTCGTATCCGTTCGTAGAAAAGTTCCGATCGTAACATTTATTTTGCTCATGGTATCCGTTTCGTAAAGGAAATATTGACGTTCAATAACATATGTCGTTCTGCAAATGTTCCGACATAATTTAGCCGTCGTCACTGCACTGTAAACTCTAAATGTGGAGAGTTCGCTTGGTGAGTTAATTCATTTAATGCTGAATAGCAGAATAATTAACTCAGAACTTGGCGGCTTTTCTGCAAGAAGATCTGTCAGCAGAGGTACGCCGCAAGGCGGTGTTCTCTCCCCTCTACTATGGAATCTGGTAGTTAACGAAATTCTTACCTCTCTGGATAGAGAGGGTTTCAGAGTGATAGCCTATGCTGATGACGTTGCTAAAGCTGTTTCATGGAAGCATCTAAATACCTTAAAAGAACTCTTACAAAACGCTCTATATAAGCTAACACTTTGGGCGAATCGGTTTGGTTTAGGCGTTAACCCGCACAAAACCGATTTGGTCCTTTTCACTAGGAAATATAAAATTCCGCACATCGACCCTCCTTCTATAAACGGTGTTCAATTAAAGTTTTCAGAGGAAACTTAATCGGCCCTATCGAGCGTCGGAGCGGAATTTTCTCCGATTTCTTCCGAATTTTGCTTCGAGGTTGTTCTCCGACATGCAAAATGTCTCCGAATCGGAGGAAATCGGAGAAAATTCTGCTCCGACGGTTACCTCGATTGGGCCGAATATCTGGGTTATATCTTAGACAGAAAACTGAATTAGAAGAGCAACATACACGAAACAATAAGAAAACCTACGGTAGCTCTTTTCACCTGCAAGAAAGCCATTGGTAGCAAATGGGGTCTGCAACCCAGAATCACTCACTGGCTATACACATCGGTAATCAGACCGATTCTTCTTTATGGTGTGTCAGTATGGTGGACTGCCTTAGACGTAAATATGAACTGCGATTAGCTTAGTAAAGTGCAACGCTCAACATGCCTAAGGCCTCGGCCACGCAGTAAGCGGCTAGCGGCTGAGCGGCAGCTCTAAGCGACGTATGGCCAGGCACTGAGCGACTGCTTTTGAGCGATTAGTAGTTAAAATACCATTGTCAAGAACAGTTCGCCGTATTTTATTGTCGGAAAATCGTTTGTTTGTGTACAAATAACTTAAACTGATACAATAAAGAATACGATTTGGTGTTCATCCGATTAACAAATTAAGATTCCGATCTTGGAGAGTTATCTTATCATTTATTTCTGAATCTACCTAAATTTCCAGATAGATTCTGGCAATATCTACGTATGTCTATCGAATCTTTTGATTTGCTGCTTGAAAAAGTGCGTCCTATGGCCATCTTTACTTCTTGCCGCTCAGGACAATTAAAACATGTTTGGTTGCTTCGCGGCGCCGCTTAGCCGCTCAGAATTTTGTTTCGCCGCTCGCTCATTGCGTGGCCGCTTCTATGTGATTTCATATGTTTAATTTTTTTTCCGCTCAGCCGCTCAGCCGCTTGCTGCGTGGCCGAGGCCTAAGTATAAGCCGATCACTTCGTACGACCCCATCTGCGGCACTAGACACCCTACTCTATCTGACAACTCTGGATATAATCAGCAAACAAATAGCTGCTAGTTCTGCTATTCGTGGACTAACAATAACATTGGCCACTTTGTTATTCTTTATTATTTAGAATCAATTCCAAAGCACACAGACTACACCATTCCTCAACTACAGTTCGATAGGAAGTTTCAAACTTCTATCCCTTCCCGATCCTTCTGGGAGAATAATACATTCCTGGAAGACGAGGCAATTCACTTCTATACAGATGGATCGAAAACTAGTGATGGGGTTGGTGCCTTGGTGGAGGTGTGTACTCCGAACGACTAAAACTAATGCCCAGTTTCATAAACAAAAACTAAAAGCACTTCTAGCAAACATCTTTTTTAATTTTTATCAGACCCTTCAAACTTTTGAGTTTCACCTAAAGCTGGTGAATGGGAAATTTCAGGGCAATTTTTATCAAAATTGACATCCCTATGACAATTGTGTGAGAATAAATGAGAAAGCGTTATATTCAGTTTGTAAAATATTAAATGACACTTTTAAAATTTAGTGAGCTAAAAATGGGCATTTAGTTTGAAAAAGGATTTTAAAAGCTTGTTTATTTAAAAAAACGCTCGGTGAAACCAAAATATCTCATTTTACGATTTAAAAGCCTGTTAGGTGTTTAAAATTCGGTTATGAAATTGGACATAAGTCTCTCATGCAGCCTTCCAAATAATTGTAGCGTGTTTCAGGAAGAACTTTTGGCGATTAAGGGGGTCCTGTCATGGCTCAGAGATATCCGGATTTTCTCAGATAGTCAGGCAGCTATAAAATCCCTGGACTCTGTCTCTACAAACTCGATTACGGTCCAAAACTGTCGATCGTCTCTAATGGAGATGGCAAAACAGTTTAACATTCACCATCACTGGGTGCCTGGCCATAGAGACATTCCACGAAACTGCAAAGCCGACGAATTCGCCAAACATGGCATAACATTACCCATTAAACCACAAATGGCTAATGTTGGTATACCAATCGCTACATGTAAACTTTTGCTACAACAACATGCTATTAAGAGAACTAACATCAGGTGGAATAACATAACCACCTGCCAGGCAACGAAAAACATTTGGTCTAATTTGGACTTAAAGAGATCTAGATGCCTGATATCTCTAAGCAGAGTGCATATAAGCTTCTTAATGGATGTCATTACTGGACACTGTCTAATTGGAAGACACGCTGCGCGACTGGGCATATTTTCTAATGATTTCTGCAGAAGCTGCATCGATGAGGAGGAGGAGGAAACAGTTCTTCACCTCCTCTGTACCTGTCCTGCTCTTGCTCATAAACGTATGATTCACTTAGGAACATACTTCTTAAACGAACTAAACAATCTCGAACATATTAATATAATTAATCTTCTACGTTTCGTAAGAAACTCTAATTGGTTTCAATGAGCTTTCGACAAAAAGCCATTTTAGATTCATGTGGTATCACAATAGGCCTTTTGATTGGCCTAAGTGTGTCTTTTAACATCCATGACAGCCACTTTAACCTAACCTAACCTAAACTAGCCGTCGGAACAATCGGAGACACATAAAACAAAATAATCGCTACGCATCGCATAGTTCGTTAAATTATTGCTTTTCGCCGCATGAAATCCTGATGCCTTACTCTGAGTTTGAAATTTCAACGCAAATTTGAATTTTTTCTGAGGTATGTACGATTTAACAATCATTAGGCTTAGGACGATACCAAATTCGTATGTTTCGTACAAACCGGATAGAATTTTGTTACGATCGGATACGACGATAGGCCTGATAGTATTAACAGACAATATTGTTCCTATTCTTTTTTAATTGCAAATAGACTTAAGTCGATATGTTTTTTTATTGGAAAATTTTATTAAAGAATGTGATCCTATTTAATTCTTTTTTTTATTCTTTCCAATTGACAATAAGTTCTGATTTATTTATTATCGTTTTTTGTTTGTGTAAATTCCTTTACACGGAAAAAAGTAAGTAGACTTTTTTTAAGTGTAGATATATTTTGTATTCTAAGAAGAAAACCCCAATATAACATTTTGGAAGCCCTTCATTTTGCCCGAAATTATAAAAATCACTACAAAATAATTAAGCTCTTTATTTAATTGATCTAAAAGGCTTCCTTTATTTTTTCAATAATTTGTTACAACCTCAAAATGACCTTTTTTCGTATTTAGAAAACTGCTTGTCTATTTTTAATTTTTCTAACTTATAAATGGAATGGAAAAAGGTATATGGCTCTCTTTGCAAATACTGGTACCCAGCTTAAAAAACGATGTATCCGATAATAAGCTCTTAGGAGGTGCCAGATATAGTTAATTCAGACCAATTTTTGAGTTGATATTTGTATACCTTTTCTTCAGATTGAAAGTGTCAATTATGTTCCAATCGATTGCAAGTCACTGACAGAAATCAACAATGATTACACATTGGCACTTGCCAAAATTGCAAATCCTTTGAATATATACTAATAACTAGCGACATATATGTCGATGAATATGTTTCTTTGTGATAAAATAAACAAGCGTCAAAGTGAGAGTCTGTCCGTTTCCGACGCCTGTCGGACTGCTGCTGCTTTTCTACGTAGTCGGGAAGTCACCCCGACGTACAACTCCCAACCTGGATTATCAGGCACTTGATGTGACTCCTGGGCTTCAATAAGGTCGAAGTAGCCCGTGAAGTTATTCACCAAAAAGTTCAGCCTAACTGGAACTGTAACTTGTAACAGCCTACTACGCTTCGACCTGTCGACCATGGGAGGCCCTTCTGCGAAAACAAGTTTCGCGATCGCATAGCTCTTAGCTTCATAGTAGTAATTACCGTAAGCCGCTTCGCCACGTCATAACTTACCCCATGGAGGGGGTAAGCCCGCATATGACAGCATCTACAGAGTCGAACTGTCTCTATGATGTCTAATTTTGGCATCCCTGCCAAGCTCGTTCGCTTGTGCAAAATGACGATGGAAAACTCACGCTGCTCCATCAAGGTTGGCAACGAGAATACGGAATCTTTCGACGTCAAAAAAGGATTTAGAGAAGATAGTGCAGAACTTCACTGTCAACACACTCTCTTCCAAAAATCTGTTCAACTTCTCGCGTACGCCGATATAATGGGAAGAACACAGCGTGATGTCAATGATGCCTTTGTGAGAATTGAGACAGAAGCGTCAAAAATGGGTTAACACGCAACACCGACGCGACGGCTCGGACAGAACGTCACAATAGACGCATACAGTAGTAGAGGAGTTTGTCTACCTAGGTTCCGCTATGAACACGGGCAATAACACCAGCGCCGAGATCAGACGAAGAATAACTCTTGCTAATAATCACTGTTTCTTTGGGCTAAGAAAGCAATTGAGTGGAAAAGCCCTCTCTCGAGCAACTAAGGTAAAACTGTACAACACACTCACCATCCCAGTCCTGCTGTATGGTGCGGAAGCATGGACCCTGACAAAATCGGATGAAAGTGCCTTAGGCTGTTTCGACAGGAAAGTTCTTCGGGTCATCTTTGGCCCCGTGTGCATTGAAGGGGAATTGCGAAGAAGATACAACAGCGAACTTTACGGGTTGTAAAACGACATGGACCTAGCCACAAGGGTCAAAGTCCAGAGACTCAGATGGCTCGGTCAATTAGAGCGAATGGACACCAATGCTCCGGCCCGGAAAGCCTTCGACACTATTCCCGAGGGACGTAGGAGGAGAGGAAGACCGCGACTCAGGTAGCGCACTCGAGTGGAAGAGGACCTCAATCAACTTGGAGTGCAAAACTGGAGACGACTAGCTAAGGACCGAGCTAGCTGGCGGAGACTGTTAATTGAGGCCCAAGTCCACAACGGACTGTAGCGCCACCTTAAGTAAGTAAGTAACACCTCTTATTGGAAAACCCTTTATGTATATTTCTATGTAGGTTCTTTTAGAAAAAAAAGAGTTTTAGTTTCTGAAGAGCTCGCGATAACAGTTAACATCAAATCGAATTCCTGATATTTAGAATCAGAAGCTGGATACAGTTTGGGGGGATAAGTCTCTAATCACCAGCCTATTTCCTTTCCATTTCAAATAATTTGTTTCAATATATTTCTACTGTTTCCAACTTTCGTTTTTTATTATTAATTCTAAGAAGTTTCTATCAAAAAATTTGAGCTTTAAACACTCTCAGACTAGATATAAATACGATAAGATAAAATGTGTGTTTTTGTTTTGTTGGCTTTGTATATTGTTAATTTTGTTTTCGTTTTTTTGTTTTTGTTTTTTTAACATTAAATTTATGTTTAGACGTTAATAAATATAGAATAAATAAAAATATAATTAGGAAAATTAGTGCTTTTTTGGTTCTTCGGGTTTTAAATTTAGGTAATTGTAATACTTTTGTGATGATAGAAGTTCTTCCTTTTGTTTGTATTGTGAGGAGACCGGATTGGTTAAATCCTTTTGTTGCGCAATTTTTGTTTTTTTTTTTTTTTTGTTCTTTTTTTTATTATGTTCGTATTGAGTTTTTACTAAACATAGTCACCTGTGATAGTTAACAACTTACAAGTGAGCGTTGTTGTTAGGTGGTGGAGTGGCAGATAGAGCCATTTTAGACAGCGTAGCTAAGGAACGCTTTGGATTCATACCATCAGGTTCATAAAAAAGCTTTCTGAAACTAAATATGATTAAAAAGAAAAAACAGTTTATGTAAGTAAAGAGAAGTAGAAAATCGATATTATGTATTTACAATTTTCGAATTCCGGATTCGGATGATTTTTTCCAAGGTGCATCGTCTGGTTCATAAGGAAGTGGTCCTTGCACTGGGGCATCAAATCCTAGAGGCCTGCAAATAAAAATAATATCCAAAAATTTTACAACATTTTTGTCTTCACGGTATGTGTGTACTGACTTACGGTTCGTAAAGATCCTCTTTTTGTTCATCGTCTTCAGGTTGCCTTATGCGTTCATCAGGTTTAAGAGTTTTTAACTCTTCATTGAGATTATCGATTGTGGTGAGCAATTCATCACGTTCATTCATAATTTCTTTGAGTTCTAATGTTGTGTAACGGGGTCTGTTAGGGTCATTTTCGTCTTGAGATTTAACTAAATCTTCGTTTTCTTTCTCGGCGATTCCTAAGCGTTTACGCAGTTGCATGATGTCACGGTGTTGATCTTGTAATTGGGCTAAGAAATCAACACGTTCTTCACAAAGTGTCTTTACTTGATTTTGAAGCTGTTTGTGACGTCGTCGTGTCTCACGACCGGAATTTTTCAACCGATCCATTTGAATATTAAGCTGCGGAAAAAAAATTGAATTGGAAAATGAATGATAGAGCCAAGAGTCCAAGGACGAAGGTTGTACAATGAGTTTTAATTGCAAAATGGACATAATACATTCATCATCACAAACGTTAGCTAAGTTTATATCCTAAGGATATATTAGCACAATCGATTCGGATGAAATTTAGCACACAGATATATCCAGCTTTATTACTGTACCCGATCCGAGCAAAATTCTCTCCGGATCATACAATATCTAAGAATTTTCTTCCACCGTATCCTCTCCGACTTCCTCCTGTTCAACTGGCGGCAACGGCCGGCTCTTCGTCTTAGACCTGGCCCTCTAGGTTGGGGGTCGTTCGTCGGGGTGACTGTCCGGCTAAATATAGAAGACATGGTTCCGAAACACCAACAAGCCTCGGATACGGACGGAATTAATGATGACGACCCACGCAAACAATTTAAGGACAACGAATCTCGGTTTTGCACTTGGAATGTTAGGTCCCTTAACAAACCACGTACAGCCGAACAACTAGCGAAAGCCTTTGACTGCTATCAAGCAGATACAACTGCCATCCAAGCAATGCGATGGGATGGTCTGAGCCTACGTAAGATGAACAAAACAAAAATCAGCGTCTATTTGGATGTGGATTTGTAGTGAGGACTCGACTCAGGAGGAAGGTCTTGAGTTTCAACTCAGTGAATGAGCGCATCACTACAATCCGTACGAAAGCTAAAATCACCAACATCAGCCTTATCTGCGCTCACGCCCCCATTGAGGAAAAGGATGAAGACACCAAAGACAGGTTCTACGAGCTCCTCAACAAGACCTATGAGCAATGCCATAGCTATGACATTAAAATCGTCCTTGGAGATTTGCTAAGCTGGGTAGAGAAGAAATCTTTGGTAGCATAATCGGACGACATAGCCTACACGACACCCACCTCCGATAACGGATTTAGGCTAATCGACTTCGCTGCGGTGCGGGGCGAGACGTAATGGTAGCAAGAACGCGTTTCCCATATCTCGATATCCACAAGGGAACATGGAAATCTCCTGACCAATCAACCGTCAACCAGATAGATCACATTGCGATCGACGCACGACATTTCTCTAGCATGCAAGATGTCCGCACATTCCGAGGTGCCAACATCGACTCGGACCACTACCTTGTTGTAGCCATGGTACGAATGCGAATATCCCGATCAAGGCCAACATGCCTTGCTGCCAAAATGCTAGGAGGAAATTCGACGTCAAACGACTACAAAAGATTGCTAGATCCTTTTCCGATCGTGTCTCCGAAAATCTCCTCAGAAGTCCTTTGCTGCCAACACAAGATATAGAGAACCAGTGGCAACACTGCCAACCAGCCATCAGAGATGCCGCCTCTGAATTGCTAGGTTTTACACGGCCACCACAACGAAACCCCTGGTTTGACGATGAGTGCCAGCGAGCACATGCAGCTAAACAAGAGGCATACAAAGCGTCGCTGTAAAGAAGGACTCGAGCAGCTCGTGAGCTCTACGAGCAGAAAAGAAAAGTAGAAAGAAAAAAGGGAGCATGAAAAGCGCGCGATCGAGTGGAACCGCAGTCACTGCTGAGGATATGGAAAGACCACTTTTCCAAGCTTTATAATGGCGATGACGAACAGAACTCCGTCAGCAATACAGAACCATTCAATTTGGGTGCAGAAGGCTAACAATTCCATCCACCCGACATGGACGAAGTGAAGATAGCAATATCTAAACTAAAGTCGAACAAAGTCGGTGGAGCAGACGGACTAGCCGCCGAAATGTACAAAGCAGCTGGAGATGATTTGGATAGGAGCATGCACCAACTCATCTGCAAAATTTGGTCGGAGGAAAGCATGCCCGATGAATGGAACCTCAGCATCGTATGCCCGATCCTCCTCCCCTGAACTGCACCAACTACAGAGGTATAAGTCACCTTAACATCGCCTATAAGATCTTTTCTGCCGTGCTGAGTGAACGTTTGAAGCCCTTCGTCAACAACCTGGTAGGTCCTTATCAGTGTGGCTTCAGACCCGGAAAGTCCACCATCGATCAAATATTCACCCTACGGCAGATCTCGGAGAGGACCCAGGAACTTGAAATCGTTACCTTCCATCTTTTCATCGATTTCAAGGCCGCGTATGACAGCGTCTATAGTTTTGGTATCCCAGAAAAACTTATCCGTCTGTGTAAGATGACAAAGACAATGGAAAATTCACGCTGTTCCATCATGGTCGGAAAAAACCTAACGGACGTTTTTGATGTCAAAAAAGGATTTAGACAAGGCCATGCGTTGTCATGCGATTTCTTCAACATCATTCTTGAAAAGATTGTGCAAAACTCCAATGTCAACACCAGAGGCACAATCTTTCAAAAGTCTGTCCAGCTACTAGGATACGCAGACGACATTGGCATAATTGGAAAAACACAGCGTGATGTCAGTGGAGCATTTGTGAGCCTTGAGACGGAGGCCAGGAAGATGGGTCTAGCGGTTAACGTAGGCAACACCAAGGTAATGCTGTCGACAAAAAAGGATAACCAACATCGACGTCTTGGAGCAAACGTCAACATAGACAGATTTAACTTCGAGGTAGTTAAGGACTTTGTCTACCTGGGATCCGCTATCAACTCCGACCAACAACACCAGCGCTTAAATCAAAAGAATCACTCTTGCCAATCGCTTCTTCCTTGGACTTAGAAGGCAGTTGAGTAGTAAAGTCCTCTCCGGAGCAACTTAAGTGACGCTCTACAAAACCCCCATCATCCCTTCGAGTGTGTTGGGTCCTGTCTGCATAAATGGAGAATGGAGACCAAGATTCAACCAAGAACTGTACGAGCTGTTGAGAGACACTGACCTAGTCAGAAAAGTTAAGGTCCAACGACTTAAATGGTTGGGACATGTTGAGCTAATGGAAAATAATGCTCCGACTCGTGGAGTATTCGAATCCAACCCGGAAGGACGTCGCAGAAGAGGAAGACCGCGATTCAGGTGGAGCACACAGGTGGTAGAGGACCGCGACTCAGGTGGAGCACACAGGTGGTAGAGGACCTGAACCAACTTGGCGTGCGAAACTGCCATTGGAGACAGCTAGCTAGGCACAGAGCTGGCTGGAGACGTTTGTTGGATGGCGCCCTGGTCCGACCAGGACTGTTACGCCACCATAAGTAAGGAAGTAAGTACTTACTACTAGTAAGCTCAGCTTCATGTCGCTGAACACACTTATAAAATGTAAATAAACAGGTTAAGATTACTCACATTTTCAATGTCTGAATATTTCTCCTGCAGCTCTCGATCGCGTTTTTTAAGCTCATCACGTTGTTTGTATATCTGTTCTTTCAGGCGCTGCAGCACCTGTGTGTCGGACAAGGTTGTTGTCAATTCATTGTTTGTCACTGACATAAAACTCTCAGTTAGACTGGCACCAAGTCCAGATGATTGGGCTGATGCTGACTGCAGTTCCTGCGCCTGTTTGACCAAACGCTTGTTTTCTTCCTGAAGACTGCTTACCAATTCAACCAGCT
>CAKKXW010000001.1:60209481-60240983 GCA_920937365.1 Sphaerophoria rueppellii
AGCAAAGTATGGTGTAAGTGTTGTGAGGGATACAAAAACAGGAGCAATCGCGATTAAGAAAAAACCACCAAATGAAATTGATGAACTGATTAAGCAGAAAAAATCAAGAAAACCTATCCCAAAAGCCGGAGCTTTTAAAATGGATCCTAAAGAAGCAAGGGAACTTATTAAACAAGCAATAAGAGAGGACAATGAAGAAGTAACAATTGCCATGCAGTGAATTATCAAAACAATTTTAATTTCCTTCCTTTATACTTTTGCAGTCAAAAAAAGAGATCATCCAAGAGTACAAAAAAGATGACATCAAGTTCGGTGAAGTAGTAAATGGTCCACCGACGCTAACAACATTACCCCGTAAAGCAGTTCGAAGCGAAACCGTTCCACGGGTATGTTACAAACACAAAAGTAACTTTTAAGCTTTAATATTTTGCCTTTTCAGCCTGGGAAAAAAGATAATTTGCTGTTAAAGTCTTTGCTGCAAACTGGAAACAAAGACCCAATTTCAAAAGTCGTGCCATCGAACGTCCAACAACCGTCTAAAGCGCCCCGAAAATTCAAGGGTAAATTGAAAGGAAAACTTAAGGATTTACCTGCAGGCACAAGGGCAATGATTGAAAAAGAGCAAAACAAAGTTATAGACATGTATAGACAGCTTAAAAAGAAAAACAAACAGCTTACTTAAGGTGTCTTAAGAGAAACGTCCTTAAAAGATTTTTTTTTTTAACTTTTATTTTTAACAAGAACACAGGCGGCAACCTCACAGAAGTCCGGTCGATTGCATTAGATTAGACTAGTCATTTATTTCACAATCCGTTCGCAGTTTTCTGTAATCTGTCGGCGAATCGTTTCGCAACAAATATCGAAGTATCAATGAAGCGTTCCACGCAATTTACGAGACACGTCTCCGTGCTACCGTCTAATTTCGATCCTGGCTTTGATACACATTTGTCCCAACAGATTTCATTGAACTCGTGAACCTGCAATGAAAACAACATGCAAACCCAAGCTGTGAATAAAGTTTTCCATTGACTTGTTTTGTTTAAATCTTACATGTGCTGTGGCTTGAGCCTTTTGATTTTCGGCCATAATCATTTCTTTGAGCTCTTGATTTCCGGCAGTTGTATTTATTGATTCAAAATCAGACATTTTAGTCAGTTAAATTTATTTTAAACGAATCTCTGAATAGTTGCTTATTTGCTAGATTCCTTGCGAATTGATGTCTGTGATTTTGACAAGATAACCTCAAAGAAAATCGTTTTCCAGTTGTTACGTCATTCGGAACGATTGCATTCAGAGTTTAATTCGGTATGTTATTGTTCAGTGATACTGTTCTTCACAGTTTGGTGTTCATTGAGACATTTTCTGCTCAAAACAACATCGCGTTACATGATTCCGGTCCAGTTCAAATGCTTGAAGCAAAACCAAAATCATTCATTTTGCTTCAAACATACACTCGATCTATACGTGTAATTTATTTCACAAATACAATTGATAGTGCTTGACAAGCCACTGATCAGTTATAACAAGATTGGAAACCTACTAACCCTCCAAATACCTCAAAACTTATTTTTTTTCATGCACACATTCTCTTGCAGCAAACTTGCTTTTTATTATGTAGGCAATTGTATCATTATTACAATAAAACGCATACTCTTACAGCTAACCTGCTTCTTTTAGTTTGTATTACACGCATACTCTTACAGGTAACCTGCTCCCTTAGCTTGTAGGCAAATGACAATTTGACATCTTGTTATAACTGATCAGTGATTTGAACTGTGTATATCCCGCTTTAAGTCAAATTCCGTTCAACCATTTTCCGATAACTCTTTTTTTTTGGAGTTGAGTGTTAACTGGATGACAGAAAAATTAACTTCGAGCTAATGTGCTATACAACAACTGTCAAATGAAAATAGATGTTTAAATCTGTCTCAAGAAGAGGCTGCCGTTGCTTTGAAAATGAGTTTCAAAACATAAAGTAGCGACTGTACTCAATTGAACTCATCCTTCTCGGATAGCTGGATAGCGATAACGATTGGACAAGATTATTTTCGGAGTACTTGGATAAAAACCGCCATCTTTTTGTTTCTGTCAGACTGTGTAAAATAAAAATCGGCGTTTTCTCACAACTTACACAAAAAAATATAGTTTCTGATTTTTCAATTACTTTTTAGTATAGATAAAACATTTAAAATTTCAAAAATGTCTTTCAGTGGCCAATCTAATCCACCATGGCAACGCAATTCATTGAATAATTCGATGCAAGGTAAGTTTTTTACGAAACAAATTTAGCAGACAGAAAATGTTCTGCACAAAAAAAGCAATCTTACAATATATATATATATTTAATAAATTTGCTTCAATTCAGGCATGGGATTTCATCAAAATTCGCAAATGTTTGTTAATCAGCAATCGAATCAGGGATTCAATCAAATGAACTCAGGCAATGTCAATCAAATGTCGGGTGGTCAAGTATTTCAACAGCAGCAAGCTGTCGCATATCCAACTCGTTCGGGCCTTAATCCCGTGGCTTTTCAAAATAATTCGGGTTCGGGTCAAAATCAACAAAACAACATGAACATGCATGGTGGTCAGAACCGGCAAACTTATAATGGCATGGGAACTGTTACCAAAATCAGCAATGATTGCGGTTTGGTTAACGACGAGGTGCTCTTTTATAAGAACATTTGCAAGGGTGTGGTACCCAAAGTGGGTGATCGTGTTCTTTTCGAATCGACATTCAGTACAACGTCTCAATTTAAATGGAACGCAACGAGAGTTCAATTGGTTTCGCAGGCCGGTGCCCAAACAAATCAGGCACCTCCACCACCTTTGATGGGAAATGCGAAATCTTCTTCAGGATACAATGCAGTACCGCCGCCAGTTGAATATAGGGCTCTGGTTGCCAGTCAAAGAAGAGGATCGCCTGCACGACGTGGTTCTCCCGATCGTCATCGAGATCGAAAGGAATCGAATAGGGCGAGAGATCGAAATGATCGAAGCGAAGTAAGTAAACGAGGCTCATTGTCTTTAAACCCGTTATAACCATTAGTAACATAACGATAAATAATTGTATTGTTTTTCAGTTGGAAAGTGACCGCAAAAGGCGTCGCGAAGAAAGTCCAAGGCCTCGCGATCGTGAACGACGTGATCAAGACAAACGAGATGTAAGCCTCGACAAGAAGGATCGCGATCGTAGTCCAGTACGAAGATTGTCTCCAAAGAGGCGTAAAGCTCGTGCTATTCCACGTTACGTGGTTCAGATTCCAAAAACCTTATTGACTTTGTAAGTAAACAAAATAAATTGCTTAATTCGGATTTATAGAACAAATCAATTTTCTTTCTAGTAAAAGCGGTGGTGTACAGGATATCAAACGGCGTTATTCAAACCTTTATATCCCTTCAGATTTCTTTCACACTAAAGTCACATGGTCGGATACATTCACACCTGACAATCCCTTCTCCATCCGAAGACCATGCACTTTTCATATTGCTCATAAAATGGTCGAACCTTTGAATGGAATTAAAAGTGTCGTCGAACCCGATGATGTTGACTATAGTTTTTCGGCCAAAGTTATGCTTTTGGGTTGTCCACCATTATCAGAACTCTATCAAAAGAGTTTCAATCAAGATGAACACGAAGATACACATCATTGTGTACATCCATCGCGACTAATAAACTTTTTGGTTGGAACTCGGGCACGCAATGAACCAATGGCCATTGGTGGACCGTGGAGTCCGTCATTGGATGGTGAGAATCCCGATAAAGATCCAGCTGTATTGATTCGCACAGCTATAAGGAATTGCAAAAACTTGACCGGAATTGACTTGTCAAGCTGTACTCAATGGTATGTTTAAACATTTTTAAAGTAATTTAAATTTTGTAAAAATCGTTAATAATTGAAAAAAAAACTATCTTTAAGTATAATTTAATGTTTCGTATAGTAAATCCAACTAAAAGCAATTATTGTATTGTTTAGCAAAACGCATTGAATTGAATTGAATATCAAACAAATTAACGAAATATTTAAGTGAGGCAAAATCTAGAACATAGGTGAAGTTATTCTCCAAAAGAAATAGCTTAGAAATGCATTTAGTTATTGGGTTAAAGTTTTATTTTGAACGCAAAGGTTTCCTTTTCTTTAATTTCAATATGGGAAACCATATCTTCTAGGCTATAAGTTAGGTGTTAACGGTATTATTTTTGTTACAAGTGCTCACAATCAGAGGTAAGGATTATAATGAGTGAATTTAATCAGATCTGAAAATGAACTTTCCAACACTCCAACATCGCTTTACAAGAACGATGCAAGAATCTGTAGTCACTCACCACTCGTCTGTTCCTCTCTAATGTATTAAAGAAAGCCGTTCTATTGTCATAAGTGCTTGTTCCTTGATTAAAGCTCGTTTTGATCAACAACACGTTTTTTTAAGTACTTACTGAGGTTTCCATTCTAACAACCTTAAGTTACCCATTAAGAGGGCTTTTCCACTCAATTGCTTTCTTAGCCCCAAAAAATAAACAGCGATTAGCAAGAGTTATTCTTCGTCTGATCTCGGCGCTGGTGTTATTGCCCGTGTTTATAGCGGAGCCTAGGTAGACAAACTCCTGAAGTTCTGCCGTCGGTGTTGGGTGTCCTCCCTCGAAGACAACATATACTTCGTTTTTCCCTCATTTACCGCTAAACCCATTTTTGCCGCTTCTGTCTCGATTCTCACAAAGGCGCTATTGACATCACGCTGTGTTCTTCCCATTATATCAATATCATCAGCCTTAAAATCGATGAAGAGGTGGTAGGTATCGATTTTCATTTCAAAGGTCTTTTCCACGATCTGCCGTAACGTGAAAATTTTGTCGATGATTGACTTTCCTGGCCTGAAGCCACATTGATAAGAACCAATCAAATCGTTGACGAAAGGCTTCAGACGTTCACATATTACGGCAGAGAGGATCTTGTAGGCGATGTTTACTAAAGATCGAAGAAGGGATTACCGAGATAGTTATTCCTATTCTATTGGAGAGTGCCGGATGTACACAGAAGGTGTTAGACTGTTTCCTCTTCCTCCTCGTCCATGCAGCTTCTACAGAAGTCGTTTGCGTAGCCTCAAATGATGTCTACCTATGAAGCAGTGTCCTGTTATGACTCCAATTGTAGAACTTATATTTTGTTTGCTCAGGGAAATCATATCAAATCATGCCATATTTGTTTGTTTGCTAGGAAGGTGACCATCTAGCATTTGTTGATTCTAGAGCATATTGTTTGAGAAGATATTTGCATGTAGCAAGTGGTGTTCCAATGTTATGTCTTTGTCTAACAATAAGCAGAAGTGTTCCGTTTTTGGCGAGCTTATCGGCTTTGCAATTTCCCGGGATGTCTCTGTTGTGAATGTTAAACTGTTCCGTCCTCTCACTCAGAGATGATCGACAGTCGTGGACTATTTGAGAGTTTATCTAAGCAGTTAAGTCATCCGAAAAAAAAAAATAGTGTCTATCAAAAAGACTAGCCAAAAAGGTCAATAAGCACAATATTCTTAGGCTAACGTAAATCGTCTGATGTCTTATCTTTGTGCTATTTCGCATTTTGTAAATGTTTTACTTGTAGGCTGACATGTTCATTTTTTTCTTATTTAACTCCAGTAGCATTGCGAAACGCTGAACCTTCCATAGTTTTCAACATATCCTTTTTTTTTTTTTTTGGTGAACATCTGTTACTGAAAACACCACACCCTATTGCCCCATAAAAGAGGATTAAAATAATAACCGGAAAGCAGAATAAAAAAACCTCCTTAAAGTAGCTTTTAAGAACTGTAGACAAGTGGTGCGTTGGCTACTAAGCAGAACGTCGTGGGTTCGAGTTCTACTCGTGCCCATAGTTTTTATTTCATATTTCACGGGCACTGCCTCCTGCGAAGAACTGATAAATCTTCCAAGAGTATCAATCTGTCGAGAAAAAGTGCTTCTCAATTTTGCCGTTCGGAATCCCCTCAATTCTTCACACCCACCCAGAGAATTGTTGATGAGAGTAAGCCACTTAGGCCTTGGCTGGCTCTTCAAGAACTGTCGCGCCACTCTATTTAGTTATTTATTAGTGCTTATTTGTGTACAACTGTCCCTAAATTGACAAACATTTTACTGTTTGTAAAATGTGTGCATGCTAGTGCAATAAAATGTTAAATTAAAAAAAAGGTTAAAGCTTTTTAGTAAAGAAAAGTGACACATTTACGTATGTTTTATGCTTAATATTCTAGCCCTAGGCTCATTACTTTAAGTCCTTTTTGATAACCTTTATTGTTAATTATTACTAAGATTTTTGTTTATTGAAAATAACTGGAAACAATTCTAAAACAATATCAAAAAATGGGTTGCTTGGTTGATCATATGTTTAGGTACCGCTTCGTGGAGCTCTACTACCATCGTTCCGATTACACAAGCAAAGGAAAATTAATACCATCGCGGGTGGAAACTGTTGTTATCTACCTCCCAGATATACATTCTTGTATGCCGACTCGCTCTGAATGGGAGAAACTTGCTGTTGACTATAAAATTGCTGCAACAAATCATATAAATCGTCTTAAAAGTGGTGTCCATCAATCAACTTCGGATGCTGCTAATGCTGCTCCTCGTGTATCATCGCAGGATAAAAAATCAACAACACAAGATGCCGACGCTCCTGATTCTGCAACATCGTTGGCAAATTTAGGTGGAGAAGCTGGCAACACAAAACACGATGAAAATGGAACAGAGAAGGCATTCTACCTTTTTAATTTTGTTTTTTTTTTTTTCTTCTTAATAAGACAAACTAAAATTGCAATTGCATAGATTTAGATTTTTTTTTCTTTAAAACATTTCTTAACCGGGTTATCTGAAAATGTATTTTTTTTACTATAGAAAAGCTGAAAGTAAATTTAAATCCCTTTCGAATGCAGTGTTAAGAATATCATTGTTAATTATTGTTCAAAAGTTATTCACTAATTCGATTCTTATTACAGATATTATATGAGAAACGAATTAGATTTGAAATATTCTTTGAAAAGTCAAGAGTTAAGGCACAAAAAGAGCTATTTTTTATGTACAATTTATTCATTACAGGGAATTATTAAAAAAGAACCAACGCATTATTCAAAGTTAGAGCCAAAAACTATGAAAATACAGGAATTACGTGATGAGTTAGAAGCTCGTAATTTACTCTCTAAAGGTAAAAATTTATCAAAATAAGAACAAAAAATACTTTGATTGATGAGCGTAAAAATTTAAGAAAAAAAAAACGGACACATATATTTATGTTTTTTTTTAAAAAAAAAAGGTCTTAAACCACAAGTCATGGCTCGACTGGTAAAAGCTTTGGCAGCTGAGAAAGAAAAAGACGTAAATACGGAGAAAGAAGAAGAAAAAGCAATAGAAGATAACGAGAAAGAAGATGAAAAAACGACAAAAATTGATGCTGCTAGCGAAGATGTGGAAATGAAAGAAGAGGATAATGACGCCGATATTGAAGTTGATATGTCCGACATTGTTATTTTAGACGAATATGACTCAAGCAAAAATCCAGATGGTGAAAATCAAGAAAAAGTGAGTAAGAATGTATTTTTAAAACAGCATCTGTCCAAAATAACCGACCTATTGCAATTGCATCTTTTCATTCATTCAAGGTAAAAAAAACGCTGATTTATGGCGTTTTTAATTGGCAATCTGGAATCTGAAATCTGGTTTGCAAATCAGAATGGAATTCTCTTCTTTTCAGAATAAGAACTGTCACTAACGCCCAATTGAAAGCATTCATAATGTTTTTTTTTTAATTTCCAGATTGCCAATTAACAATCACCTTTAGGTTTATAAAGTAGGACCTTGTAATGTTTAAAAAATATTTAAGAGTTCATCAGGATTTCTGATTTAAGAAAATTATGTACTTTGGCTATCGACCTCCTTCTCATTTTTATTAATGGCGTTTTTAATTGGCAATCAGGAATCTGAAAAGAAGCATTCTGGTTTTAAAATCAGAAGGGAATTCTCTTCTTTTCAGAATCAGAACTGTCACTTTTGCCCAATTGAACGCTTTCAGAATGCTTTTTCTTACTTCCAAATTGCCAATTAAAAACACCATAATGATCTCTTCTCTGTTACTTCTAATCCAATAAATTTTTTCGCTGACGATAGTACCCTTAGCTTCTCATATTCGTTCCCAGATTCACATCCCTCCTCTTCGGATGTGGAACTGGAACGGCAAAATATGATAGGCTCGTTTAGCTCTGACTTAAACAGCATTGTACAATGGGGAATTAAAAACCGTGTAGAGTTTGATGCTTCGAAAACTCAATGCTGTCTTGTATCGTTGAAGCGAGATATACTCCCTTGCCACTGTCCATGAGTGGCATTTGCATCAATGAGACCGAACATCTCGAGATTCTCGGTATGTGCATCACTGACCACCTCTTGTGGACCGCGCACATACGCGATGTCACCAAAAATGCCGCAAGATGTTTGGGTTTCTTAAGACGGTGCAAGAATTTTTCTCTCCGTCTGATCTGGCTATTATCTATAAAACCTAAATCCGTCCAAAGCTTGTGTACAATTCCCACCTATGGGCTGGTGCTCCAGCTACTTACTTAAGCCTCTTGGATGGAATACAAAAAAGAGCTGTAAGAATGATTGGTGATAGAGAGATCACTGACGCATTCACTCCTTTAGACCACCGTCGTAACGTAGCGTGTCTCTCCTTGTGCTATCGCTACTTTTACGGTAAGTGCTCTTGTGGAATAGCCAGTTGCATTCCTCCCCTTAAAAAATTCAGCCGTAGTACCCGTGCGTCCAGGAATGCCCATCAGTTTACCCTCGAGCCCAACTTCTGACGTACTCTCAAGTATAGGGAATCATTTTTTGCCGTACTACGCGAATGTGGAACTCTCTTCCACACTCTGTCTTTCCCAGTCACTACAATGTTCAAGAATTTAAGACCAATGTACACCGACATCTCCTTTCCAACCCCATCCCTTCTTCCTAATGCACTCACTCACTCTCTGGCATAAAAAGGGTATAAAAAAAAAACCCTTAAGTGGGTGCAAATTACATGCAGGACTTGGATGATGAGGGTGTTGTATTTTTTTACTTTTGTTGATCGAGAGGGCTGGTACAGAAACAGCGATTAGCAAGAGTTATTCTTCGCCTCTCGAAGACATCATATACTTCGTTTTGCGGTCATTTACCACTTAACCCATTTTTGCCGCCTCTGTCTCAATTCTCACAAAGTCAGGCGCCCGTTGGCTTATGTCAATTATGTCAATATCATCGGCGACGCAAGAAGTTGAACAGATTTGGAATATTTGGTATTGACGGTGTTTTTGTTTTTCTTCGCATGACCGTGCATAGCCTTATCTAAAATATTTTTTCACATCGATAATAATTCCGTAAGCTCGTTGCCAACCTTGATGTCTCTGCCTTAAAATCGATAAAAAGGTGGTGGGTGTCGATAACTTACTTACTTACTTATGGTGGCGCTACAGTCCAGGTCGGACCAGGGCCTCCACCCAACAACATTTTTCCAGCCAGCTCGGTCCCTCGCTAGCTGTCTCCAGTTTCGCACGCCAAGTTGGTTCAGATCCTCTACCACCTGTGTGCTCCACCGGAGTCGCGGTCTTCCTCTTCTGCGACGTCCTTCCGGGTTGGATTCGAAGACTCTACTAGCCGGAGCATTATTTTTCATTCGCAACATGACCCAACCATTTAAGTCGTTGGACCTTAACTTTTCTGACTAGGTCAGTGTCTCTGAACAGCTCGTACAGTTCTTGGTTGAATCTTGGTCTCCATTCTCCATTTATGCAGACAGGACCCAACACAATCGAAGGGATGATGAGGGTTTTGTAGAGCGTCACTTTAGTTGCTCGGGAGAAGACCTTACCACTCAATTGCCTTCTAAGTCCAAAGAAGCAACGTTTGGCAAGAGTGATTCTTCGTTTGATTTCAGCGCTGGTGTTGTTGTCTGAGTTGATAGCGGATCCCAGGTAGACAAAGTCCTTAACTACCTCAAAGTTAAATCTGTCTATGTTGACGTTTGCTCCAAGACGTCGATGTTGGTTGTGTTTTCTTGTCGACAGCATGAACTTGGTCTAGCCCTCGTTAACCGCTAGACCCATCTTCCTGGCCTCCGTCTCGAGACTCACAAACGCTCCACTGACATCACGCTGTGTTCTTCCAATAATATCATGGTCGTCTGCGTATCCTAGTAGCTAGACGTACTTTTGAAAGATTGTGCCTCTGGTGTTGACATTGGAGCTTTGCACAATATTTTCAAGAATGATGTTAAAGAAATCGCATGACAACGCATCGCCTTGTCTAAAACTTTTTTTTGACATCAAATGCGTCCGTTAGGTTTGTTCCGACCATGATGGAACAGCGTGAATTTTCCATTGTCATCTTACACAGACGGATGAGTTTTTCTGGGATGCCAAAACTAGAAATTGCTCTATATAGTTGGTCTCTATAGACGCTGTCATACGCGGCCTTGAAATCGATTAAAAGTTGGTAGGTATCAATTTGAAGTTCCTGGGTCTTCTCCAAGATGTGCCGTAGGGTGAATATTTGATCGATGGTGGACTTTCCGGGTCTGAAGCCACACTGATAAGGACCCATCAGGTGACTAAGGGCTTCAAACGTTCACACAGCACGGCAGACAAGATCTTGTAGGCGATGTTAAGGAGATTTATACCTCTGTAGTTGGTGCAGTTCAGAGGATCTCCTTTTTTGAGGATCGGGCATACGATGCTGAGGTTCCATTCATCGGGCATGTTTTCCTCGGACCAAATTTTGCAGATGAGCTGGTGCATGCTCCTAACCAAATCATCTCCAGCTGCTTTGTACAGTTCGGCGGCTAGCCCGTCTGCTCCAGCGGCTTTGTTCGACTTTAGTTTAGATATCGCCATCTTCACTTCGTCCATGTCGGGTGGGTGAAATTGTTGGCCTTCTGCACCCAAATTGAATGGTCGTCTTCGTCATTATACGATTGGAAAAGTGGTCTTTCCATAGGGTTTCGATTAGGAGTTAATTAAACTAAGGTACAGACGCTTGTGTTTATTCTTATATGTGTACACATATATGTATTTTTTTTTTTTTTTTGGTAGCTATATTCCGTCGAAAATAAAATAGGCTACCTGTTGAGAATTTAAATAATTGTTCGTTATGATGTTTTATCTGTGACTATTTTCTAATTGGTTTTTCTTTTGCTCAGGATCAAGTCAAGGAATTGGATGAAAAAGAACGCAAACAACTAGAACGTCGTTACGTTCTCCCAGAAGAACCTCACGTAATAGTACACCCTTCTAAAACTGCAAAGGATGGAAAGTTCGATTGCACTGTAATGTCATTGTCTGTCTTATTAGATTATCGCCCCGAAGACACAAAAGAAAGATTTTTTGAGGTACATGCATACGTAGTAAAATTTAATTGGTTATTTCTAACGCGACATCAAAAATTATTATTCATCAGGTTTCTTTATTTGCCGAACTTTTCAACGAAATGTTGATTAGGGACTTCGGATTTACCATCTATAAGGAGTTACACTTCTACAAAGACCCAAATGCTGAAAAAGAAGAACCTAAAAAAGATGAAACCAAACAAAATGAAGACGATGAAAAGTCCAAAGACAGTTCCAGTCAAGATCATGCGACAACTACTGATAGAAAATCACTTGGCGAAAATGAGAAAAAAGAAAAAAACAGCCGCGACCGTCGTGTTTCAAAAAGACCCGCAGAGGATGATACGGAAGATGAAAACTTTTCAGTGCATTCAATGGAAAAAAGGAAGAGATCCGATAAGAAAATGGTTGTTGTTAAGCCAAATCTCTTGCTTTCGTTTGTTTATTTTGATACTACCCATTGTGGCTATATTTTTGAAAAAGATTTGGAAGAATTGTTTTGTATCCTTGGTTTGAATTTATCTCGTGCAGAGATTCGAAAATTTCTTTCAAAGGCAGTTTCTCGACATGCTCTTTATTACAGGTACCTGTCCATAGAAAACTGCTTACTTTTCTTCTTTTTTTTTTTTTTGTTTTTCTTTTTGTAACCAGCCGATTTATTTTTATTTATTAGAAAATTAACAGACGCGGAAGAAAAACCTGAGAATACAATCAAGGATATTGATGCAGAGGACGAATTCCCAATAGAGGAGCTCAAACGAATTGCTATGGGAAATAACTCATTGATACGTTCATTTGATGATGTTGAAGAAAGGACCGTAAAAAGTTCAAGTCAATCTAATAATGATGGTAAGTGTCATTTAAGCATACAAATAAGCTTGTGGAAGATATAAATCTCTCTCAAGGCATGGCCCTTCACAACGGAGTATTGGTGCATGTCGGGAAACTCTTTGAACAAAATAAACGATACGAAAAATCGTATTCCGAATTGGAAACATTGTACAGTTCAATACAAAAGCAGTATGCAGAACTCCAAACAAACTATTCAAAGGCTAGCAACAAGGCTAAAGATCTACAAACTGAAGTAAAGAGCCTTCTGAGGAAACTCAGTGATGCCGACCAGGACTTGTACACTTTGAACGTAAGTCCGGATTTGATAAGTCACTTTTATATTTTGTTTTAATTTGCATTTTATGGTATTTAAAAGAAAAAATACAATGAACAAAATTCGGCATTGACTTACTGCTATGACAAATTAGCTCCATTTGTTCAAAAACCTGAAAAAGCTCACAAATCAAATGATGGGTAAGTTATGTTTTTTCGATTGTGATTTATCCAAATAACAAACAAATATTCCATTGTGTATTCTTAGTTCCCGTGACCGAGATGCATCAAAGGACAAGAAAGAGGACAAAGAAAAGGATAAGAAAGATGAGAAAGAAAAAAAAGATGACAAAGAGAAGAAAGATGAAAAAGAGAAGAAAGAGAAAAAAGATGAAAAAGACAAGAAGGATGAAAAGGAAAAGAAAGAAGATGAAAAGGAGAAGAAAGACGATAAGACAGAAGACAAAGAAAAGTCCGAAAAACCACATGAAAAAGTTGAACAAGAAGAGTCATCCGCTGAAATTGTGCAGTGTATCGATGATGACTAAATAAAAATTCAAACATGTTTTTTAGAATAACTTTAGATTTATCAATTTTTTTTTTTTTTGTTTGTCTATTTTATTATAACATGGAATTATGAACTAACTGAAATGAATATACTTTAATTACACAAAGTAAAATACTCACCTACAGGTTCTCATTGTTATTATTTAGTTCTCAATCAAAATAAAGCAGAAAACCTTCAGCCCTTTATAAGAAATATTCTGTAATACCAATATTTAATTAACCATTTAAAAATGATGGAAACACGGAGATTTTTTAAACATTCAGATGGCACCGCGAGTCTTGATTTTCTAGTCGACTTTTTTCGATCATCGATTGTCGATTACATTATTTCATATCGCGAATGTCGATTGTGATCGAAACTCTTCGATTACACAGTGGATTTTCTTCGATCGCCTTTTTCTGTTCGAATCATGAAGAAGCTGTTTGAAACTTTACTCTTGCGAGAAATATGTGTTTTTTTTGTACAAGTCATACATTTTTCACAAAAGCTATAATAAATATATAACAGGCCTCGGAAACGGAAGGAT
Organism: Sphaerophoria rueppellii; assembly: GCA_920937365.1. Classification (NCBI taxonomy): domain Eukaryota; kingdom Metazoa; phylum Arthropoda; class Insecta; order Diptera; family Syrphidae; genus Sphaerophoria; species Sphaerophoria rueppellii. The sequence goes on from CAKKXW010000001.1 coordinate 60,223,082, forward strand.
ACACTGATTACGACCGAAGCAAATGTATAAAGGACAACGAATTACGGATATGCACGTGGAATGCTGCCGAACAGTTAGCGGAGACCCTCAAATGCTACAAAGCAGACATTACCGCTATCCAGAATATGCGAGGGGATGGTCCGGGCAAAAGGAGGATGAGAAACTGCAACATCTACTATGGTGATTGTTACCGAGAGCAACAACAGCGGCTCTTTGGATGCGGATTCGTCGTGGGAAGCAGACTCAGGCAAAAAGTCTTGAGCTTTAAATGCGTGAGCGAACGCATCACGACAATCCGAATCAAAGCTAAATTCGGCAACATTAGCCTAATATGTGCGCATGCCCCCACAGAAGAAAAAAAGGACGACACCAAAGACGAGTTCTACGAGCTCCTTGAGCAATGTCCTAGCTATGACATTAAAATTGTCCTCGGCGATTTTAACGCAAAGCTGGGAAAGGAGGACATCCTTGGTGGAACAGTCGGAAAGCACAGCCTGCACGACACAACGTCCGATAACGGAATCAGGCTGGTTCTCTCATCGCAACATCCATAAAGGTGCATGGAGATCTCCTGGTCAATCAACCGTCAACCAGATTGATCACATTGAGATCGCATTTTAGATGTTCAAACATTCTGAGGAGCTAACATCGACTCGGACCACTACCTCGTCATAACCAAGGTAGTACATACAAGCAGGAGGCATACAAAGCGGCGCTGCATAGAAGGACAAGAGCTGCTCGTGAGCTCTACGAGCGAAAGAGGAGAGAGGAACGCCGGCTTCTCAGGAGAAAAGGAGGTTTTACCGAAAGGTTAAATAGCTGGCTCAAGGTCATCGAGCAAGAACCGATGCCTGCAGAGATAAACAAGGGAACATCATAGTAGAATCGCAGTCAATGCTGCGGATTTGGAAAGACCACTTCTGTAGATTGTATAACGGAGAAGACGAACAAAACACCGCCGTCACGCAGGAGCCTTTCATCGGACACGATGATAGCAAACAATTCCGTGAACCCGACCTAGAAGAAGTGAAAACCGCAATATCACGGCTGAAATTCAACAAAGCCGCTGGAGATGGACTAGCTGCTGAGTCGTTCAAAGCAGCAGGCGACGAGCTAGATAGAAGCGTGCACCAAATCATCTGTGAGATATGGTCAGAGGAATACATGCCTGATGAATGGAACCTCAGCATTGTTTGCCCGATCCTGAAAAAGGGAGATACTTTAAAATGCGCCAACTGTAGAGGAATAAGTCTATTTAACATCGCCTACAAGATCCTCTCTGCCGTAATATGTGAACGTCTGAAGCCTTTCGTCAACAATCTGATTGGTCGTTATCAATGTGGCTTCAGGCCAGGAAAGCCAACCATCGACCAAATTTTCACGTTGCGGCAGATCCTGGAAAAAGACCTATGAACCAAATCGATACCCACCACCTTTTCATCGATTTTAAGGCCGCGTATGTCAGAATCTACAGAGACGAACCGTACAAAGCTATGTCTAGTTTTGGCGTCCCTGTCAAGCTCGTTCGCTTGTGAAAAATGACGATAGAGCACTCACGCTGTGCCATCAAGGTTGGCAACGAGCTTACGGAATCTTTCGACGTCAAAAAAGGATTCAGACAAGGCGATGCACTGTCGTGCGATTTCTTTAACATCGTGATCGCGTGATGTCAATGGCGCCTTTGTGAGAATTGAGACAGAAGATGCAAAAATGGGTTAAGCGGTAAACACCCAACACCGACGGCTCGGACAGAACGTCACAATAGACGCATACAGTAATAGAGGAGTTTGTCTACCTAGGTTCCGCTATAAACACGGGCAATAACACCAGTGCCGAGATCAGACGAAGAATAACTCTTGCTAATAATCACTGTTTCTTTGGGCTAAGAAAACAATTGAGAAAGCAATTGGAAAAGCCCTCTCTCGAGCAACTAAGGTAAAATTGTACAACACTCTCATCATATCAGTCCTGCTGTATGGTGCAGAAGCATGGACCTTTACAAAATCGGGTGAATTTGCCTAAGGCTGTTTCGAAAGGAAAGTTCATCTTTGGCCCCGTGTGCATTGAAAGGGAAATGGCGAAGAAGATATAACAATGAACTTTACAGGTTGTAAAACGACATGGACCTAGCCAGTGGGGTCAAGGTCTAGAGACTCAGATGGATCGGTCATTTTAGGGACCGAGTTGGCTGGCGGAGACTGTTGATTGAGGCCCAAGTTCACAACGGACTGTAGCGCCGCCACCTTAAGTAAGTAAGTAAGGATTAGATAAAAAGTAATATTAACTTCCAAACGATTTTTGTTTTAAGTTCGAATTCGCAGAAATTTCAGATCTTAATCCATTTTGAACCGAGTTCAAAATATCAACATTATTAGCTGCCTTTAAAAATTAACATGTTCATTGGATACCTTTCAAAGGAGTCATTTTATTTAAATTATCAATAATATTGTTATTTAACACATTACAATATTTCTTAAAAAAATGTTTTTGTTTTGCCTTCTTATTAAGTTTGTATTCAGCAATAAAATGTTAAACATATATCTCAAAATTTAAAATAAAACAAGAACAAAATAACAAATCATTCACGAAAAACATCATCAATTGACAAAACCCGAATTTGTATTCATTATCTTTTTCTCATTCTAGATGTGTGTAATAAACATAAATTAGTGAAAAATTGAACATGGCTTTAGCACAACAAGCTTTTGAACTCATGTTTTAATACAACAGTTTCCGTTTTATTTTTTTTGTAATTTCTATTATTTATGGTTTGTTTTGTCTTTTTTTTTTCATAAAAATAAATTATTTTTCTTCTGATTTTTTATACAAAAATATTTCATTTGTTTTACGATAGGTTACTTAATCCTCTTTCCAAATAATTAAATACTCATCATTGTCTTATACATTCCATATATCGGTTTGTTTTTCTGTAATGATTGGCTTTGACATTTTTATTGGTCGCGGTCTCGCTCTGTATCTTTAATTTATAATTCTGAACTAACTATGTTAATTTTATGAAATTTATAAGTAAATGGAATAATTTTTATTGTTTTTTTTTTTAAACCTAAACATAAAAACTAGGCAAATTAAAACACAAATAAATAAAAATAGGTAAGGTATGTAAAAAAAAAAAACAGTCTTTGTAAAACTAAAATAACTATTCATTCAGTATGATTCTGTTTTATAGTCAATTATGTACTTTGTTTAATTTTGTTAGGTGATGTTGTTGTTGGACAGAAGTTTCCTTTGTATTATTTTCAAATACTTGTGGAGGTTTAATTGATTTGCGTTAATTTGTTCGCTAAGTAAAATGGACGTCAACGTTAAAAGATATAATAAATATACAGTGCCTTGCATAAGGACAACCGCAACCGAAAAAATGCATTTAAAAGAAAACCTACAATAGGAGTGACTCCTTACTATTTTTTTTATTGAGTTACATCACTGATGAAGCAAATTGAGAAGAAAATAAAGTACTGTTATTTCCTCTCCTGGTGTTTAAAAATTAAAAACAGATTTTGGTGTATTGCAAAAATATAACCGCACAATGCATATATCTTTGAAGCTGCATTCAGTCAAGTGCTTTCAAATAAAAAACAACAATGCCACGCGGTACGCATTTAAGCGAAATTGTAAAAGGCAAAATCTTGGCTTTTCGGTCAAGCGGCCTTAGTCTTAGGGCTATTGGAAGACGAATTTCACGATCGGATCGTGTCGTTCGAAATTTTTTAAATATCCAGAATCTTATGGGACAAAAATAAGATCCGGGCGTCCGGTCCGCAGAAGCTGACACGTCGCGACAAGAGGCGTTTAATCAATGCTGCATCCAATTCGGTGCATTCTTTGTCGGAATTTCGTAACGAATTGGGTTTAGGAGTTTCGGTTTCAACCGTTTTAATGGCATACTGGAATGAATGTTTTTTATTAGGTTAGTTTTAGTGATGAAAAAAAGTTTAATCTCGATGGACCAGATGGTTTTAGCAGATATTGGCACGATTTGAGGAAAGAGAAAAAGTTTTTTTCCAAGAGGAACTTTGGCGGTGGCAGCTGTATGGTTTGGGGGGCCTTCTGCGAGCGTGGTAAGGTTGCACTTGCCTTCACCTCTACCAGAATGAACAGTTCTGACTACACTTCGGTCCTTGAGGAGAATTTGGTAACTTATTTAAGACGATTTCGCCGAGTTGAGCATGTCTTCCAGCAAGATAATGACGACTTACGTCAAAGCTTGGATTGGTGCGAATTGAAAAACATTAATTTGATGGAGTGTCCGTCACATTCTCCAGATTACAACCCCATCAAAAATCTTTAACTCGCAAAATTTATGCCCATAATAAGCAATTTGCTAGTGTTGCTGAGCTGCCAGAGGCAGTTGTGACAGAATGGAACGCTTTAGATGATTCCATATTGAAAAATCTAGTTAATAGTATGCCAAAAAGAATTCTAAGATTGTTGGAAAATAGAGGCAACAAAATTGCATAATAATTTTTTGTTAAAAATGAATTTAAAACAAAAAATAAACAAAAAACAATAAATGCGGTTATATTTTTGCAATACATTCAAATCTGCTTTTAATTTTTAAACACCAGGAGAGGAAATAACGGTACTTTATTTTCTTCTCAATTTGCTTGACCAGTGATGCAACTCAATAAAAAAATAGTAAGGAGTCACTCCTATTGTAGGTTTTCTTTGGAATGCATTTTTCCGGGTGCGGTTATACTTATGCAAGGCACTGTATATGTATATAATACACTGCCGGCCAATAGAATAGGTCCACAGCTTTTACAAGAAAAAAATAGCTTTGTTCTTCCAAACAGAGCTTTAAAAAGCTTTTTTTTATATTCTGAAATCACTCTATATACCTAGTTGATCTATACACATGAATGAGATAGAGTGATTGATGTGTTAACGGTAAACTGCAAGCAATTATGAAATGTTATTAAAAAAAAGGGCATTTCAAATAGGCCAAAAGAATAGATTCATTCACTTCAAAGTTACTTTTGGTGCAGAGTTTTTGAAGTTAAGTGCGTGAAATTTTTACCAAGTGAAGATTTAATATTTAAAATACTTTTACTGCAAAAATGGGACGAGAAAAGTGCCTCAATTACGAGGAAAAAATTAAAATACAGGTATACGCTGAACAAAGTTTTAGTGTGCGATCGCAAAATGTAGTGAGTAGCTATTTGAGAAATAAAGAAAACTACGGGTGCAATATAAAAGGGCGAACACAAATTACGACAGCTGCTGAAAGGAGGTTAATAACCCGGCCGGCGTCCAATTCTTGCCAGTCTGCTAGTCAAATAAAGATCGCGTATGGAACAACGGCGAGCCTTAGAACAGTAAGACGAGTGATCAAAGGTGCCCCAAACATAAAACGCTTAAAATTAAAAAAGAAGCCACCGCTAAACGCTCAAAATAAAGAAAAACGGCTTGAGTTCTGCAGATTCCATATGACGGTCAACCTATCTCTATTATATAAAAATGGATGTGTGTTTGTTTGTATGTCTCTTATAACTCCAAAATGGCCCAATAGATATTTGTGAAATTTTCATGGTTGATACTGTTGTATTCAGTGATGGTTTCTGTGAAAAAAAAATTGGAAAAACCTCATGGAAGAGTGGGAAAACTGGAAAAAACAAACAAAGGCCGGATATTAGATTTTATTTGGTTGGAGTTTTTTGGTTCGAAATTGGTTTTCGAATGGAAAAATAGAAAGTTCTTGACGAAAAACTCGGAAAACACATTAGTTTTCAAATGGAAAATTGCATGAAATTATGGATGCATTGGTTTTCTAATGGAAAACTGGAAAATTTAAAAGTGGGAAACTTGTGATGGGGAACTGGAAAATTTGAAATGCCAAAAAAATTGACTAAACAAAAATCTCAAAAAATGGAAAACTCCTGAAGAGCAAGAAACCCCAAGTCAAATTTTGAATGGATTTAAACAAAGAGAAAATAGAGAATTCGTGATGGTAAAATCTCCTTAAGAGATTAGACTGTAGAACTCACGGCTCAAGGACAGCTTATGAACTCAAATTCGGTCGTACTGTCAAGTACAGAGATATATGAAAATATGAAAAATGAAATATGAATCTGAATACCACACTCTGTAGTGTCGTAACGGGGTTGCGGATATGGGTAGACGAAATGTGTAGAACAAGCGGGTAACGGGTAAAAGGTAACGGGTAGTGTGATTATCGATTGAGGCAGTTCGAAGTCTACAGGGTCAGCTAGTTACTAAATAAAAATCACTGATAAATTATAACAAGATAGGAAAGCTTGCTGTCAAAATGACATATGCCTACGAACTAAAAAGCAGGTTAGCTGCAAGAGTATGCGTTTTATCGTAATAATGATACAATTGCCTACATAATAAAAAGCAAGTTTGCTGCAAGGGTATGTTTGTATGAAAAAAATAAATTTTGAAGTTTTTGGAGGGTAAAACATAGGTACGTTTCCAATCTTGTTATAACTGATCAGTCGACAAAATGTCAAACTTCAAAGATAATACATTTTGTTTTAATTTATTTTTCATTTTCCCTTTCACCAGTTGGCACAGGTGAACCTATTCCATAGGCCTATCAAAATGGCAATATTTTTGAGTGCATTTCAAGAATCGTTTAAAGTTTAGAGTTGTTACAATTTTTGAATTTCTCTTCTTACTTGGAGTCAAGAACACATTTGTATAATGCTTTAAAAATCCACTGAAAAAAGTATCCATTCAATACTCTTTTGATGAAAAAATAGCACATGATTTTTGTAACTGGTGTGAACCTATTCTATTGACCGGCAGTGTATGTTGGTTGTAATTCATTTTTTACATAAACATGTATATGTTTACATATTTGTTGTTCAGAAATGTTTGTTAAAGATAAATGCTCTTAGTAAAATAATGTTAAATATTTTTAACTGGTAAAAGTACTAACACCCTAAACTTTATAATTCTGTATATTTGCTAATCAAAAACAGAAAAGTGTGACGAAACAAACTAAAAACATATTATTGTTTGTTTTCCAAAGCTTTTTAAATTACAATCATATAAGCAAAGAAAATATTTGAATTTGTTACTTTAAACCTCGTAAGTCTGGGCTACGTACGTACGATATCATATCTGTTTTGTTAAGTGCTTAGTTTGTAAATTCGAGATAAATTGATTTTGTGTTTTTGGCTTTTAGTCTCAAAAACAACAGTTAATTTCTTCATCTAAATAAATAAAATCCTCGTGAATCGCTTAAGCTTCTTCGACACGGCCAATTGGACGCAGCACTATTCTGGGATCGGGATCAAGCATTCGATCAGATTCTTCGGCACTGCTTAGGCTAGAAATGCAAAAGCAAAATATTGTTACTAATATTTTCGTTTTTTAAATGAGTTATTAACTTTTAAAATAGAGGGCGAAGTACTTTAAAGACAGTGGGCTAGTTTAGAGGAAAAAAATTAAAATTGCACACATGTTCTTTTCGATTAGTTTCATGTGTTCAAATTAATAATAAATAAAATAAATAAATAAAATAAAACAAGCAAATTTGTATCCCAAGCGTTTGCCGTTTAGAATTCTTTAATAGCACGCCTAAGGACAACAAGTCGTATGTGCAATAGAGCTTTGCCTTCTTTTCAACATTGCATTGGAGAAAGCAATCCATGACTGTGATTTCTGAAACAACTACAAGAAGGACAAAATATTTGAACCCACAAGCTGTAAAAACCTCATTTATCCAGACCAGAGTAGACTGCGAAAAAAACGAGGACTATTTGAAAATCTTTGGTGGAATAATCGGACGACATAACCTACCAATTAAGATGACGGATTTAGGCTAAACGACTTCGCTGCGGGGCGAGACGTAATGGTAGCAAGTACGCGTTTCCCACATCTCGATATCCACAAGGGAAAACATGGAAATCTACTGACCAATCAACCGTCAACCAGATTGATCACATTGCGATCGACGCAAGACACTTCTCTAGCATGCAAAATATCCGCACATTCCGAGGTGCCAGCATCGACTCGGATCACTACCTTGTTGTAGCTAAGCTACGAATGCAGATATCCCGATCAAGGCCAACACTCGAAAATGCTAGGAGGAAATTCGAAGTCAAACGGCTTCAATCGCGAGATTGTTAGATCCTTTTCCGATCGTGTCTCGGAAAATCTCCTCAGAAGTCCTTTGCTGCCAGAGAATCAGTGGCAAGTGCTAGGGTTTACACGGCCACCACAAAGAAACCCCTGGTTTGACGATAAGTGCCGGCGAGCACATGCAGCTAAACAAGAGGCATACAAAGCGGCGCTGCAAAGAAGGACACGAGCAGCTCGTGAGCTCTACGAGCAGAAAAGGAGAGAGGAGCATAAGCTTTTCAGAAGTTAAAAAAATGGAGCATGAGAAGTGCGCGTTGTCCGTATCTTAGTGGTTAGGTGCGTTAGGATCGGGCATACGATGCGATCCCTTGAACTGCACCAACTACAGAGGTATAAGTCTCCTTAACATCGCCTATAAGATCTTGCCTGCCGTGCTGTGTGAACGTCTGAAGCCCTTCTTCAACATCCTGATAGGTCCTTATCAGTGTGGCTTCAGACCCGGAAAGTCTACCATCGATCAAATATTCACCCTACGGCAGATCTTGGAGACACAGGAACTCCAAATCGTGTATGACAGCGTCTATAGAGACCAATTATATAGAGCAATGTCTGGTTTTGGCATCCCAGAAAAACTCGTCTGTCTGTGTAAGATGACAATGGAAAACTCACGCTGTTCCATCATGGTCGAAAAAAACCTAACGGACGCTTTTGATGTAAAAAAGGTTTTACACAAGGCGATGCGCTGTCATGCGACTGGTTCAACATCATTCTTGAAAAGATTGTGCAAAGCTCCAACGTCAACACCAGAGGCACAAGTTTTCAAAAGTCCGTCCAGCTACAGGATAGGCAGACGACATTGACATAATTGGAAAAAAAACAGCGGGATGTCAGTGGAGCGTTCGTGAGTCTTGAGACGGGGGCCAGGAAGATTGGTCTAGCGGTTAACGAGGGTAAGACCAAGTTAATGCTGTCGACAAGAAAGGACTACCAACATCGACGTCTTGGAGCAAACGTCAACATAGACAGATTTAACTTCGAGGTAGTTAAGGACTTTGTCTACCTGGGATCCGCTTTCAACTCAAACAACAACACCAGCGCTGAAATCAAACGAAGAATCACTCTTGCCAATCGCTGCTTCTTTGGACTTAGAAGGCAATTGAGTAGTGAAGTCCTCTCCCGAGCAACTTAAGTGACACTCTACAAAACCCTCATCATCCCGGTCCTCATCTAAGGTGCAGAGACATAGCCCATGACAACATCTGATGCAAGCGCTTTGGGTTGCTTTGAGAGAAAAATTCTTCGAGTGATTTTTGGTCCTGTCTGCATTAATGGAGAATGGAGACGAAGATTCAACCAACGAATTAGATGGTTGGGTCATGTTGAGCGAATGGAAAATAATGTTCCGGCTCGTAGTCTTCGAATCCAACCCGGAAGGACGTCGCAGGAAAGGAAGACCGCGACTTAGGTGGAGCACACAGGTGGTAGAGGACCTGAACCAACTTGGCGTGCGAAAATGGAGACAGCTAGCTGGGGAGCTGGCTGGAGAAGTTTGTTGGATGAGGCCCTGGTCCGACATGGACTTTAGCGCCAGCATAGGTAAGTAAGTATTTGAAAATCCAAGTTCATGGTGTTTCCGAGGAGCACTCCTGGGAGCACTAGTACTGGAAGAAGCAGATATCAAACACGGGCGGCTGCTTACAACTTATTTAAGTGTTTCCAGGCTCTTTCAATCCAAAAACCTTATCATTTCTCTGAAACTGTTGATGTATACGATTGAAGTCTTGCTCACTCACGGATTCGTGAGTTATGTTCTTAGCCAAAGGCAATCTGAAATCATAGCCGCGTTCGAGAGAATAGACCTACGGAGAATAGTTGGACCTCTTTGTGAGGTAGGATGATCCTGGAAACAAGAATTAAGCTTGGTAGACTCCGATTGCATCGACAGCCTAGCCTTTGGGAAAGAAACACAATTGTTGATGGTCAACTAAGTTGTTTCAAATACTCAGGAATAATTTTTGAAATTACCAAAAGCTAATTTATAACTAGAGTTTCAAAATGGCAGTTGGCATAACAGTAGGTTAGGTGAGGTTGGAGTGGCTGTCTAGATGTTACTGACTCACTTAGACCTCAAGGGTCCATTGTGATACCACTAAAGAAGTTACTCATGTGAGAATAATGAACTTAAACAAACCATTTTGTACTTTTAATAAAGTTAGAGAGACATTTTGTGTCGATCGTTGCCAGTTCACTGGTATTATCGAAGGAGAGATTATCGAGATAGTTATTCCATCTATTGGAGAGCGCCGGACATGTTTCCTCTTCCTCCTCGTCCATGCAGCTTCTACAGAAGTCGTTTGTGTAGACAACTAGCCTAAAAGCATGTCTACCTATGAGGCAGTGTCCTGTTATGACTCCATTATATATATTTTATATATTATTTTGTCTGCTCAGGGAAATCAAGCCTTTTGACCGTTTCAGGTCTATGCTTTTCCATATTTGTTTGGTTGCTAGGCAGGTGGTACCCTGTGACCATCTAGCATTTGTTGATTCTAGAGCATATTGTTTGAGAAGATATTTACATGTAGCAAGTGGTGTTCCTATGTTATGTCTTTGTCTAACAATAGGCAGAAGTGTTCCGTTTTTGGCGAGCTCATCGGCTTTGCAATTTCCCGGGATGTATCTGTGGCCCGTCACCCAAATAAAGTGGCTGTTAAACTGTTCCGTCATCTCATTAATACATGATCGACACAGTCGTGGACTGTTTGAGAGTTTGTGGAGACAGACGCGAGAGATTTAGGAGCGGCTAGGCCTTTCCGAAAAGATACGTATATCCTTGCAAGATATAACGTTTTCTTTGAGCCAGGATAGTGCCTCTTTAATCGCCATTATTTCTGCCTGGAAAACACTACATTGATTGGGAAGTCTATATGATAGACTGAGATTCAGTTATTTCGAATAGATACCACTTCCAACGCCGAAATTGGTCTTTGAACCGTGTATTGTCTTTCAAGGGTATCTCTTCTTCCCAAGAAGATCTTGAAGGGATTGAAACTTGGAAGCTGTTATCGAATACCATTTTTGGGGTGGTATAGTCTAAGTGATCTGGGATAGATCTGAAGTTGTCTAAGATATTAGTATGACCAGTTTTGTTACTGATCCATTGAGAGCTGGCTCTTAGCCTTACGCATGAGTAAGCTGCCACCATTTTGGAGAAGATGTCAAAAGGTGTTAGGTTTAAAAGCACTTCCAAGGCTGCTGTTGCACATACATATCTGCTGACCGCTGGACTTTGATAAATATATTTAGATTTACCATCTTGTCAATATTTGCCTTTCAATTTAATTTTTTTTTTTTGTCTTAAATGAGGCCTAAATATTTGGCTCACTCAAGAGGGAAAAAAAACTGGGTGAGTGAGAATCACTAGGGACAGGCCAAGAGTTCTAGAGGAATACACCAGAAACAAACGTTACTAAGACCGTTGACGAAATGCGTTAACATTTTCTACGAAGATTACATTTTGACGTTTGGAATACATTTTTGCTTTTTGCTATCCGAACTTGATTAAAATAGGATGGGATTTTTAGATAAAATAAATATACTTTACCATTCCTTATTATCGGGCATCAAATTGCGGCGCTCTTCATCTTCTAGCCTGGGCGGTAATTCCGAAACCGGAGCATACTGAGTATGTGATACAAGAGGGTCTGTCGATGGATTCAATGCCAAAATCTGTCCACCTGTATTGCCTTGTAATTGCCGAGCTAAGCTTTGTTTCTTGCTGAAATAACAAGGACACACGCAGTTGCGTCTCCATTCAGCTACTTTAATGTAAAGTCCTGTTAAAATGAAAGAAAAAATATATTTTTCTTTTAAATTTTTATCAAAGTAATAAGTTTTTTAAATTACCAATCAAACAAAATCCAATTATCGTCATGAAAATGCCACCCGTTACGACACCAACATCTATACCTTCCGATGTCTCAACAGTTTCAATTCCTAACTCTTCCTTGTGCTCTTCGTTGTCAGCAAAATCAGCCGCACCACTAGCTATCATTGCAACTCCAGCAGCAATTGATATTAATGCAAAGAGCAAGAGCGCTACTTGGGGCATTGGTTTCTTAAGGACTTTTAATGGGGAGACTGCTGACGTTTGTCCCAGTAATCCTCCAGGTCGAGTTTCATAAGAAACCGTTGTGGGCTGATAGACTGGCCCACCGGACGGCATTCTATAAAAATATAAATTTTGTCGTAACAATTGTACACAACTTTTTGAAATAATAGCCTCAGCTTTTTATTTTTTACAGAACTCCTCAAAATCATTTTCGGGACAAGACTTTGAAATGAGACAAAAGGAGGGGATAGGACGAGGACCCCCTCGTCCTATCGAATGGGAAGGAAAAACCTATGAATAGGGCAGTGTAGGATAAGGGATGGGGAAAGAATGTCCGCGGCGACGGCCGTGGCATGCTCGCTGTGCGCGACTAAGCTCGTCAGACTGGGGGGGATCTCGCCACCGCAAGCGAACCTCACCTCTTTAAAAAAAAAAAAAAAAACATGCCTAACTTGACTACGTTCCAAAACGTTTTTTCCTTCTTATCTTATTTTACGCTTGCCACTCTTGGAAACCGCAGCTGTTGACGCGGCTTGGCCTTTGCCCACCCGACCTAGAATCCCGTCGGCCTTATTTTCAGATTCCCCAACCGTTCGCTGAATTACCGTGTAGCCTATATACTCCCCCTAGAATTTTGCGCACCAATCCATAACTAGCTTAACAGATGCCATTGTAAAAATGGAAAGACGTTGAGTTCAATGCTATGGCGCAATTCACATTTGTTTATTCAATAATGCTTACTACTTAACATCCAAAAAAAAGACAAAACCTTATCTGACTTACACTCATACAATCGATTCTGCCCCGACAAACAAATTTGGCAAACATAATCAATCAAAGACTAAAAGAATGAGGCAAAAAAAAAAAAAACAAACAATAAATCGTCGACTACCCGCTGTTGACGTCAAGCGGATCAAAATCAATCCCTGCCTACATAGAGCTCTATGTTGGAAGGAACAGCGCTAGCTACCGGGTCCAATTATGTAACAAAACCTGCCTGGGATGGACCTTATCACCCACCAAATTTCGGAAAAATCTGTCCAGTACTTTGGGAGGAGTAGGGTCACAACTCACAGACAAACCCACAGGAGAATTATACATATAAGACTAGCTGACCCGACAGATAACGGCGACGACGAACAAAAACCGCCGTCAGACAGTAGCCTTTCATCGGTCACGATGATACCCAAGAATTCCCCGACCTAGAAGAAGTGAAAACCGCAATATCACGGCTGAAATCCAACAAAGCCGCTGGAGCAGATGGACTAGCTCCTGAGTTGTTCAAAGCAGCAGGCGACGAGCTAAATAAATCATCTGTAAGATATGGTCAGAGGAATGCATACCCGATGAATGGAACCTCAGCATTGTTTGCCCGATCCTGAAAAAGGGAGACCCTCTAAACTGCGCCAACTACAGAGGAATCAGTCTACTAAACATCGCCTACAAGATCCTCTCTGCCGTAATATGTAACGCCTGAAGCCTTTCGTCAACATTCTGATTTTTCCTTGTCAATGTGGCTTCAGGCCAGGAGGTTCATTCCGTAACTTTCAAAACGACTATCGTCCAAGCGATTGTCGTCGACGATATCGTCTCAAATTTGCTTCACGTAAGTTGATCGTCATCGTCTCGTATATCGTTTTTTTGCCTATGTAGTTTGAGAGCTACAGAAACTCTCAAACTGTAGAGGAAATGTCATCGTACACTGCACGGTTACTACTATCAACTAATTTTTTGTGTTTGTGTACTTCACACGTACGAAACATTTGCATGAAAGATATAAATGTAGATGTTGATGATGAGATGTCTACAGAATGATGAAAGATGGTATCTTACTCCTAGATGTTGTTTCTCTTTTTTCATCTGATTGTAGTACTATTACTATGTATATGTAGTTAATAGAAATGCTACCATGAATGATGAAGATTTGAACAAGGGGCTTTCCACATTTATTTTTTGTTTTTCCTCGGATATTTTTTTTGCACCAAAAAATATATTTGTTTTTTAATTTTCTAACAGTTGAAATGAGGTATTCCTATTTGCATTTTCCTCTTTTTCACTTCAATGAAAATTCATATAGTCCATTTCTTGACAAAAATCTAAACTTAAAAGTCTGTTTAAAGCAGAAAGGACATAATTTTTTATTAAATTAATGACATAACATAAAATGTTTCATAAGTTTCAACCGTGCTTTGATTAAAAAATAATTTTCCTTTGAATGTTTGTTCTAGACGATACCTTATTAGAAAGCAAGTCGATCTGAAAAAACGATATCGTCTGGTCGATAGTGATTTTCAGAGTTACGTGAAGTGAGTCGATCGTCGAAACGATATCGAGATGCGGTATGACCCTCCAGGAAAGTCAACCATCGACCAAATTTTCACGTTGCGGCAGATCCTGGAAAAGACCTATGAACTCCAAATCGATATCCACCACCTTTTCATCGATTTTAAAGACGCGTATGACAGCATCTACAGAGTAAACTGTACAAAGCTATGTCTAGTTTTGGCGTCCCTGCCAAGCTCGTTCGCTTGTGCAAAATGACGATGGAGAACTCACGCTGCTCCATCAAGGTTGGCAACGAGCTTACGGAATCTTTCGACGTCAAAAAAGGATTCAGACAAGGCGATGCACTGTCGTGCGATTTCTTTAACATCGTTTTTTAGAAGATAGTGCAGAACTCCACCGTCAACACCAGAGGCACTTTCTTCCAAAAATCTGTTCAACTTCTCGCGTACGTCGATGATATTGATATAATGGGAAGAACACAGCGTGATGTCAATGGCGCCTTTGTGAGAATTGAGACAAAAGCGGCAAAAATGGGTTTAGCGGTAAATGAGGGAAAACGAAGTATATGCTGTCTTCGAGGAAGGACACCCAACACCGACGGCTCGGGCAGAACGTCACAATAGACGCATATAAATTCGAGGTAGTAGAGGAGTTTGTCTACCTAGGCTCCGCTATAAACAAGGGCAATAACACCAGCGCCGAGATCAGACGAAGAATAACTCTTGCTAATCGCTGTTTCTTTGGGCTTAGAAAGCAATTGAGTGGAAAAGCCCTCTCTCGAGCAACTAAGGTAAAATTGTACAACACCCTCGTCATCCCAGTCCTGCTGTATGGTGCAGAAGCATGGATCTTGACAAAATCGGGTGAATTTGCCTAAGGCTGTTACGAGAGGAAAGTTCATCTTTGGCCCCGTGTGCATTGAAGGGGAATGGCGAAGAAGATATAACAATGAACTTTACAGGTTGTACAACGACATTGACCTAGCCAGAAGGGTCAAGGTCCAGAGACTCAGATCGGTCATTTAGAGCGGATGGACACCAATGCTCCGGCCCGGAAAACCTTCAACATTATTCCCGAGGGACGTAGGAGGAGAGGAAGACCGCGACTCAGGTGGCGCACTCAAGTGGAAGAGGACCTCAATCAACTTGGAGTGCAAGACTGGAGACGACTAGCTAAGGACCGAGCTAGCTGCGGAACTATTGATTGAGGCCCAAGTCCACAACGGACTGTAGTGCCACCTTAAGTAAGTAATTAAGTAATTCAAAATTATACATATATTTATTGAGACAATAATGTGTAATAAAAAGCTGATGTGAATATATAATTGTTAGCTGAGTGATAGCTTTGCATTCTCAAAACAGCAATCAAATAATATTGCAATTTTTGAGATGTAAGCTAGCCTATCTTTTAAGTTAAACAAAGTTGCACACGAAGTGCAAACTTCATTAAAATCGGTTAATTAGTTAATTAGAGTAATTTTTATATATTAAGATATTGATGTTCATTCCTTGCACCCGGGAACATTAAATGAAAGTGATTTATTTAATTGAAATAGTTTTAACTTGTTTTGGTAGATGCGAAGACCCAAACAACCGGAAAAGAAAAAACAAGAAAAAAAGCTGTACCTACCTTAGTGTCAAAGGAATTAAACATAAGCGAAAAACAGTTTTTAAATTCTAAACAAGATCAAAGTAATGTCTACTGTACTGGTATGTATAGTAGCTTAGCTATATACATTTTTTTCCATCCATAAATAAATTTTAGCAGTGACAAATGTTGCGAATTGCGATCCGACTTAAAAATTCATATATCGGATTAGGAGCGGAAAAAGCGAAAAGAAAACAAATAGTGCCTCAACACAGGGGTTCTAAGAACCCAGCTTATGTTAGGGATTTTAATTAAAGTTGAGTTACTTGTAATAAGGGCGTTTGGAAACGACGCGATGATTTCAATGCGTATTGCTTAGAATCAATACGTTTATAAAATTATTTACATGTATAATAATTAATATGAATTTTGTTAACTTGATATTACATTCATTGTTTCGGTTGCACATATTGTATGAATCGATTTTCCACCCAAACAACCACAACGAGTTCTACAAGTTCTACGGGCGACTATACCATCAGGTTTACGTTGACTATGTTTATGAAGGTTAAACTATGATTTATGTACGAGTATATATAATGTACACATTTTATTGCTAATATGTTCAATTTTATTTGTTTCCAGAAATCAATCAATATAGTTTATGGCTAAAAGGATACTTCTTATCAAAGCAAACAATTAAATACAAATTAAACAATATGAACATTTGTATGTTTACCTGTTTTGTGTTTGTTCGCTGATGTATTGAACTTATGTATGTTCAAAATTAGATTTTTTAATAAAAATTAATGCAGTTTTATTTTGTTTGATAATAGTAAGTATGTAAACATTACAATATCTGAAACTGGTTAGAGATTTCTTTCTCTGCCTAGTGTTTTGCCATTGCCCGTTTGCCTTTGCCGTCAAGAATGCACTAGCGAAAGCGATAATTTGATTTTCGAATTTTCGTAGAGACGTAGACCAGCGTTGCCACTTCAAATGTAGGATTGCGCAGTGAAACCGTTGAAAAAAACGCAGTAAATCAACATCCTTCGCAGTAGATTTCTCATTTCACAAAAAAAAAAGAAAACTTAAGAGCTGAACAGAATGTATCGCCAGTCGCCCGGCGACTAAATTGACAGCTGTCAAAAATGTGAAATTTGTATGGCAGTCGCCCGAACTAGTCGCCCAAAAGTTGAACTTTTTTCAACTTACGTGGTTTTCCATTGAACCAAAACACTGATGTGCCGTCGACGGGCCGTCAATATTTTTTTCTTAAACGTTTTCCAATGGGAAAGGTAATTCCCGACGAATTGATTCGTTTTGAATTCGTCTTTTGAGACGAATCTACACAGATTTTCACACTGATTTTAACACATACTAAAAATTTGACAGTTTTTCAAAATGAAAATATTGTAATATGTGTACACTTTATATCTCTTCCTCTCTATATTCTCTATATCTCTGTATATCTATCACTGATCACTTATACCAAGATTGGAAACCTTGCAGTCAAAATGACATTTGCCTACAAGCTAGGGGAGCAGGTTAGCTGTAAGAGTATGCGTGTAATACAAACTTAAAGACACAGGTTAGCTGTAAGAGTATGCGTTTTATTGTAATAATGATACAATTGCCTACATAATAAAGCAAGTTTGCCGCAAGAGTATGTGTGTATGAAAAAAAATAACTTTTGCGGTATTTGGAGGGTAAAACGTAGGTAGGTTTCCAATCTTGTTATAAAGTGATCACTGATATCTATCTCACTGATCTCTTTATTACACTCACTGATCTCTATTATAACTGGATAGAGGATAGGAGCAAAAAGTCCATCCAGGCATAACAGTT
>CAKKXW010000001.1:60245040-60255615 GCA_920937365.1 Sphaerophoria rueppellii
TCCTGAATTCAATAGCGAAAAATTATAATCTGCTAATGAACAAGATTATTTTGATACCAGCTTAGAATGACGTTTTAAACATAACTCAAACGTTATTTTATATGCTGATTCCATTGACGCTTATCACAAGCTTTAGCGAAGTAGATTGAGAACAGTGCTATTATATGATCTAGGTTACATATTCGTAGGTCAAAACTTAGTATTATAGAACGTTTGGTATAATACTACGTTTTTTCTAACCCTAAATTTCAGAAAAGTCGAGATTTCTTCTTAATCTACTTCGCTAATTCTCGTGATAAGCGTCAATGGAATCAGATATATATATATGGAATCAAATATTATAACATTTAAAACTCTTAACATTGTTCATTATCAGACTATAATTTTGAGCCAAACCTTTTAAACATTTTAATGCGTATCTGCATATAAGCATTACTTAATGTAAGGCACAAGAAAATATATCTTCGGTCTAAAGTTTCGGGACGCATCCATAATCATAATTCAACTCTTTTCATGGTGAGTTTGAGAAGAACGTGTTTGACAATTTCAAAATTCAATCTAGCAATACACGTTAAATTTGAAAAAGCGAAAACAAACAAAAGAGAACTGTTGAAAATGCGAAAACAAACAAAAGAGAACTGTGAAAAATAGAAAAATCTCACCTCATCGCTTTGTTTTTGTAACTCACATGTATTCATATAGACGGAAAGAAAAATAAAATGAAGGAATATGAAAATTGCGGGATCTAGGGAGTGAAACGTAAGTCAGTTTCCCATCTTGTTACATATTTAATCTTTGAGGAACACCTCTTGAAGAAAAATGAAACAGCCAAATGACGGAACGATATGAATTCTGACGAAAGTATCATCATATCTCCTCTCTACGCAATTTCCGGAATTAATGGCGCAAAATTATAGTCCGCTAATGAACAATTTTAAGAGAATTTAGTGTGATACTAGCTTAAAATGACGTTTGAGTTATGACTGAAACGTCATTTTAAGCTAGCATCACACTAAAGTTGTTCATTAGCGGACTATAATTTTGCGCCAATGAAATTTAAGTAGTGTTGGTATAAATAGGTTTAAATTTTGCCTCAATCCCATTACAATAATATCCTGATTTCATGAGAATGATGAACTTTAACATTTCAGCATAGAGGCTGAAATATAATACAATTTTGCTCACGCAAGCACGCTTAAGTGATCCACCGAATACACATGAACCCTATGAGCAAAGCATAACTTAACTTAACCTTTGTTAATTGAATTGTTTGCCAAGGGAAATTTTGCTGTACGGACTACTGAGAAGTAGAAAAAAGCGGAAGCAAACGGAAGCTTGTCAGAACCAACGAAACGTCCCCTTCCGAATTATTAAGTGAAAACCTTACACAATGAACGGATGTATATGGAGGTTTCTTTCAGAATTAAACGTCAGCTTTTTTGATTTTTGGTTCGTAGGCAAATGTCATTTTGACAGCAAGTTTTTCCATCTCGTTATAACTGATTTAACACTGATCAGTTACTTTAAATCGACAACAAATAGACTTTCACTTTAAACAAATAAATAAGTTCAGTCAGCTGTCAAATTGTCGTACGTAGCAAAACTGATCAAAAATTGACTAAACATAGCAATCCGCCATTTAGGACACAATATATGAATTCCTTTTTCTCGCTCAGTATTCAGTAACGGACGCGCCGTTCAGTTCATTTTAGTTCTGGCTTAAGGAAATTTTCGTCCGGTTTTTGCCATTAGCTAAAGTTGACTTAAGCAATTATAGTTGAAGATACTTTGGCGGAAGGTGGATAATTTTTAGGCCGTGTGCGAATTCGATGAATTGTGGTTAAAAATGGATGAATATTTAACCACTACTGTCATATTTTAACCTGCTCCGCAGCAAGTATAATTTTTAACACATTTTATTCAATGCGAAGTGCCAACATTTAACCAAACGTCAAGCTTTAACCACTTTTTAACCCAATTCGCACACGGCCTTAATAGTAAAATTTCCCTTCAGCCAGAGTACTCTTTGTTTGTGAATTGTGACTTGGGATTTGAGAACAAGACACAATGGATGAGATACAGACAATAAAATCAAAGATTTTGTTCCAATAACTGTATGTTCGAAATACTTAAATATTTTTCTTGAAACAGTGAAATATGTATTTAATTTAACCGTCTACGAAGAATATAATAAGTGACATGCACTATTGCACGCCATGTTTGACGAAAAAAAACATTCCGTTTCCATTCTGTACCAACTCTCCAAAAATCACAAAATTCTACTGGAAGCCATCAGCCCCACTACTCCATCGATGAGACGACAAATCCATGTGCACAAACATGGCCTTCTTGAGTAGAGCTACTTTTTGCCGGTCATTTGTACAACCGCATTCACAATCGCGCTCGTTCGCCATTTTAAATCAAAATCCGAATCTAGTTTCGATTCAGTCAGCGTTCGGTTTGTTGTGTCTTCGCCAGTTCTCAAGTAAAAAAATGGGTTTACCTCGTGTGTTTTTTGATATGACCGCTGATAATCAGCCCGTTGGTCGCATCGTTATGGAAGTGAGTATTTTCTATTGTAATAATCTCCAATTAATTACCATTACGTAAGGATTTTAAGGCGAAAAATGTAAGAACTCCTACTAGTACGTTGTACTTGTACTCCATTGAATTTTTCACCCAATCTGCTCAAGGGGGTTATATTGTGTGTGTATATATATGTAGAATGGAAATTTTTAAGTATGCAGTGATTATATACAAATTTATATATTTATGTACTTGGATTTTCTTAGTTTAGTTTTATTAAATTCTTTGTTAGTATCGACCCCAGCCTCCACATGTATGCGTAAATGAGTGAAAAATGTAGGTACAAAAAATCCAACTTTAAATCGATTTTCATCAAAACTTCAATTTTTCTTCGGTTTTTTCCTCTTTCAAGTTTTTTTTTTTTTTTGTTTTGTTTTTCCGATTGCATAGAAAATGTCTCGTGCGTCATGTGGAATACCGCCTTGCATTGCACACACGATTAGCGAATACGCGACCGGTTTATTTTACATCGTGGTAGAATCTTGTTTGTGTATGAGTTTTCAAAGGTTCTTGTTAAAATACGAAAAAAAAAAAAAAATTGGCAAAAACTTCACAAAGAAGAATAGGAATCGTGGTCCGAGCACGCCCTATATTCTGGAAGTTTCCAAGTCACATTTTTGTGCAAATTTTTTTTTTTTCAAGATCTGACCTTGGAGGAAAGGTTTTCTTACGGTTTTGCATAGTCATGTACAACCTACCTAAATTAAAATCTCTATTTACTTGTACTTGTTGTATATCAATTTGGCATGAGGTGGTTAGCACGAAAAATACTTGCACGAGTATGTAGTGGTTGGGTGTTAATTTACCAAATATTCGAAATTGTTAGAAACTGACAGAACAATGGACATCATTAGAGATTTTAGATACCTTATGACTTCAAAACACTTAAATTTTGCAGTTTATATACATATTTCTTAATGAAAATGGCTCGATGGCGTGATAGTAACTGAGGAAAATACAGTTTTTTGTCCGATGACGTGGACAAAAGGGGTATGCATGCCTTATGCACCATTTAATTTTTAGGTGGGCTGGTATTGAAATCTATTTGTCTATTGATTCAATTGTGGAAATAAATCAGCCCAGAGCTCCCTTAAGTTGATCAATTCACATACCTCCGATGTTTGCAATTCATTAAAAACAGGACTTTTCATTGGCAACTTAACACGTTTCCAGTTAAATGTAAGAAACTCGGGTGTTTTAATGAAACATCAAATGCTGAGTGAGCTATTTTTTTTTTTTTGTAATTTGCACCCACTCAAGGGATTTTTATACCCTCTTATGCCAGAGACAGTGAGTGCATTAGGAAGAAGGGAAGGGGCAGGAAAGGAGGTGTCGGTGTACATTGGTCTTAAATTCTTGAACATTGCAATGACTGGGAAAGACAGAGTGTGGAAGAGAGTCTTTTCTTGGCCTTCTGGACTACAACCATTGAACCTTCTTCTCCATTCGCCATCGTCGCATATGGGACCGAAAATCCGTCGAAGGATTTTTCTTTTGAAAGTGTCCAGTATCAATTCTCCTTTTTTACTTCTTGTCCAGCACTCGACGCCGTAGAGTAGGACTGGTAAAACCAAAGTTTTATATAGCAGACACTTTGTCTTTCGAGTGAGGAGTTTTGAACAGCAGCTTTTCGCTAGGGTAATTCTTCTTCGGATCTCCACTAAGGTGTCATATGTGGGATCGATGTTTGTTCCAAGGTAGGTGAACTCCTTAACTACCTCGAAATTGCTGCTACCAACAGTGACGTTTTGTCCAAGGCGTGGACAGATGTTGCTTTGTTTGTTGATGGGATGGTATGTACTATGTTTTGTCATCATTCACTTCAAGACCAACGTGTTTCGCCTGTTCTTCAATAGCTGTGAAGGCCTCAAGCACAGCGCTCTTGGATCAACCGATGAAGCTAATATCGTCCGCATAGCCTGCTGGGTGAATAGTGTTTTCCGTGCTCACACCTGCCTTGCGCACTATCTGCTCGAGTACTATGTTGAAGAAATCACATAACAGCGCATCTCCTTTTCTAAACCCTACGCATGTTTGCAACAGCTTGGATGTTGTTGCCCTTTTTGCACACTGCACTGTGTATTGTTAAGCGTCATGCAGCACAGCTGGATCAGTTTTTTTGGGATCCCGAATTCAGACATCGCCATCATAAGCTCTTGGCGGTGGATGCTATCATACGCAGCTTTAAAGTCAATGAAAAGATGGTGGGTTTCGACTTGAAATTCGTTGGTCTTTTCCAGGATCTGCCTCAGCGAATATTTGGTCTATCGTTGTTCGATTATTGTGTTGCAGAACGGTTTAAGACGCTCACACTTTTGTTGGATATGATTTTGTATGTAGATGGGGCATATGGAGCTTATCGACCAGTCAGTGGGCATGCATTCTTCCTCCTCCACTTTGTTGATGACCTGGTGCATGTGGTTCATCAAAACACCTCCTCCATATTTAAAGAGTTCCACAGGTATGCCTTCCGACCCGGCGGACTTGTTATTTTTTAGTTTTTGGATGGCTCTTTCCATCTCTTCTGCGCTGGGGGCTGGGACTGGTCTTGCTTCTCTTTCGTCATTAGCTCGCACAAGGTGTCGACCACTGATCAGTGGTGTCGACATCTGTGGTATTTGGGAGGACGGCCGGCGGAGAGTCGCTCGGAATGCCAAGGTAACCGATGTTGAACTTCTTTCTTGGGGCCGCACGTGTTTTTTTTTGTCGTTTGATAGTCGACCTCTAAACTTAACCACTACCAGAAAGTGGTCAGAATTGACCACAATTGGATGCGTGCCTTGCGCTGATTAGCACATGGTCGATTCGATTGGTAGTTCGGAGATCGTCAGGTTGCTGTGTAGATCTTTCGTCTTTGAAACCTAGTGCTACTTTTCATCGTATAACGGGATGCAGCAAAGTCGATTAGTCGAAAACCGTTATCTGTTGTAAATTCGTGGAGGCTGTGCTTTTCAACTAATGCACCAAAGTTGTATTCCTTCCCGATTTTTGCATTGAAATGTCCTAGTACGATTTTGACGTCGAACTCTGGACAGGGTCCGTAGGCTCTATCCAGGAAGTCTTTAAAATCCTCCTTTCTTGACTTTTCGGCATCATCGCTAGGGGCGTGTGCACACATATTATACTGATGTTTTGTAGTGTGGCCTTGATGCGGATTACAGCCAGGCGATCACGAATTGGCTTGAAATCCATGACTTTTGATCCAAGCCGATTTCCCACGACGAATCCGCATCCAAAACTTAGAAAATCGTAATCCATTGTTGACATCTTCCGATGATAATTCTTAAAAAAATGTATAATTATTATTATTTGCTTTATAGAGGTGTTGGTATTCTTCATTTTATATTGTCAATACGATGACAAATTTCAATGTTAACGCTGGCTGAGTGAGTCATAAATATATTGAAACACAAGAAGAACTCAACACAGCTAAGGTAAATGTAATTAACTGCTGTTTAAGAACTTCATCACAGAAGTTATAACCATCATCATGAAATATCTTGAATGTCTATGTTTAAAAATTTAATATTCGTATATGTTTTGACGATGGGGTCATCGATTAGGTTCTCTCTGTCGTTCATCGTTTTGTTAATCATATGTACTTGCATATTTCAATCGGTTTATCTACCATCCAACACGGTATATACCAAACACAAAATACACAAAACCACTTAATGGACAACAAGCTTTTGAAACACGAAAGAACAATCTAGTCCAAAAAGTATCGTAATAACTGTATTTCGACCTTGAACACAAGTAAAATGAAATCACCTTTGGTTGGGGCAGAGTTTTGTTTGTCATTAGTTGTTTTTCTATCCACATTTGTGTCGTGCACGCCTGTTTGTAACAACGTACACAATTTGTGCCTTTTATGGTCTGTTATCGCCCTCTTGATCGATCGAATCAGGTATCATAATTGCATGGATCCCAAGTGCTGACAACCGAAAATTATCGCTCAAAGTTAAGATAATGTACGATAGCATGCTATTTAATTAAAATAAAAAACAAAACCTACCTTTTTAACAAGTTTTAGCGCATAAATATTTAAAATATCGTTTGACTCATCAATTTATTTTTTTCATTTCAGCTGCGTTCCGACGTAGTACCAAAAACTGCTGAGAACTTCCGTGCACTATGTACACACGAAAAGGGATTCGGGTTCAAGAATTCTACATTCCATCGTGTGATCCCTAATTTCATGTGCCAAGGAGGTGATTTTACCAATCACAATGGTACCGGTGGCAAGTCCATCTACGGCACCAAATTCAATGATGAAAATTTCACCTTGAAGCACACCGAACCCGGATGTTTGTCCATGGCCAACGCTGGTCCCCACACTAACGGATCGCAATTCTTCATCACTACTGTTAAAACTGCGTGGTTGGATAATCGTCATGTTGTTTTTGGCAAAGTTGTTGAAGGTATGGATGTTGTCAAGAAGATCGAAGGCTATGGCAGTCAATCCGGAAAAACAAACAAGAAGATTGTCGTCGCCGATTGCGGTCAACTGTAAACAAGTCCCCAGTCAGCATAGTTCATATATATATTCCCAATTAATAAGAAAATTCGTTTGAAAAACCTTCAGTAACTTCAACTACACAAAAATAGTGAAAACAAAAAAACAAAAAATTAAAGAAAGAATTCAATAAAAATATGGAAACCGTAAAAGTATAAGAAAAGTAAAAGCAGAAGATTAAAATAATAATAATAAATTTAACTAACTAAAATGGTTATCTTGTTCTTTTATTAATATTGAAATTTAAAAATTACTCAATGTTTATTTTCTTATTGAAGACAACACCATTTCTCAAGACATTCTCTTCAATGGGAACGATTACTGTTTGAATTTGCATACGTTGTCTATGAGCCACAGATAGGATCATATTAATATACTTGTCTAGCTCTGAATATGGTTCGATATTTCGCCACCTCCTCTAGAATAGAAATATTTTGTACTTTGAAAATTTTGTTTAGATTTTTATTTCATATGAATGATTGTTTTTAAAATAAAGGTAATGAATAAAGTGAATAACACCTTAAATTTGTTCTCTGTAATATATTTTTTTTGTTCGAATGAGTTTTGGAGCGTTAGGCCTCGGCCACGCAGTAAGCGTCTAGCGGCTGAGTGGCAGCTCTAAGCGACATATGGCCAGGAACTGAGCGACTGCTTTTGAGCGATAAGTAGTTAAAATGCTTTTGTCAAGAACATTCGAATATTTTGACATTTCATTTTAAAGAAAAAACCCATTGAATAAGAAGTACAGGAAGGGGTCTTATGAAAAAGAATTGAAGCATTTTTCTAAGTAGTGTGAGTTTCACAAACACAAACGCATTACATCAGGGCTGGTCTGCAGTTGAATGGTTAATCTCAGGGGCGCCAAGCGAAATTTGATTGAATCAAGATTTCATCGATTTAGCTTCAACTTTTTTTTCCAATCTCAATTGTTTTTTTAGGACGCATGGTGTTTTAACACTAAAGGTGCACTACACGGTTTTTAATGTTTAATTTTTTTATTTTCCAGTACATTTTCTTGATTTTTCATCCGTAATTCATCACGTTTATTACGCCTATTGTAATACAACCAACATATAAAAACGTTTCGAAACACGATGGAAAAACTATTCAAAACAACCGTGCACACTACGGGAACTCAACGAATTGCAGCGCCTTACCATCACGAACAGAAATAATACACCCCTGAAATTGACTGACAACACAGTCAAAGTTTGACAGCACATACCCCAAAAATTGACAGCACATACCACAAAAATGGACATCATCAGACATTTTTGTTGCTTCACTCACGTACACTGTACATGTTGCTAACACCGCTTCCTGTGCTTCTTATTCAATGGAAAAACCAAAGAAGTTACTTACTTACTTAAGGTGGCGCTACAGTCCGTTGTGGACTTGGGGCTCCGCCAGCTAGATCGATCCTTAGCTAGTCGTCTCCAGTTTTGCACTCCAAGTTGATTGAGGTCCTCTTCCACTTGAGTGCGCCATCTGATGGCGTTTTTAATTGGCAATCTGGAATCGAAAAAGAAGCATTCTGTTTTTGAAATCAGAAGGGAAATTCTCTTCTTTTCAGAATCAGAACTGTCACTTTTGCCCAATTGAACGCTTTCAGAATGCTTTTTTTTACTTCCAGATTGCCAATTAAAAACACCATGAGTCGCGGTCTTCCTCTCCTCCTACGTCCCTCGGGAATAGTGTCGAAGGCTTTCCGGGCCGGAGCGTTTGGTGTCCATTCGCTCTAAATGACCGAGCCATCTGAGTCTCTGGACCTTGACCCTTCTGGCTAGGTCCATGTCGTTGTACAACCCGTAAAGTTCGCTGTTGTATCTTCTTCGCTATTCCCCTTCAATGCACACGGGGCCAAAGATGACCCGAAGAACTTTCCTCTCGAAACAGCCTTAGGCACTTTCATCCGATTTTGTCAGGGTCCATGCTTCTGCACCCTACAGCAGGACTGGGATGATGAGTGTGTTGTACAGTTTTATTTATTTGCTCGAGAGAGGGCTTTTCCACTCAATTGCGTTCTAAGCCCAAAGAAACAGCGATTAGCAAGAGTTATTCTTCGTCTGATCTCAGCGCTGGTGTTATTGCCCGTGTTTATAGCGGAGCCTAGGTAGACAAACTCCAAAGAAGTTAGTTTGTGTAAAAAGTTTTAATTGATAAAAATGAAAGATTATCAGTGTTATTAGTTGTGTTCATTGACACTGTGCTGGATTGTTCTAGACAGAAAAGTACAGCTTTTTGCTGTTCATTGAGGTTTTTTCTGTGCTGATCTGTTCTACTTTCCTGTTCATTGACAAACCTAGAACAGTTTAGAACAGGATTTTCTGTTCTTGCTTTTAATGTCGTTTTCCATTGGTCTTTTTTTGACGTTTCTTCTTCTACCTCCAATGGAACGGGTTATGGTGTATGTGTCATTCTTCGGACGCTTCTGTTTTTAAAACAGAAGAGATCTGCTCTTCTCAGAAGCATTCCGTCTGTCAAAGTCAGTCCAATGGAACGGTTTCAGAAGACTTCTGGACTCTTCCGAATGCTTCTGGACGACCAATGGAAAACGACATAAGTTAGAACAGGTTAGAACAGACTCCTGAGAAATGTCATGTTTGTTTACGTTCTGATTTGGCTGTGCTTTGTGTTTTTTTTTTCTCATGATTTGAAAAAATTAAAATAAAGTTATTTTGCCAATTTGTTTAATTTGTTTTATTTGATAATAATAAAATACATTGAAAAAAAAAATGCATCAAATTCTTTTACATTTCATCAAATAAAAGGTTATAACATTCGTCACACTTTCATTCCAATCATCTGAAGAGGAATCCGACGAAAAATCACTATCGGTGTCTGAACCACTAACATTTTCATTTAATATTATCTTAGCAATCACTTGATTTTCCATTTCAATAATTTTTAATAATATTTTTCACAGTAAAAACACAAAAAATGAAAAAATAAAAAGCGAGAAACGAAAAATTCACACAATTTGCAATTTGTTTTGTTTTTTTTTTTTACAACTGACGTTTAACTGACTGTTCTAACTTGATCTGACGTTTCTCACGAAACTGTGCTGTGCTGTGCTGTTCTGATCTAGAAAAACCTCAATGAACACAACTATTGTTATTTCAAGAAGAAGAACAAAGAAGGCAAAATGAGACGAGAGCCATACGACGTGGTTTAAGAGATCTTTCAAATCCTTTCGAGTTATCACAAGCACTGTATGTTTAAAAAAGATATTCGTTTGAATCATCACATTTTTATGAGTATATGCTTTGATCCACAGATTTCACAATTATTACAGAGTTAGCCAGCCGTGGTTTAAATGTTTAGTTTAAGGACTTTCTATTTTCTTACCTCAGAAGAAACAAGAAGAAGAACTTTATTGTTATCAACACAAGTAACTCCAAAAAGATCTAGTCTTGTCGTGTCGTGTCGTGTCAAAGCACTCTTTGCAGTCTAGTTCAATCTTGTCAGTCAAT
>CAKKXW010000001.1:60265243-60390522 GCA_920937365.1 Sphaerophoria rueppellii
GGATTGCTAAGATGTGTGCGTGTTTTCACTAATACATTCTTTCAATCCGTCTATTCACCAAAGGGGAATAATTTTGGCAGTTAAATTTGAATTTTTTTGAAAAAAAGGTGAGATAATGGATATGTTCACAAATAGAGTAAAATTGGGTTAGCTAAATGCTAGAAAATAAACAGGCGTAGAATTTGCTCGTGAAATTTCATTTTCAAAGACTGACGGTGATGGAAATTGTGTAGAAAATACAAACACGCGAAATCAGAAAAATAAATTTCTGCAGTTTTTGGCAAAATCAGAAAAGTATTTTATTTGTTTTCATTCATTCTAACAATAGTTAAAATGTTTTAGTATTTTTATTTTCCAACACTGAGACATGAAGATGAACAGTTTTTTAAAATACTTTTTTTACTTTTTTGTATGAAGCTTAGTATGTAGTACAGAGATGCTCGCAAAATAATAAAACAAACTAATAAGAAATGATTTTATTGTATTCGTTTTTGGAAACGGTCTCTGGGCCACTTATGACACGTTCTAAACTAGCGATGAAAAATGAAGTATGAAAACACCGAACAATTTTTCGGTTCATTTATGTTTGTTTTGGCTTCAAATTACAAATGTAAGTATGTTCCCACCGACTAGATTTAGCTCATATGATTTATAAATCACGATGAGCGTTCTCACTGAGCTTTTTACCTGATTTAGCTTGACATTATACGACTTATTTTACTTTTAAATTTACTTTTAAATGAATACGAGACAAAATTTGAATTTCGATTGTCAAAAAGAGTGTGCTTCTGCCTTCAAACATATCTTAATGTAAGGCACAAGTAGGTTTTCGGCCTTAAGCTTAGGAACGCATCCCAATCATAACTGTTAATAATTTCGTGGTGAGTTTAAGAAAAACGGGATATGACAACTTCAAATTTCAATCTAGCAATCTGGTTTAAATTTGAATACACACAATTTTCCGTTTTCGCTTCAAGTTAGAATTTTTTGAATTTGGTGTTCTTATTGAGATTCAAATATAAATTTACAAAAGAAAAAAGTGCTAAAAATAAGCAGAGATTGTGCGCAAACACATTTAATAACACATTTAATAATAACAATATGAGTGATCAACGCAAAAAAAGTGGTTGTGCCATGGGTTGCATTGGCTACACCCACACATTTAAGCCCCAAAATGCGGACACGTAAGTTCCTATTTTCTTATATTAAACAAGTTTTTACCCCCGGCTTCGCCCACTCTATGCAAAATGCACGAAGCATTGCAATCCTTTGGCCAGTGTGTACCCAAGTACGATTTGGTTTTTATTAACCTGAAAAAATTCAGTTAAATCTTGTAATCGCGATTCTATTTTGAGAAAAGGCAAAAAGCAAGGGTAACTGAAATGCCAAGTTCGATCCTTCGGAAATTAAATGGGGTTACTGGAGATTTGTTAGTGGAGGTCGGTGCAACATCGTCTCTTGGTCAATGATGAAATAAGTTACCGTATATCATCTCTGCTCTTGGTCTACTTGGTTTGTCAAAAAAAAAAAAAATAAATAGAAATTGGTGGCGAATAGAATTTTTTTTTTGCCAAAATATACATAAGTAGAAAGGTCAGTGATTTATTGGACCTCACTAGGGCGACCAGATATTGAATCAAGGTAAAGAGGACACCTACCAAAATCTCAAAAAAAAAAAAACATTTTCTTTAATTTGAAAGCATCTATGTAATACATAAACGACTGTTTTTGTTAACAGCAAAATCGTTTGGGAACAGATGCTTGGAATTCCCAAGTTGCAAAAAAGTCAGAGAATTTGCGAAAAACATTTTTCGGAACCAATGTTTGTAAACTCTGAAAAAAAACGCCTGACGAAAACCGCTATTCCAGATGTTTTAGTAATGAATTCATTGACAACCGAAATACCTCAAGAGCCAATGGAGGATATTATTGAAATCACCGAGGAAACACTTTATGGGCAAGAACTTGGAACAAGTTTTGAACATTGTAGTGAGGAAATGCCCCAGTGTTCATACCTGGGAAACACAACTTCTCTTTCCAGATATCCAGGGGAGCGGCTTGAAGAAGATCCAACTTTGATAGGCAGAGATGAAATCTTCCAGGAACAGCTTAATGCTAGAGTAAGTGATGCATCCACTTCTACTCCTTTGTATCTCCGCAACAATACCCCTAAAAAAATGTCCCTGAGGAAGAAGCTTAGGGCAGTACAGTTCAATTTACAAGTTGCAGAAAGTCAGAGTAATGAACTTAGGAATATTATTAAAGTAAAGGATGAGGAAATTGCACGTCTTAGATTGTTAGTAGAAGAAGAATTAAAGAAAAAACGTCAGGAAAGGGTTCGTTTTGAAAACGAACTTAAGGGTTGTCTATCCGATGGCTTGTATATAGTTGTTACAAACTTTAGGAAAAATGCAAAGGTCTCCCCACAGGGCTATAGGTATTCTGATGACTTGAAGTCACTAGCCCTTTCCATTAAATTTACCTCACCAGTAACTTATAGGATGATGAGGGAAATACTTGGACTTCCATCGGAGAAAACACTTCTTACGTTCATCTCTGACTGGCCAAGTGAACCAGGGAACATAGATTTTAATATAAAAAGTTTAGAGATGAAACTATCCGAGTTTCCGGCTATATACAAGCATTGTTCCATCGCTATGGATGAAATGTCTTTGAAAACCCACCTGGACTACTGTAGGAAAACAGATAGAGTAATAGGTTTTGAAGACTTCGGTTCTGACGAGTACAGAACTAATAGGCCAGCTCGTAACGTTTTAGTTATAATGGCCCAGGGTATTACAAAGCGATGGAAACATCCGCTAGCATACGTTTTCGTACAATCTTCCTGTCCGTGTGATATGTTGAAGAAATTACTTTTTAAAGCAGTTAGATCCCTACAGAGCAGTGGCTTTAACCCTGTTCACTTCGTTTCGGACCAAGGCTCCAATTTTCGAGGACTTCATCGTGACCTGGGTGTTAGTAAAAATCGCCCATATTTTGAAATAGAACACCCAGTCACAGGATCAACTAATAAAATTTTTTGTTTCTTTGACGTTCCCCACTTGATCAAAAGTTCTCGAAATTGTCTTTTAAAATATGATATTCATTTTAAGAACCCAAATGATTCATATAAAGCTACTTGGAAAGATGTAGAGCAATTTTTCGAATTAGATTCTAAATTGGCTTTACGCTGCGCTCCTAAGCTTACAAGGACCCATATTGAACCCAATAATTTTAATAGAATGAAGGTTCGATATGCAACACAGGTCTTCAGCAATACGGTAGGTTCAGGCCTCCTCAGCCTTTACAGCTCCGGAGAAGGCACAACTACCATGCTAGGTACCGCAGAGCTAATAATTTTTTTAAATAATTTATTCGATATTTTTAATAGCTCTTCACAATCTTCGGGAAACAAATTCAAATCGAAATTTGTTGGCGACGAAGAACAATTAGCTTTTTTGTATAAAGCGCAAACTATTTTGAAAACGATCAAGATCTTTGATCACCAAGATCATAACATCACATATAGGTTCGCTTTCATAAACGGATGGATCCTTAACATATCCGCTCTCATATCCCTTCATGAGTATCTTAGTGACCTAAGATTTATCTTCACAAGGCATCTAAACTCGGATACGATAGAGCACTTTTTTGGCCAGGTTCGCAAGTCGGGTGGCCTTAACAATAGACCGACTGCGAAACTTTTTATGACCATTTTTAAACAGTTATGGGGCCTTAACTATTTAAAATTCGTTAAACGTGGTAATTGCGAAGAACTGAAGTTTTCTGAGTTGAATAAGTTCTTTAAGAGTGTTGCAGTAGCGCAGTCGTGCTTGTCCTTCAACTCAGCGCCTATAAATGACAACATAGACACTTTTTCTGATGCTATGACATCTTCTAATTTCTTAAAAGTAAATAGTTTTGCTTATGTTTGCGGTTGGCTGTACCGCAAAGTCTATGAAAGCCATGTTTGTCAAATTAAATTGCCTACTCTGAATGATGCTAATAGTGCAACGAATTTGACATTTATTTCCTATAAGCAATTCGATGATTGCAATCTCGTAGCACCACCTCCTGGCTTTATAATGTTCATTGAGGACCTAGAAGATCAGTTTTGTGATAGATTTAGTACCTTAGTTCATGAAAACGAAATTCTTAAAAAGCTTCTTGATTCCATTGAATCCCAGTTTAGTTACACATGTTGTGAAAACATGTCTAGCACTTTTGTAATTAATTATTATATCAGGGTCAGGATAAATTTCAGTTTGCGGTTTTGGAACCGAGATTTAGAAGACCCATCATATAGGAATAAGGCGCTCTGCGTCACACATATGTAAACGAATGTTTTATATTTTAAGTTTTTTTCATTAAATTATGTTCCTTGTAATGAAGTTCCTTATAATTTTTATTTTGTACATATTAATTAATTTATCTTTTCATTGTATATACTAATACACAAAAGCATTTATGAAAACATATTTGCTTGTTAGCGAGGACTAGGCCTACCGGGGATACCTCGATAAAAAAAACGCATTGAAAGTCTACCTCCTGGGTAATGTGGAAATGACTTAATATGTGTATCAGTGAAAAAAAAAACGTTTTCTCTCTTTCAGACTAGGTGTGAACACTTAGAAAAGCAAAATATCGATGGCTTTACTGAATCTGAAAAGGACTACATTAGCACTTCAAGGCTTAATCAGTGGCTTACAACTATATCGCTAGCAATCAAGAAAGCTGCCAACGATGACCCCGATCTTCGATAAATTCTTCAGTTTCCTTTCGTTTTACCTTTCATCTCTCCTCGTAAATAAGATAAATGCAAACAAAATAAAATTAAACCACCAAAAATTTTGTCAAATTTATATGAACAATGTTTTAATATATAATATGTTTACAAATATGTTTACAAAGCTACAGAGCAACAAATTCCCAACAAAACAAAATTATACTTTTTTATATAAATATAAATATGTAGTAAAATATTAAAGACAAATTATAGTAATTGAAACTTAGTCAATAAAAAAAATATCAAAAAGTATTGCAGATTTGCAAGAAAAAAAAATTAATGTTTTTAATATCACTTCATGGGACCCGGGTGTTGTTGTTGCTGCTGTTTTTGTTTATGTTGTTGATGAAACGATGCGAAGATTGCGGTGGTTGTGAAAAAAAGACTTTTCATTGTTGGCCAATCTGGCATTGTATACTGGCATGTGGTTCGAATATGACATTGCCTTTGATGACACGAACTCTTGGACCAATTGCTCGAGCATTGAGTTTGTATTTGGCACAGGTGTCCGGACGATGCGTTTTGAGGCCAGATATGAAGGAGAAGAATTGATCACAGCCGTAACAATTGTAGCGTTTCATATCGAAGTGGCGAGAGAGATGGGCAATCAGGGTTTTGCGATGAGTGAAGCGTTTGTTGGAAACCTGAAATTACAACATTTTCAAAAAGAATGGAAGTTTGACTTTGGGTTCCCATAATCCTGAAACCAAATTCATTACTCACCTTGCAGGGAAACGTTTTCTCGCCCGTATGCGTCCTCGTATGCACCTTCAACTCTCCTCTTGTACGGAATTTCTTCTGATAGAAACTACACTAATGCGGCAACTCGCCCGTGTACAATGTCTTATGCAAATTTAGCGTACTTTTCGTATGGAACTTATTATCGCACACATTGCAGCCGTATTGTGGATTCTTGCTACAATCCATTGTCTTCTCTTCCTTCTTCGCTGCACTTCGTTGCTGGTTGTAAAACTTTCGAGCATTTGACCAGACCGACAGTGCCAAATCAACATCGACCGTAATCGTTGGGATGTAGTTATCATCATCCTTTTCATCATCGTCATCTACATCACCCTCGTCGTCGCCATCGAAGCCTTGGACGCGATACGGATCGGCAAGAAGCAACAAAATATGATTGATTTCAAGTTTCAGCTGCTTAATCGTATTGGCCACTGGATCTCCATTCACCTAGGCATTGACCAGTTCATGGATATCTGCAAACGATATCTGATTGGCAATGGCGTTACGAATGGTCAGGAAGGCATTGTCAACTAGCGTTCGATTGCGAGTAATCAGCTCGGCTCGTTGCTTGTCGACTTCTTGGACTTTTGGTCAGTTCCTTCAGACGCTTTGTACGATTCTCCCTAACATTCGAGAGTTTCTCCAGAGCCTCTCGTTCCTGTTGCATTGTCTTCATATCGATCTTTCCATCGCATTTGTCAATTCCGGATGATACTGCAGGACGTTGTACAGGAGTTCAAACCATGCTGACCTGAAGAAATGGCAAATGATTTGATAAAAGGCAACTGATTTGATAAAAGGCAAATGGAAAACAAACTTACTTGATGCGAGTAGAGGATAGGAGAGCAGCCAGTGGAGCAGACATTGTTAAAGAGCTGGCATTTTTGTCTACAACGAAAATTAATTAAGATTGAGAGATGATAGAATTAAAACAAGACTAACCTGCAAAAGTTTATTAATAAGTTGCAATCCTTTGTCCACTTCCATGAAATTTCTGGGGGTATTTAAATTACTTTTAAATTTCAAATATTAAGATTATTAAATACAATTCACAAAATCACAAAATTCTCAAATGCAAAACAACAAATAAAAGAGAACTGTCAGAATAGAAAAAACTCACCTCATCTATTTTGTTTTTGTAACTCACATCTATTCATGTACACGAAAGAAAAAAAAATGAAAAAAATGAAAATTGCGGGATCTAGGGAGTGAAACGTAAGTCAGTTTCCCATCTTGTTACATATTTAATCTTTGGTTAAACCCTCTGGAATATAGCTCCACCATCTAATGCTTATGTCTTGTTTTGTTTATCTTTCGGTAAATATATACGATACTTCCCAGAGATTTCTCTATTGTTTGTTATGAATAATAGCTGAACATTCTTCTATCAGTTTTCAATTTCTTATGATTTCTGCCTATAGACTTGATGGATATCCACCATTCCATGAGGCTTGATGAAAAGATAAGCATTAACATATCAGTGTGTATATCAAGTATGAACAAACTGAATTATAGCACATCCTTGATTAAATGGTCCTAATCGAGCAAAATACAAAATCAACTGGAATAATCTTTGATTAAAGATGATCAGACGTGAACGAACTGGCCCTTAAGCGGAAAACACAAAGCTGCTTTGCTGTTAGCGTTGAGTGACATATAAAGTTCAAGCATAGGAATTGCTAACAACTTATCACAAAGCAGCTTTGTTGCTCGACCTTTATAGCCTGATTCTCCCTTTGTGAGGAATCAAAAGTCATAAGCCCTTGTGACTATTTCTTGTGAGGATTGTTGTGACTCGATAACATTTGTCGGATTCTCCCATAATCCTCACAAGAAAAGTCACAACGAAATTCACCACAGCCAAGGTGAAAGCTTTATTTAAAAAATGGCCTACTCACAGTCAAAATAGAACAGGAGAACGATTTATAAACTAGTCTAGGTTGTCCTAGAAAAATGTAATTTACCCTTTTTGGAATCTTTGTTTAATGCAATATAATATGTACATTATAATTTATGATACATTTGTGTCCCAAATATGTCCATACAAAATAAAATGCATAATTAGTAATTTTTTCAGTAATGATATGAAATATTTATTATTGTTATGAATCAGTTTCAGTATTTATCTGCATTAACCAAATGCATATGCGCCATAATCATTTCAACTTCCATTTTTTTCACTACTCAAAAATCAAAATGTCAAATTTCAAATAATTTGCTAGTTATGACCTGCTCTGAAGATGATCACAATTTCGATTGTTTTTGTGACTCTCACAAGTTGTGCTTTGGGGGAGAATACGAAAAAGTCACAATATCAATTTCACCTCTTCTTATGACTTGTGAGGTGTCAGTGATGATGACATACTGTGAGAACCCCGTAACATAAACGTAACGTAGCAAAAGCTGTAGCAAAAGTAGTAGTAGTAGTAGTAGTATTTGCTCACCGACACGTTTTCTTGTTTGTATGTATGAGAATTTTATTTCAATTTTACTTCTTTTTTATTTCCGCTGTCGGCTTTGTTTTCAAAAAAAAAAAAACAAAAGAAATAATTTTATGACAAAAAATATTTGAAGAAAATAAAATAAATTTTGTAAAATGACAGCTATCAGTCAAAGTTCAATCCAAAGTATTGAAGCGTAACGGTGTCAGTTTTGTGTTTTCCACTTTAATAGCTTCGTTTATTTATTTTATTTATTTTTTTTTTCTAGAGATAACTTACATTGTTGGTTCATAACTTTTGAGATTCCTTTTCAAAATTGTAAGGGAATATTCAACTAGAAAGAGAAGGAAATTTCCCATAACAAAATAGTTCACGATAGGTAGTTATTTCTCGCGGAATTTTTCCCTAATGTCGAAACTAGTTCACGATACCAATTTTTCGAATAAGGGAAAAATTTTTCGGGAAATGCGATTCACGATAGCCCTGATTGGTTTGGAAGATTGGTAAACAAGAAAAAGTAAAAAAAAGAATTTGGAAAAAAGGAAAATGAAATGCAGAAAAAAAAATTGGTTGCGGGTTGCGGGTAATAAGTAGTGGGTTTCTGGATAATGGTGTAACGGTAAGCGTGTAGAAATTAGTGGTAGCGGGTAACAGAGTAGTGTCTAGTACGGAGTCTGCTAGGGTCAGCTGAGTATAATAATATTGTAATATTGTCTTGGTGCGACAATTAAAACCTATTCACTTTTCAAATAAAACACAAATTCACTTTATTCAAATCATTCACAAACTTATGTATTCAACACTTTCAATTATTACTTTCAAACACAGTGTCTTTACTTTATAGCAGTTCACAAACAATTGAATTTGATTCGACACCAATGGGGTATTTATATAACTCAGTCAGGTTTTGCCACAGTAGCTGGACCTCACCTCTTTCCAAAAACATAAATCATGCCTTGATTTGTATGCCAGAATTAAAAAAAAAGTTACACTACCACCACTTGTTCGCTTTCCTCGGACACCGTTTGATGACGTCACGGTTTGGCCTGTTCCCTCCCAGCCTGGAATCCATTTGGCCGGAATCTCGGATTCCCCTAATCTGAAGACAAGTCAGGGGTGAACTCACATGCTACCCCTTCGATAACTCGCTTACATTACCGCACCTCCTTCAAACTGACTCACCACTTCATGACGACCAAGGTCTCAGACATGAACGAATGAAGAAAAACGATCGAAGCCGGACAAACATTCTTGGCTTAAATTATAATTGACACTCGATTTATTTCTTCAAAAACATTAAGGAATACAAAATAGTCAACTTTATGCAACGAAATGGTGCGAAGAAAAAGAAAAAATTTAACTAGAAATAACTTTAATTACTAATAAATTTATGCTAATTAAATATTTATCTCAGACTCCACCTAAGATAAAATGGGGGTTTCACTATTGCCCAATCCAGGGCTTGACTTACGATCCTCAGTTCCTACCTACACAGAGCTCTTATGCGGGTGTATACGAGGGAGGAGCGAGCAAAAACTTGCGTTGCACGCGCGCTGTCGTTGACGTCGTCGCCGTCACGCTGCGTAGACACTCTTGACCTACACGGTTAAAACCTACCCCACGTTAGCAAACGCTCCCTATGGCGAGTTGAAATAAGATTTTAAACTGGAACAAGAAAAAAAGGGAATTCTGAACTGAGTTAAAAAAAACGACAGCGAGAATAATGAACAAAAAAAAAGATTATAACAAAAAATAACGATAATAAATGAATGTTGAGAAAATAATTGAAAAATATGAATTAAACTAGCTGACCCGACAGACTTCGAACTGCCTCAATCAATATCAAAAGTACCTGGACTTTTGTTGCCCACTTCAATACCAGCAGTTACTCTCTCCCCGCTTCTCCACTACCGTCTTCCCGCTACCCCGTTATACCCAGTTACCCGCTACCCCACTACCCGCTACACAATACTTACACAGGTTACCCGTTTAACCGGTAATCGCTTGGTACTACCCGCTACCCCACTACCCTCTACACGCTATCCCGTTATTAGAATATGAGCCATTTCGGGCACCAGACATGAAATTTGTCTAAAACTTGAGAACAGCGCTACCTACCAGGTCCAATTATGAAACAAAACCTGTATCGGATGGACCTTATCACACCCACCAAATTTCAGAAAAATCTGTCCAGTACTTTCAGAGTAGTAGTGTCCGTAGCTTAGTGGTTAGGTGCGTTGGCTGCTAAGCCGAACGTCGTGGGTTCGAAACCTACTCGGGCCCAAAGTTTTTATTTCATCTTTCACGGACACTGCCTCTTGCGAAGAACTGACAAAACTTCCAAGAGTATCATCTGTCATGAAAAAGTGCTTCTCAACTTTGCCGTTCGGAATCGGCGTAAAATTGTAGGTCCCTCAATTCTTCACACGCACCTAGAGAATTGTTGATGAGAGTAAGCCACTTAGGCCTTGGCTCTTCAAGAGCTGTCGCGCCACTCTATTTTTTTACTTTCAGAGGAGTAGGGTCATAAACAAACGCACAGGAGAATTATACATATTGTAATATGTATACACTTTCTATTCCTACCTCTCTATATCTCTGTATGTCAATCTATTGTAATGTGTACACACTTTGTAACTCCGCCTCTTTATATCTCTATCTCTATACTTAAATGTGTATACACTATTTATCTCTATCACTCTAATATTGCCTAATTGCTGAATAGTTATGTAACAAAAAGTTTTAGTTGTAGTTGTAAGTAATTGTGTTTACACTCCTTAGAGTTTCCCCTACACTCTAGTGGTTAAGAGGAGAACTTCGTTAAGCATCGAGAAGTTTCAGCGCCTACTAGAACCTAGTAGTTTCTCGAACCTTCAACACTTTCAATTATTACTTTCAAACACAGTGTCTTTACTTTATATCAGTTCACATTCAGTTGATTTTACTTCAACATCAATACCCGCTTGATGTCGAAGTAAAATTAACTGAATGTGAACTGATATAAAGTAAAGACACCGTGTTTGAATAGTACAAATTGAAATTATTGAATAAATAAGTTTG
This sequence comes from Sphaerophoria rueppellii, assembly GCA_920937365.1. Lineage (NCBI taxonomy): Eukaryota > Metazoa > Arthropoda > Insecta > Diptera > Syrphidae > Sphaerophoria > Sphaerophoria rueppellii. The sequence continues at coordinate 60,276,272 of CAKKXW010000001.1, forward strand.
AGAGTGATTTGAATAAAGTGAATTTGTGTTTTATTTGAAAAGTGGATAAGTTTTAATTATCGGACCAAGCCGAATATTACAATATATATAAGATAAGGTATTAAATAAATAATAGTATGAATAAATAACGAGTGATAAATTATTGTATGAATTAGAAGCCAAGGTAAAGGAGAGGACCAAGCAAAAACGTCGTTCTTCCATGCGGGCTGTGGCGCCTCTTGCTTGCCGGTGATCTGTACTAGGTTAGGGCTTCAGTACCGGACTATAGGACGGTACTTTCGTTTGCTTAAGCAATAATGAATTCCTTTTTTCTTTTATCTTAATGCGTACAATAAACTTTTTATCGGCGGTAGGCAAAGTCCACAGCGCGGGTGAATTTTCGGGGTGCTCAGTGTGAGCGAAAAGGAAAAATAGGTTTACGTGTGGACCTGGGTACTTCACGGGTCAAATTTATCTTCGAGGCTTTTTGGCCCTCCCTCCAACAGCTAGATGTCACTTTGTGCGGGCGACCGGCTTTCGTTTTTCGCTCTGGCTCGGATTACGTCCACCCAAAAAATTCACCCTAATTTGGTTATAAAAAAAAAAATCACTATATCGCACTAATTTGCCTTCTTCACACACTCACCTATATGCGCTTTTAGTAAAACGAATAATAACAATATTGGATCTTGCTATTCTTCAGCTTTTCTAACCATGAGCACAATTGCGATGCTTTAATTGTTCTGCCGGCACAAACAATTCGTTGCTAAGTTAATGTACTTTGTACTTTCCTTTGACTACTGATTTTCGATTTTTGCCTGGTACCGATCGCTCCAACCTCGATGGTAAAAATTGTCGTTACTGTATGATCTACGGTACCTTTTTCTACCTAGCCCATCACCTCATCGTTTCATCGTTATTATGTAACGATTCTTCGTTACCATTGGCCCGCACTATCGGCTGAGCAGTGCAACGGTCTTTCTCGTAGATATTCAAATCTGGCCAGTAAATAACGACCCTTCCTCTTCTTCTACCCAGGGTCGTGTCCTAGATGAACAAAAAATTTCCCTTGCTACAGTGGGATACAAAGTGAGCTGTCATCCATCAACTTGTACATTAACTTTGACAGAACCAATTTCTGTTATTCTGTTATGAATTTTCTGTTATGAAACATAAAAGATTTTGAAATAAAAGATCTTTTATAATTGGTGTTCACAACTTCGAACTTTTATAAAATTCTGTTACGAATTTTTCGAAAAAGAAATCTGTTATATTTCGGCTATTTCTCGAAAATCTCTAAAGTGAGTTCTTCGTTTGCTCTTCAAATTCTCTTACAAACAAACTCCATTTTCAGGTTCAAGTGGCTTCATTGAAATTCTTCCTTGGTCATGACGAAGAAACCAACGGGCGAATTGGGTGAATCTGATGGTGAATCGTGTAAATAAGAAAACCAAGAAACGACAAAAGCAGCTGGCATAGGTCAAGATACAAGTTGTCAAGGTGTCGTAGAAGAAGAAGAATGCCGAACCCTTCAACTTTTCTGGCATCCATTACATCCACAATCCCCGGAAAGGGTCTGTTCAAACAACTGCAATGGGGAAACGAACGTTTCGAAGTGAAACTCATGAATTTGGACGTTATATCTCGGGTCATTGGTATGTACGATCCTCTCCTCTTCAGTTTCTATCAGTATATCACCTCTGGTGATTCACCAGGTTCTTGCAGCCGCATCATCGTCAATTACGAGAGTTCTCCAATTCGCAGCTCAGGCTTCCCACGGACTCGAACCCGGTGATGTCTTGGAAGCAGTTCTCTAAACAATCGCGAATAATTTCATATTCGAGCGTAATTCCAGCGATGTGATGGTCATTGGATTGAACGCCACACGAGAAATATGCACCAGATGTCCTCTTGCAATGGGTGAGGAGTTGCTGCGAGATTTGGCTATGTACAAGGCCTACAAAGAAAAATCAGTTGTGATGGCTGCGAGGTCGCTCATCACACTATATCGAGAACAGTTGCCAGCGCTGTTGCACAAGAAGGACCGTAGTCGACATATAGAAGCTCAAGCGGAGCGAAGAATCAAAGAGTACGGAAAGATTCAGGCGCATGAGAGTGTTCCTGGAGCTGAGGTGTTGCTAAAGAAATCCAAGACTATCGATTGGGACGATGGTGATGAAGTTGATGCGGAGGACGAAGAGGATTTTGGAGAAGATGAAGAAGAATCGGCGGATGAAGAAGTGAAATCTGAAAAGCCTACAGTCGAACCCAAACAAAAGAAACAAAAGCTTCCGAAGTAAGACTTCTAAATGAAAAACAAGCCGCCAAAGAACTCGCCCTGACACGAATTTTCACCGATGAAGACTTCAAACGAATCGACATGGCGAACAACAAGAAATCCGTCACTAACAGCCACAAGCGACCCCTGGAAAAAAAACAAGGCTGAATTCGTGAGTGGATGTTCGAAGGGTAGACACGTGCATTCAAGTGGACACAAGCATCCACTGAAACCTCTGTCTATCAGCTCCTACTCTCCACCTCCCCGTGGTGAACATCGGGTGCCCAGTACCTTCAACCGAAGATTGGGTTCCAACCCCAGTGGGAAGTTGTTGGCGGCAGCAAAGAGAGAGAAGGGGGAGGAGCTATGCGACCACTAAGGCAGGGATCCTTTTCAACAGGCGGCAGCGGAAGAACTCCCAAGATGGAATCAACGGTGGCGTCTACAGTTCCAGTTAGGATGAACTACTTAGTGAACACCTTATAGGGCTACTACGACATATTCGCAGCCCAGGCCTATAAGGAGCGGTTTGGCCAGCTCTTCGTCTTAGAGTTAAACTAAGCACCTCCGATAACGGATTTAGTCTAATTGACTTCGTTGCGGGGCGAGACGTAATGGTAACAAGTACGCGATTCCCACATCTCGATATCTGCAAGGCAACATGGAAATTTCCTGACCAATCAAGCGTCAACCAGATTGATCACATTGCGATCGACGCACGACACTTCTCTAGCATGCAAGATGTCCGCACATTCCGAGGTGTCAACATCGACTCGGACCACTACCTTGTTGTAGCCAAGGTACGAATGCGGATATCCCGATCAAGGCCAACTCGCGAAAATGGAAGGAGGAAATTCGACGTTAAACGGCTACAATCGCAAGAGATTGCTAGATCCTTTCCCAATCGTGTCTCCAAAAATCTCCTCAGAAGTCTTTTGCTGCCAGCACTAAATATAGAGAACCAGTGGCAACACTGCCAAGCAGCCATCAGAGATGCCGCCTCTGAAGTGCTAGGTTTTACACGGCCACCACAACGAAACCCCTGGTTTGACGATGAATGACGGCGAGAACATGCAGCTAAACAAGAGGCATTGTTACGAATTTTGCTAAATGAAATAAATAAATATAATAAATGATGAAAGGTCACTGCGGCGTATACGCAACTTAAATTAAAATATTCTTATTAGTATTAGTTGTTTCGAGACCATAGCGCGGTGAATTGTTTTAGCTCAAATTATAGGGAATATTACTTTCTATTCGAAAACTTCATGGTGGCACCCTGTATGCGTAATGACAAGTTAGTAATTTCGAACTTAACTAAAATTCTTGTCTAATTTCGAACAGGAAACAGGTTGGTCAACCTGAGTTTCGGAAGAGAAAAATTCACTACGACACGAAGCTTAGATCAGTACATTTCACTTTCGGCCAGCAAGAAGATATGCTCGGCGACAAAAATTAAGAAAGTTTTTATTACCAAGTGAATTGTGCGATTTTTCCTAAGTCAATTTATAGCCTGATTCTCCCCCTTGTGAGGTATCACAAGTCATAAGCCCTTGTGACTATTTCTTGTGAGGATTGTTGTGCTTCGATAACATTTGTCGGATTCTCCAATAATCCTCACAAGAAAAGTCACAACGAAACTCATCACATCCATGGTGAAAGCTTTATTTAAAAAAAATGGCCTACTCACAGTCAAAATAGAAGTAGTTGGAACAGGAGAACGGTTATATACTGTCTGGGTTGTCCTAGAAAGATGTAATTTACCCTTTTTGGAATCTTTGATTAATGCAATATAATATGTACATTATAATTTATGATACATTTGTGTTCCAAATATGTTCCGTACAAAATAAAATGCATAATTAGTAATTTTTTCAGTAACGATATGAAATAATTATTATTATTATGAATCAGTCTGCTATAACACGATGACTCATGAGTCAGACTTTTTTTCGAACTACGTTTATGTAAAAGGGATAGAAAATTCGAAAAACTGAAAAGGAAAATAATTTGCCGGTTGAGTCGTTGGCTAATTTTCGTACGACTCATTTTTTTATTTTGTTTTGCTCTCATTCTATATTTTTCTATTCTGTTTTATTTAAATTCGTCTTGCTTCGAGTAATTATTAGCTGCGTTTTATTATCACAATGATCCAGATCAGATCAGATTGTGATCCAAAAATTAATTCTTCTTCCGCACACAGTTGAAACGTTGGCGTATATTTTCAATGAAAAACTATGCTGCCACTTTCACACATTCATCTTTCTGGTAATGAAACATTTTTCAATTACATAGCAAAAATTTTTCCCTTAAAAAATCAACATAATAATCGTTCAAAAAATTATCGTAGGGCAACTCCGATCTAATATTGAATTTTCAGAATGAAAAAATTACAAACAGCTGCCAAACTTGAAGTAAAAAACAAATTGATGATAGAAGCTGTGTTATTTTCTTGATCTGTTCCGGATCAGATCATCGTTATAATAAAACGCAGCTATTATATTGGCTGATATTATACGGTTATAAAAGCCAGAGATGATATATGGTAAGGAGATGGGAAACTAAGCTGTCAAAATGACAGATGCCTACAAGCGTTTTTACCAATACTATCACAGTTTGGACCATAGTTTCTTTGAAAGTATGCGTGGTTTTACCAATACTATCACAGTTTGGACAATAGTTTTTGTGAAAGTATGCGTGTTTTTACACAGTAAATATGGTCCTACCATATCGTTTTTTTTTCATATTATTCATGTACAAGGAAAGAAAATAAAATGAAAGAAAATGAAAATTGCGGGATCTAGGGAGTGAAACGTAAGTCAGTTTCCCTTTTCCCATCTTGTTACTTATTTATTTATATACTTTCATTCCGTGGAAATTATTTTGAAGATTTTCAATTAAAAAAGGTAAGTTTTTGATTGAAAATGTGATTTGCATCAATATAGAGAAAATATTATTGAATTTACTGAGCGATGTCACAAGAATTTACTTGGACGCGCGATTTAGTTACGGCGCTGATAACAGCGTTCGAATCGCATCCTAATTTTATACCACCCAAATTACATAAACAGGGTTCTTAAAGCCGATTCTTTGAACTCCATCAAAGAAGAGTTGATATTGTTTGCTCCAACAATTACTTTTGAAGCAATTAAACGCAAAATCCACACTTTGCGTAACCAATTCATTCGCGAGCTCCGTAAAATAGACAAATCCAAAAAAAGCGGAGCTGGTGTTGAGGACATTCGGGAGCCGACGTTGTGGTTTTTCAACCAAATGGTTTTTTTTAAAAACCCATATCAAAGTTCGAGATTCAACATCAAACTTGGAAGAAGAGGTAAGCTGATGAAAGCTTCACTGACGGTTTTGTTCACATTACATTCTTAAACGCAAATTATAAACCTTATGAGCTATGAACATACGTATGTACATATGAACCCATATGTTTTTTTTAACAATGTCCTTTTCAATTAGTGACAAGAGTAACTGAAAATTCGTGTTATTCATTCTCAAATAATTGAAGAAACACGATTTGTCGGCAAGTTGCAGCAGTGTTCCCAGGTTTCAAAAAACAAAATCCCCCTTTTCTGACACCAAAACACTTATTTTTCCCCTTGAACGAAAAAAAAATCCCTAATTTTCCCCGAAAAAAGTGATGAAAAAGGGATTTAACATTTTTGTTTTTGAGAGAAAGCGGACTTTCAATTTTAAAAGTTTATATAGTCCTCCTTGTCCAGATAAAAATCGAAACGTTTTATAATTTCTTCACATGCCTTTATTAAAAAATTTCTACAATTAACCTTAACATTTTTTTTTCATCGGTAAGACCAGAAGATTCTAATTTAAGGGAAGTTTGGGGGCCAAGATATAAATTTTTTATATTATCAAAATTCTCTTCATTAGTAAAAGCAATTTTAAACATTCGCTTTAAAAAAAAAACAATCAGCAAGTGTGTTAATTGTCAGTTCAACGCGGTCAAATGAAAATATGAATTTTAACGTCTTCCGATTGCATTTCAAGATTCAGTTTCGTAAAAAACTGGTAAGAAGAAATCTAAAAATTCTAAATGTAAGACCGTTGTTGGTTTTTCAAGAACCCTGTATATTTTTTCACACTGAATTTTGTTAATAGAATCTTCCAGATAGCTTTCCAAAAACTGCAATAGTAAAGCTTGGTATTGCTCAATAAGTCTTTTGATAGCCATACGCAGGGACAACCATCCAAAACCAAATGCCAGTTTGCAAAAACTTCTAGAACGTTCATATCACAGAGAAGGTATACCTAGAGTCGCAACTCAAGGCATTTTGCTCTCTTTCGACCTAAAAAATTAAATTTGATAAATATCCACATGTGTTAGGTTTCTCAATGCATTTCAAATGGGGTGAACCAATACATTAGCATTGATATGGAGTTACACAGATTCACGGACACAAGAAAAGAGAGTAAATTGCAAAATTTTTTGGACGGTGATTTTTAAAAAAAGAAACAGAGTTGCGACTCTAGGTAATACCTCCTCTATGGTACATATTTTGAATTTTTCAAGCGTTGCATGGACAATATTCTTGTGTATAAAATTCTAAGGCTTGGTTTTAACTATTGACAATTTCGAAGAAATGTTTTGTTTTCATTAAAGTTTTAAGCAGTTTTCCCCTTTTTTGGATTTTTTCCCCTTACTTATTCCCGTCCCCTTTTTTTCCCTTTAGCTGAAAAAAATCGGCAAGCATGGTGATTTTCCCCTCAACCTGGGAACACTGAGTTGCAGTTCCTTTGTTAGGAAACTATAAGACCCTTTTGTGGTCCTATTTGTTATTCATGGTTTGATCCAAATTTTGTTTTTTTTTTTATCTTCTAACTCATTGTAAACATCTTTACAAAGATTGAGTAGCTCAGATTCAACCTCCTCATCTTCACTGCTATCCATATCCACAACATCGATTGCGGTTTCGGCACAATCGAATAATTTCCCAAGAAATGCATTATCCATTTTGTATCTAATTAAAAAAAAAATAGTACGCATTTTAAAATATTATACATTTAAACTTTTTCGAATGATTAGCGGGTACCCGAGTATGTGGGTATTAAAAACTCTAATACATACCTTTACGATTAGAATTATTGAATTTGATTTCTCAATAGAAATATTTGATTTTTTGTTTTTTGTTTTTGTTTTTTTTTTTTTTTGAATTTATGCGTTTGACTTCACAAACAACGAAAATCGAATTAAAGAGGGTTGTTAAATTAGTGTTATGACAAGAGAGTTGTCAAAATTTGAGAACTGACTTAAAAGTCATGATGTAATAGCACAGATAATATAGTTACTATATTAATTAACTATATTATCTGTGGTAATAGTTTTCGACTCAGAGGATAAAATTTCAAAAGCAAATTCGAAGAAGAATCATGAAACAAGAGTCATCGTGTAATAGCAGACTAAACGATTGTGCCTTTTAGGTAGATTTCTTGCAGGATTTTTGTTCTAAAAAGGTCGAAAAAGCAAAATATTGCAACAAGCCACGCTTTGACGATAAAACGAACCTATAATTTTGATAATACCAGGTAAATTAAAAAAAAGGAAAAAAACAATAAATTGGTGCGAACTTTAAAAAACAGCAGGTTCACTATTGTAGGTGCTGCTGTGAAGTGAGCGATCTTTTTGACACTTCGCACCAGTGCTGTCGTTTCAAAATTTTCATGGGGAGCATTTTTGAATTAATTTGAGGAGTATTTTCTGCATTTGAGTAGTATATTTTTTTAACTTATTTTTTTAACTGTAGGTTCGTAGCGCGATAAATTGACTCCGGAAGAAAACACTTGTATTGTGTTTTGTAAATTGTTTTGAAGTTTCAAAAATGATATGGTTGAAGCTTATAAACAAACGATAGTTTCTTATAAACTATAAGGATTTCTAAAACTAAAATTGTGCGCAAGTCGGATAGTAGGGTAGCCTTTTATTCAATATCAATTTGAGGATCTTATCCTTAAATTTTGATTTTAATTGTCTTCATTAGAGTTTTTCTCAACTGACAAAAAATTTTGAACATTAAACATTCAATGTTCTGTCAGATCTTGTGTTTTTCTACATTAAGTAAAACACTTATTTTTAATTAAACAAATATTAAATTTATCATATAAAAAAAAATAAATAGAGTGGAGCGATAGCTCTTGAAGAGCCAAGTCCTAAGTGGCTTACTCTTATCAACAATTCTCTAGGTGCGTGTGAAGAATTGAGGGGACCTACAATTTTACGCCGATTCCAAACGGCAAAGTTGAGAAGCACTTTTTCATGACAGATGATACTCTTGGAAGTTTTGTCAGTTCTTCGCAAGAGGCAGTGTCCCTGAAAGATGCAATAAAAACTTTGGGCCCGAGTAGGATTCGAACCTACGACGTTCTGCTTAGCAGCCAACGCACCTAACCACTAAGCTACGGACACTATCATATAAAGTAATGAGAAAATTGTGAAGACTTGAGCTTTGACAGTATGGATAGAGTAAGGAAAGAAAAAGTTTGAAAATCTAACGGACTATTAACACAATTATTTTTTGTGTTTATTTTTAAGGGTTTATACTCTTTTCCAAGAGATATTTCTTTGATTGGTGGGTCTTCGAATACAAAAGGAAATTCCTGTAACGTCTTTTGGCCTGTGAACTAGATATATTATATTAGTACTTCCTAGAGAATACTTTTTCCGGAAGAGACTATAGTATTATTTCAGCAATATGTGCTTTATTATGAACATGAAGAGGTATCTGTCTTCTTTTTTTCTTTTTGATTCAGAATTTCATCGCGCAGTTGTTTTTACCGTCTCGAAAAGCAAAAAAAAAAAACATCAACTGTTATGAATATCCCATGGATACTTACAACTTTCATTTATTTCAAAACCCTGAATTGAAAGTTACGTACGTGAAAGAAAAACAATCCTCAGCTTGACTTTACAATTCAACTCTAGAGTTTGTCAACTGCAAAGGTTCACAAGTTGAAAAAAGTGAAGAAAACTGCTCAAAATCAATTGCTTATGCCTATAATTCTTTTTCGCTAGCTTCCAACTTTTCTGACGAATTCATATTAAAAATTTCCCCAAGTTGTCCCTTAATTATAATTTACAACGGAACTGCTGTCTTGCGACGAAGATTTTTAAGTAAAAGAACAGGTTTTTTAACAGTTCATTACAAAATTAAATCTAGTTTTCAATTTTTACCTCTCTATTTATGCTTATAATTTCGTTTTTGGATCTTCAGGTTCAAGGTTGTAGATAGTAATCCAAAATCATAAACGAAACTACAAATGCAGACTTAAGTGATCCATGAAAGCGTGTTTCAAAAATGCTGGCTCATTTTTTTAACATTTTCGAGTAATTAAGATATCGAATTAGGAAACTTAAAATGAGCCTTAAAATGTTTGGCAATTTTGGTAAATTGGTAACTATGACTTGAATTTAGGCCAACTATTTCACTCATTGAAATGAGCTAAGAGATGTGAGAAATTGATTTTCGTCTTTTGTTTTATCTCATAATAAATTGAAGATATTTTGTTCACTGATTTTGAGGAGTATATTTCGTCTATGGGTAGTAGAGTAGTATTTGACTCTCGAAAGGAGTAAAATACTACTATAGTAGCAAGAACGACAGCAGTGCTTCGCACCACGTGCGTCTTATCCAACTGGATCAAAAAGGGGAAGAAGTCACCTGGAAAGCAAAAGGGGCTCAGAAAATTTTCACCAAGATTGATGCCTGTGGATCTCTTGTATACAGAGATTTCCAAGTGAAGGTGCTCAGAGCGGTGTTGGCCCCGCAATACAGCAGCACACGAATTCAATTAGCAAGATCCATCGTCAGAAATCATCTCCAGGGCCTTGTTTTAGTCAGCTCGCGGAATTTGGCTCGATTGGGTGAGTAATCCAAGAGCCACGTTTATAAGAAGGGAAGAGGTATAAGGTGCCAAACAAATGTTGTAATCAGTGGGACCGCGAATAGAAAAAAGAATAAGAAAAAAAAAAACTATGGTTTCTATGAGCCCTTGACACGTAATGAGTAGGCTTTCAAACTGCAACTCAGACTTATTTGATTTAAATATAAGTAAGAATAAATTGAAGTCTTTGCTCAAGACCAGTGTTATACACTTTTAAATGTTTCTCTGTTTACTTAATGTTTGTAATTTATTAGTTTTGGATTAATTTTGTTTTGTTAACTGTCTTGTTTTTGTTTCATCCATGTGAGTGTTTGTTATGTAATGTTTGCTTACTAACAACTAATACTGCACTAAGTGATGAGCTGGTGGTATAACATAGTCTACTATGTTGGCAAACCATTGGTCGTAAGACTGTGCTTGCTATAAGCTCTCTTCGACCAATTCTGATATTGCAAAAAAAAAAATAATATAAATATATACCTAAAGTATAAAGTTAAAGCTAACGAAAAAAAATACATATAAAGAAAAAAAAATCAGAGAGAAAAAAAATTATAAATAAGTAAAAAAAGACGAGAGAGTCGAAAGAGTGCGTGATTGTGAGCAGGTAATAAAAGCTTGAGCAGTGTGACGTCATCATTAAACAGTATAACGTATCACATATTTGGAATTGACACCAGCTGGAGATTGTGCACAGTCCCGTAAGCGGTAAGTTCTCCAAAAATTGTTTTTTTTTATTAACTGTATATCAAGCTAACATTTATTTTCTTGCCCACAATCATTAAGAGAAAAAAAAGTAAGAAGAAAAGATTTGTTTACCTTTTTTTTTCCAAAGCGTTATCCGAATAAACTTTTTTTGTTTATTTTTACATCTACCATGCAAAAATCAAATTTATTTTAAAAATTGAATAATAATTATTGAAATAACTCCATTTAGAAATACAAAAAAAATAAAATTTCCTAAGCTAAGTTCATTAAATATAATTAAACACAATGTTACTTAAAAACATTAGTTTGGTAGGTTCATTATATAAATAAAGTTGTGGATTTAATTTACATGCGATGTTTTAAATAAGAAGGATGAAAGGGGTAAGTGCGGAAGATTTTAGAGAGAAAACCATGAACTGAGTGTGACCAAAGCATCGAAAGTAGGGGCAGCTCCTAAGAATGCGAGTACGCGGGCTGTCAAGGCGTATTATACAAGGGAATATCCATCTATCACGAGTAGACTTTGGAGAAGTGAGTCAGGTCGTCCGTCCGTTCCGTGTTAATGAATCTTGGCATGAAATTCTATATTTTCTTTCAAAACGCGAGCTGGCAGGGAACAAGTCCCACCCCATCCGACGCACCTAGCCGCGCGTAATTCAAGCATGCCAAGTGATGTTCCCGAAGCAGTTACATCTCAATTGTATCTCGTAGGAACATACAAAGCGGCAAAGAAGGACACGAGCAGCTTGTGAGCTCCACGAGCAGAAAAGGAGAGAGGAGCACAAAGTTCTTAGAAAGAAGCGCGTGATCGAGGAGATGGAGGGATGTCACAACAGGAACGAGGTTCGAAAGTTATACAAAAAGGTGAAACAAACCTTCAGGGCTTATACACCCCGAACTAAAGCCTGTAGAGGCCATCATGGGAACATCGTAGTAGAACCGCAGTCAGTGCTAAAGATATGGAAAAACCACTTTTCCAAGCTGTATAATGGCGATGACGACCAAAACTCCGTCAGAAATACAGAACCATTCAATTTGGGTGCAGAAGGCCAACAATTCCACCCACCCGACATGGACGAAGTGAAGATAGCGATATCTAAACTTAAGTCGAACAAAGCCGCTGAAGCAGACGGGCTAGCCGCCGAACTGTACAAAGCAACTGGAGATGATTTGGTTAGGAGCATGCACCAGCTCATCTGCAAAATTTGGTCGGAGGAAAGCATGCCCGATGAATGGAACCTCAGCATCGTATTCCCGATCCTCAAAAAAGGAGATCCCCTGAACTGCACCAACTACAGGGGTATAAGTCTCCTTAACATCGCCTATAAGATCTTGTCTGCCGTGCTGTGTGAACGTTTAAAGCCCTTCGTCAACAACCTGGTAGGTCCTTATCAGTGTGGCTTCAGAGTTCAGACCCGGAAAGTCTACCATCGATCAAATATTCACCCTACGGCACATCTTGGAGAAGACCCAGGACCTTCAAATCAATACCTACCACCTTTTCATCGATTTCAAGGCCGCGTACGACAGTGTCTATAGATACCAACTATAAAAGGCGATGCGTTGTCTTGCGATTTCTTCAACATCATTCTTGAAAAGAATGTGCAAAGCTTCAATGTCAACACCAGCGGCACAATCTTTCAAAATTGGAAGAACACAGCGTGATGTCAGTGGAGCTTTTGTGAGCCTTGAGACGGAGGCCAGGAAGAATGGTCTAGCGGTTAACGAGGACGAGACCAAGTAAATGCTGCTTCTTTGGACTTAGAAGGCAATTGAGTAGTAAATTCCTCTTCCGTGCAACTAAAGTGACACTCTACAAAACCCTCATCATCCCGGTTCTCATGTATGGTGCAGATACATGGACTATGACAACATCTGATGAAAACGCTTTGGGCTGCTTTGAGAGAAAAATTCTTTGAGTGAGTTTTGGTCCTGTCTGCATTAATGGAGATTGGAGACGAAGATTCAACCAAGAACTGTACGAGCTGTTCAGCGACACTGACCTAGCCAAGAAAAGTAAAGGTCCAACGACTTTGATGGTTGGGTCATGTTGAGCGAATGGAAAATAATGCTCCGGCTCGTAGAGTCTTCGAATCTAACCGGAAGGATGTCGCAGAAGAGGAAGACAGGTGGTAGAATACCTGAACCAACTTGGCGTGCGAAACTGAGACAGTTAGCCAAGGACCGAGCTGGCTGGAGAAGTTTGTTGGGTGAGGCCCTGGTCCGACCTGGACTGTAGTGCCACCATAAGTAAGTAAGTAAGAATTCGTTGGAACTCAACAACAAATGATCTACAAGCAACGCAAGCACGACAAGAAATCCCGTCATGAAGATTTCATTCAAGTACTTGAAGAGAAAATCAACAAACCCGAACAGAAAATTAGTTGGAAGGTCAACAAGCTGTTTTACTGTAATAAAATCAAGAACTCCACTGATCCATTTAAAAAAATGTGCACGACTGGGTCGTACGAACTTGCTCCTGCATGCTAAAACTAAATATTTATGATTACTTAAATTGCAAAAGGTAGTGTTAAAATAAGAGATATGCTTTAAGCAATTCTGATTACACTCTTACTTACAGCTTACACTTAACTCAAAAAAAAAAAATATATATATATAAAAACAATTAGAATTTATTAAAAAAATTAAAATTTGGAAATGTACCTAGTATATACATTTCATTCCAAAAATTTAAATGCCGAACAAATTCAAACCTTATTCTTGATTTATTGAATTTTTTTTTCGAAAATCGTCGGAGCCGTTTTTTTTTAAATTAATTTTTTATATATAAAATTTTTCAAAAATATCTTAAAATTAATTTGGGTATGCAGTTTTCAAGACAATGTAAATATTAATATTATACTCCAATTTGGATTTTTAAAATTGATCCGTTTTTGAGATACAGAATTTTGAAAAAAAAAGTTAAAAATATTTTTTAAAAATCCAAAAAAAAATTGAAATTTTTTTGAAAACAAAATATTATTTGAACAATATATGAGTACTTTCGAAAAAAAAACTTACGCTGATCGGACTTTCAGTTTTCGAGAAAATCTAATAACAAACAAACGGTTCTATGGGAGGTACCGTTTTGGAGCAATACAAAAATTTTTTTTTTACATAAAACACATGAATGTTTAAAAAATTAAACTCGAGGAAGTTTAAAAAAAATCGTTCGGGCCGTTTTTGTGAAAAAAAAAGTTTTAGGTTTTTGGCCAAAAAAATCGTATGGTGGCTACCCTAAATTTTGATCTTAAAACAAAAAATAAAAAAATTGGGATATGACTTTTTGCTCAAACCTCTAATTTTCAAATTTGAAGTCAATCGGACCAGTAGTTAAGGCTGTAGATGCCTGTAAACTTTCCGACAGACAGACAGACGGAATCGCCGGACCCACTTTTTTCGACTTCTCTATCATCGTAATATCATATCTCATCCTCATCTCAAATTTTTTTTTTTTACGAATTCAATACTTGCCATATATTCTATATGTCGCAAGTAAAAAGCTGTAAGTCGTTATACGGGATTTTGTTTATTCCAACTGCAGACCTCCTTCCTTTCAGGTCTATTGCATTATTGCCGGTAGCGACATAAACGAACAACATCTCGAAGTTGCCAAAACCACTCCGAAATCTTAACATGATCCGGTCTGCAAACAATGATTTTGGAGAAATACGGAAAGAAACATTTCAATGCCGGCGAACAACATCATCTGTACTTTCAGGTTCTTGCGCTTATTGGACAATTTGAAGCTGCAATTGAATTCCAATCTCGAACTCAGAAATACCGTACATATGCCGTTCACATTGCTCTCGTCCTGAACGAGCTGTTTCTGCTATGGGTATTGAAAACGAAATGCAATAATATTTTTTGTATTTTTTGTATTTATTTGTTGTTAATTGAAAATAAATTCTATTTTACTTTTACATAATTGAAAATTCAAGCGATGTAAAAATATCGGTCGGTGGATATTCGACACTTAACTCGATTCTAATTGGGATGGTGTGTAGTTGGACCAATTCGATCAAAATTGCTGCTTCGATTGGGTGACATTGCTGAAATGCGTTTTGCGGCTTGAATCGATCCTGGGTGTGCGACCCTTGGTCGTACAAGTTAGCAACGACGCTTTCAATGCTCTAGAGCTCTTCGACAACTCGTTTCATATTGGTCCTAACAGATAGGTGTTCTAAGCAATTCAGTCAATCTCTGGTCCCTACACTCTTGTGCAGCATTTCACTTTTGATTAATAAACAGGTGGACCACATCTGTGAAATATTTGATCCCTGCAGACGAACTTAAGCATCGAGCAGAGTTTTGAGCTGTCTCACATTTCACTGCATATCTCCATTACATGTTTAAGAGTTGTGCTATTTCCCGAATAGTTATCTGTTGGTAAATTGTTCGTTAATAATAATTTTTGTCTTTGTAAGTCAAAAATGTTTATACCAAAACATGCACTCCGTTTTGTTCCATTTATACTGGTTTTCGACAACAATAGCAGAAGATTGGGAGAACATATATCTCTTGACACGTATCTAAAAAAAAACCTTTAAAAAAGCATTTTAGTGAATATTCATCAATTTAATTCAAGTCCTTCTCAATTGCAGATACGTACAAATTTGTTGTCAATTTTTTTTAAATACGCTGCAGGTAACACTTTCACTTTTAGCCGAAAACATTAATTAAAACCCTTAAAACAACAAAACTATAGGATTTAAAATAAAATATTGCAATTTTGTGTACTTATGAACGAGCTGTGTCATTCACGCTTCAAATCTTAAGATTAAAAAAATTTATCAACTAAGCTGAAATGCAAAATTTAACTAAAAACGTTGAACTCATTGAAATTTAATTTAATAAAATGTGAATACATTGTTTTGGTATATGTATTATAATAAAGTAGCCTTTTCTATAGGACAAAAAATAATAATAAGTTTATCAAGTGGATTTCAAATAATAAAGGGTTTTCCAATAAGAGGTGTTATTTTGAATAGCCCGCTATTTCGGTAGCTGTCATTTTTGCAGCCGTCATTTTTTGACAAATAAAAACTATGCTATTAATAACGGAACGATACATGCTTCAACAACGCATTGAAAATATTAAAATTCACTTTAAAAATGGTGAAAATTTGGCAGAGCAGTTCGTAAAACTAAAACATTTTTGG
Source organism: Sphaerophoria rueppellii (assembly GCA_920937365.1). Classification (NCBI taxonomy): domain Eukaryota; kingdom Metazoa; phylum Arthropoda; class Insecta; order Diptera; family Syrphidae; genus Sphaerophoria; species Sphaerophoria rueppellii. Next base: position 60,292,301 of record CAKKXW010000001.1, read on the forward strand.
GTCCCTTGAAGCACCTTTTCGGACCGCAATACAGAAATTGGTGGACAAATTCGAGCTGTTGGGACAAGTTAGTGATGTCAAGAATAAAACCCGTGCACGTCGCTCAAGAACAACTGAGAATAGCCCAAAGTGTTGAAGAAAACCCAGGTTTGTCCATTCCTCGTCGTTCTTTGGAATTGGGCATTCCACAAACGTCATTACACCGTATTTTGCATAAAGACTTGGGTTTAAGGCTTATAAAGTTCAGTCAACACAAGAACTGAAGCCGGCTGATCATCAACAACATCGTGTCTTGGCTTATTGGGTCCTTGAAATGCATGAAAATGATCCGGAATTTCATCGTAAAATCATCTTGACTGATGATGCTGTCTGTCGCATCTGGGGCTCGGAAATTCCAAGAGTTATTGTTGAAAAGCCTCTCCATCCTCAACGCGTGACTGTTTGGTACGGTTTATGGTCCGGCGGGGTCATTGGACCTTACTTTATCGAAAATGAGGCTGGATCAACAGTGACGGTCAATGGGTTGCGCTATCGAGAGATGATTAATGATTTTTAACGGCCGGATTTGGATGGTATTGATCTGGACAACGTTAACTTTCAACAAGACGACGGCCACACAAGCAATGAAACCATCGATCTTTTACTGGAAAAGTTTCCGTGTTATCTCTCGAATAGGTGATCACAATTGGCCACCGAGATTTTGTGATTTAACACCTGGTAACTTCTTCCCTTGGGGCTACGTGAAAGATAAGGTCTACGCCAACAGCCCCAGCGTCGATTCATTTATCTCAAAAAATGCCATTTTTTCTTCGAATATCAAAATAACACCTCTTATTGGAAAACCCTTTACTATAATAACTCTAGGCAGGATTGTTTGAATTAATCTTTTTAACTTTCATTGATTCCAAGCCACTTGGTAACAATAAGGATAAGAAAGAACACACAATCAACGGGATGCTAGCAATAAATATGGAAGTTTTACAATGGTGTTCAATTAGCATCCCTACAACACTCGCTCCAGTTACACTGCCAATTCTTCCCATCATGAGAGATATGCAAACAGCCATTGCTCTAAAAAGATATAAATTGAAATCTTTTTTGAAACGATTTCTGAATGTTTATTTTTTCATTATTAAACTCTTTTAATTCTATCTTAGACTTAACTGGCTTACATTCATCCGTTTACGCTTCAGCTTACTGTGTGTAGACAATACATTCCACCGATTCTGATACCAGCAGATAGCTCTCTAATCAGAACAAGCTAAACGATTAGTCTGCTATTACACGATGCCTCACGACTCACGACTCACGACTCATATGAGTGCGAAAAAGAAAGCCGATGTGAGAAAATGAGATGCAAACAAAAATTTCCGGTGAGTCTCGGCCGGGCAAATTCTTAGTAGACTCATTTTGACGTTTTTTTTTCTCATATTCGTTTTATGCTGTTCTTTTTCATTCGATTTTCTTGTTGCTGAAATACACAACTCCGAATTTGGTTGAAAACCATAAAAATGTGAAACTCCATATTAGCAAAAATTTCAACGGTTAATGTGAACAAGTGTTGTCAGGGCTCTCGTTGGGGAAGGTTACCCTGTGTTGTGTGTCGTCTGCTGTCGCTGTGTCGCTTTTTCTACGTCATGTTTTATACGTCGCGTCCCTCGTATTCGTCCCATGCGTCATGAAAAAAAAACATAAAAACAATTGAATTAAACGCTTAACCTCGAAAAAAAAAAACAAAAACAAAATAGATCAACCTATTAACATACAGAGTCATTCGGGGTAAGAGCGCGCAGTGGGTAAGAGCGCGCACTGCTTATTTCCTTGGCTGTGTAAAAAATAATTTAAAACGAATAATGAGGAAATCAGTGCCTTTCCAGCCATCGTAAAGGGAAGTCATCCGTGAGTGTGTGCGCAGCTGTATTTATGAGAAATTTGTGTTGAAAAAAAAACGTGTTAAACCAAAAAAAAAAGTTGTAGCAGAAAAGTGTGTGGCGCCGGCGTGACAGGACTATACATCGTAAGTAGCATATATTTGTTAGAAGTGAACATTTGTGTATCAATTAAGCTTAAAATTTTGTAGATTTTGTTTTATTTTCTTTTAAATTCAATTAAATTTAAAAAAGTAGCTTTGTGGGTAAGATCGCGCAGTCCTTTTGTGGGTAAGAGCGCGCAGTGCGCGATCTTACCCCGTATTGAAATTTTCATTTTTCCAACTTTTATTTTCAACTCTTTACAGGACACAAACTTGAACGCAAAAGGAATTTTTTGAAAATGGGTCGCACTTACCAAAGAAAAACAGGACGAAAATTGGTAACTCAACAGCAGCTTATCGAGGCTAAGAATCTGATGGCCAAAGGAATGAGCAAAAGGAAGGCAGCAAAATCAGTAGGATTTTTGTTACGTTACATTTCTTTTTTCTTTTTTAATGAATTAAATTAGCGTTGAAGAGAAATAAAATTTGTGTTTTTATTTCTTGTTTTAATTGAATTAAGTTGTCTTATTTCTAATATTTTCTTTAAAAGTCTAGATATAGAAAAGGTGGAAGTTTTGGAATAATTAGTGTTGTCTGTTTAAGTAAGTATATCATTAATTTTTTTTAAATTGTATGCTTTAAACTGCTAAGATTCCCATTGAAATTATGTGCGCGCTCTTACCCGAGATTTTGCGCGATCTTACCCTGACTTCGGGGCAAGACTGCGCACTTTGACTTGGTTTGTTATTTTTACAAAATAGTTTAAAATATTTTCAATTATTATAATTATTACTGCAATTATTTGCCCTCAAAATATAGATTAATCAAATGCAAAAATCTTTAAGTTGATACCTCTTAAGACCTTTTCACAATTTGAGCCAAAAGTGAAAAGTGCGCGCTCTTACCCCAAACGACTCCATACCATAAACATAACCACGAAAATCCCATAAAACTTAAACAAGCCAGGAAGGCCTGCAATGCCCATATTCGAAGAACCAAGTTTTTACATGACCAGAAATTAAGGCAAAAAATACTGCATGTCCCAATGGCAGTAAGAATTTTTGGTCATTTGTAAAAAGTATGAAGAATTCTTCTTCTTCCTCGGTCCCTATGCTTGTTGACAATAACACTCCAGTTGTAATTAGCTCACTCGCGAAAGCTAACATGTTTGCTAGGCAGTTCGTCTCCAACTCTTCGCTGCCAGAGACTGTCATGACTCCTCCAGTTCTCGAGCGCGTCAATGATTCCATTTGACAGATTTTCTTTCGCACTCGTGCTGTAGCAAGAGTCCTAAAGGATCTCAACATGCACAAATCCGCTGGCCCGGATGGTATCCCCGCTATTGTTCTGAAGAGGTGTTCTTCCATGCTGGCAAAACCCTTGCGTAAGCTTTTCCATCTATCCTATTTTTCTGGGCTCGTTCCGAGTAGTTGGAAAACAGCATTTGTCCAGCCTTAACCCAAAAAAGGCGAATCCTCCTCTCCCTCCAATTATCGTCCGATTGCACTTACGTCCCTTCTTTCTAAGGTCATGGAAACGCTGATAAGTTATCAGCTTAAGAAATATCATGAAGACCGAAAGCTTCTTAATGACCGGTAGTACGGCTTTCGCAGCAACAGGTCCACTGGTGATCTGATGGTTCTCACCGAACAGTGGAACAAATCTTAACATCGTTTTGGAGAAAATAAGATTGTTGCACTTGATATTTCAAAGGCATTTGATGAGTTTAGCATCTGGCTCTCTTATCGAAAATGCGGGCATTCGGTATTGATGAATCCCTTCTTCGTTGGATTAGAAATTTTCTTTCGAATCTATACAAGTTGTATTGGACGGGTTCAAGTCTGAAACCCACAATGTAAATGCTGGTATGCCCCAGGCCTCCGTTTTGTCTCTGACCCTATTTCTCATTTTTATAAATGATCTCTTGTCTGTAACTTCTAATCCAATTCATTGTTTCGCTGACGATAGTACCCTTAGTTTTTCGTATTCGTTCCCAGACTCACATGCCTCCTTCGGATGTGGACCTGCAACGGCTAAATATGACAAGCTCATTAAACTCTGACTTAAGCAGCATTGTACAATGGGGAATTAAAAACCGTATTGAGTTTAATGCCTCGAATGCTCAATGCTATCTTGTATCGTTGAAGCGAGATAAACACCCCTTGCCACTGTCCATGAGTGGCACTTGTATCAGTGAAAATGAACATCTCGAGATTCTCGGTATGTGCATCACCGACCATCTTTTGTGGAACGATCACATACTCGATGTCGCCAAAATGGTGCAAGATGTTAAGGTTTTCTAAGACGATGCAAGAAATTTTTTGCCCCTTCTGATCTGGCTACCATCTATAAAACATATATACGCCCAAAACTTGAGTACAACTCCCTCTTTTGGGCTGGTACTCCAGCGACGTACTTAAGCCTTTTGGACAGTATTCAAAACAGAGCGTCCAAGTTGATTGGTGAATGTACCATCGTTGGGACATTTACGTCACTTGAACATCGACGTAATGTCTCATGCCTCACCCTCTTTTACCGTTATTTCAACGGTTTATGCTCTAGTGAAATAGCCAGCTGCATTCTTCCCCTTAAGATATTCAACCGTAATACCCGCGCCTCTAGGAATGCCCATCAGTTCTTCCCGAGCCCAACTTTGGACATACAGTCATGTTCAGGGAGTCATTCTTCAGTCGTACTCTGCGAATGTGGAACTCTCTTCCACACTCTGTGTTCCCCAGTCGTTGCAATATTCAAATATTCAAGACCAATGTTAACCGACACCTCATCCTAAACCCTCTTCATCTATCCTACTTTTCCTAACGCCCGCACTGTGCTTTGGCATAAAAAGGAAATAGTAATCCTTGAGGGCGTGCTTATTATAAAAAAAACAAAAAACAAAATGGGGATTCCCGGTTTGAGGGATTGTAGTATTCACCTTAATCTGACAGATGGCATCAACATTTTATTTTCGGGAAATTTGGAGTTACACACTTTTCTATTTTCATCGACGATATTTGAATTTGAAAATGTCTCCAGGAATTTGGACACGGAAATCCACTTTAGATCTTATCACATTTTTTGAAATGCACTGTGATTTGCTTTTTATTTCCCAGCCGAGGTTTCGCTCGTCGGTGCTAAGGTCTATTGAAAAAAACACGAAACTTCAATCTTCAATGATAGGTCTTTCTAACCTAATGACAAATTCTTTATTAGAAACACTTAATAACTACATTTATTGAGATCAAAATAAATTCAATTTGTTTGACTTGGTTCTTCTTAAATTGAAATGCGTCACTTCCGGTATGCGATCGGAACTAGATGTAGCTTCCGCCTGTAGGGGTCCGGCTTTCTTGCTGTTCCTGTTTCCGTTTGAGCGTCTGATAGCTATTACTCGACCGGTTTATTTCCGGGGGATCAGCAGGTATATTTAAGGCGCCTGGTGGCACGTTGGCACGGCAGGCAATAGCTCTGGTGGATCGGCAGGTTTGCTTACGGCCCCTGGTGACACGTTGGCACGGCTGGTATAAGCTCTGGTTGATCTGCAGGTTTATGTACTGGTGGCACGGAGGACAAATCTCCTTCAATATTTCAAACCCCTTGCCACTGGTGGGGGAAGCTTTAAAATTGAAATTGCGGTCGGCGGCGGGAATGACCAAAAACACTCAGTCCAAAACTCAAAGTTGAAATAACAACTAAAGGTAGTGATATAAAGTAGTGGTAGTGGTGATTTACGTACGAAAGTACTCATCCTCCTATGATTTTTATTACTGAAACGATGGCGAATGTAAACACGCTATGTGTTAATGAGTCATACGAGATGCTTTGTTTATGCATTGTCTGGTATGGATTCAAGGCCAAATGAAATGTATGGAATATATGCACGAATTAGTTTTGATTGCATATGGGATTTTTGAAGCGAGCGTGAATCATATGAATTCGAAATGCAAAACTGACCTGTATATTTAGGATTTGATGGAAAAATTGATGTTGTTATATGAGAGCATGTAACGCTTCGTTACAGCACCCTAATCTTTATAATCCTCGTCACAAGAATTATATTCATAGGGTTAAGAGATGCGATTCCTTACAGTCCATTGTGAATTCAATGTTACCGCCCATGCCATATGTTAACATTGAAATAATTAAACGGAAAATCCATACGTTGAAAAACTAATTTAGTCGCAAGTTCCGTGAAATAAAAAAAAGCAAGAAGAGTGGCGCAGGCTTGAAAGATATCCCCGAACCTAAGCTGTGGTGTTTTGACCAGATGCAGTTCTTTAAAACATTTTGTCAAACGAAACCTTTGGTTTCCAATATACTCTAATTGTCCCTCCTGTGTGAAATATTCTGCAAAGCTTATCTTTTCCGCTATGCCTTTACGGGGATTTTCTACTTGTTGTTGGTAGTAGGAACTTGTTGTTGGTACGTCCATGGAAGTGTTCGATGTTGTTGCCATTGAAATTTGTTCATGGTGAAGCAAAAAATTGTGTAAAACACAACAAGCTTGTGTGACTAATTCAACATTCTCAACGCGCATATTAATTGTCGTTTGAAGAATCCTAAATCGGTTGGAAAGGATGCCAAAAGTATGCTCAATAACATGCCTTGCCCTGGATAGACGAAGGTTGTAAATTCTTTTTCTGTCACACCTTGTTGCAAATGGGTATGGCTTCATCAAGTGCTTTTGAAGAGGAAAAGCATCGTCTCCAACAATAACAAATGGAAGAATTCTTCCATTTCCAACAATTTTACTGTCCGGGAACTGATTGTTCGCATCAGCAATGACATCCCTCAATTTGCTTTGCAACAAAACACCTGCGTCGTTGGTCCTTCCATTACACCCAATGTCTACATAGATTAAGCGGCAACTAGCATCCGCTAAGGCTAATAATATTATGCTATTGGAGCCTTTGTAATTATGGTAAAAGGCTCCATCTTTTCGAAGGCTTCGGAATGGTATATGCTTCCCGTCTAGAGCACCCAGGCAATTTGGGAACTGCCAGCGAATTGCAAATTCGTCAGCAATTCTCTCCCACTCCGGTTTTGTTGAAGGAAACTGAAAGCAAAATAAATTTAAAAAATTAATCATTATAATTTTTGTTAAAAACATATTTTTTGTCTTTCTTTTCAGTCTAAAATGCAGTCATCCATTTCAAAGGAAATTGAAGCAGTAACAGGATTGCTGCAGAAGAAAATTCAACAAAAATCCCAATACGCTTGGTTGGGGAAGCAAGTCGTATTTGAAATGGATAGAATACAAGACGAACGCATCCAACGAAACGCGTCCTGGGAAATCCAGCAAATTTTAAGGAGGAGTGTGGAAGAGGATTTGATGCAAAGAGAGCGGGCTGGAAGTAGCTGTTCATCAAACGAACGCCTGCAACCTCAATCAGATAGATCGAGGTGTACTTTCACACCAGATTTACTGGAGCAATCGATGCAGGGTATTTTTGATGATAGCGACATTCTATCTTGAATGTATTGATTATTAACCATCTTTTTATTATTTTTATTATTATTATAAACATTAACAAAAAAAAAAAAAAAAAAGGGCATAGATTTTTCCACAGAGCTCGACAAACTTCAAGTGTGCGACTCGCCTGTTGCAAGGAACCTCAAAGTGGCTGCCAGTTTTTCTGCCGGTGGGATTGCGTCCCTCATCAAAGTGTTGCTTTTTGTTATGTCACTACTGACCATTCCCAATAGGAGCTGAAAAGTTTCTTCAGACATCCTCAAATAATTTAAAAATGAGGTTTTGTCGTTTGTTTGAAGCTCCTTGTAATAAAGCTCTACGAACTATGTTCACTTCTTTTTTGTCTCCAAGTCTGAACCCAGAGCTTCTTCTGCTTTTCACATTCCAAAGCTGTTGTCTTACACAAATCCAGCAATTTCATCACAACAGACTCATCTTCACTACTGTCCGTGTCCATGTCATTAATGGCAATCGATGCACAGTTCAACAGCTTTAATAAATATTCGGAATCCTTTTTCAAAATCCTATTTATTTTGTTTGAAAAATTAAAGCCAACGAGAAAGAGCATTCAAAACAAAACAAACAACAATTGGGATTGCTCATTTTATAAGGGACATTCGGCCCGGAGTGTTCACCAATGAGTTTGGTATCAAATTAAAGGTTGTTCAAAGCCGAATATATCTGCAAAAATATTTTGTCGATAACTCATGGGAGATCCAAGCTATTTGAGATTGAAGTTCGAAAAGTGCAAACATTAAAAATCAGCACTTTTTCGACATAAATGCTTATATGTTTGGATTTAAGAAAGCTAGAAAAACACACATTGGTATTAAATTAAAGGTGTCAAACATATTTTTCAAGTGAAACAACAATTACATTAGTATGATTTATATGAATAGAGATATTTTTAACTGAAGCCTTGAAAAACAGCATTTTTTAGGCAAACTTTTGTGCGATAATTCTTTTGAAATTTAAAGACGACATTTATTTCTTTTAAAACCGGAAAGTAGCCTAGTTCACAGCTTTTATTTTCATTTTCAATGTATCGGGATTCCCTTAATAATTTTTGATCATAACTCTGTGGCAATAAGACGGAGTAGCTTATCACAGTACACAGAATACAAGGTATTATATTCCCGATTTTCTTCCCCCAAAGTTCGCGCATATGTCACATTTCAGAGACCTAAATGTCAGAACAAAACAAAAATTGTTGTTGTCTTATCGGCATTTCTTTTTGTGCCTTTCGCGCATATGTCACATTTCAGAGACCTAAATGTCAGAACAAAACGAAAATTGTTGTTGTCTTATCGGCATTTCTTTTTGTGCCTTTCCTCACTTCCGCATCTTGGTCTCTGACAGATGCGCAATATAATACCTTATATTCTATGTACTGTCTACTGTGGTAGCTTATGTCGAAAAAACGTCATTTCGAGAAAAACTGATTTTTTTCTAAAATGTTTATTAATTATTAATTATAATTTATATATTTTTGTTGTGCAAGACTGTAATACGAGCATATTATTAAACATTTCTACCTATTTCGAGGAAATCTAATGGTGGGAAAGTAGAAAAAAATACATTTTTCAACTTAAGATTTTACGTAAAAATCAAATTGAAAAAATTAAACGTCTTAAGTAACATAAGATATTCTATCAAATCTATAACAAAAAAAAAATGTTTCTTAAGTGGATTTAAGATTTTATGTAGAATCCGATATGTTAAAATAAATAGACATAGGTTAAATTGTTTATTCTCAATTTATTTTTTTAATTAAAAAAAAAAAAGTTTTTACTTTCTGTAACACGAATACATTAATAAATAAAAATTAGTTAAATGTATGATAAAAAGTACAAAAAAAAAACGTACAAAATTCAATGCAATTGCGATAGTAATACAGGAACTGGAACTAATACAATAATAATTATGGTCAAGTATTAGGCTTCATCTTCGTTAGTTTCAGTTAAATCCGGATGAAATTCTCCAATTTTGGTATTAGTATTTAGGTTTTCATAAAAAGGATGGTAAATACTGTCAATCAAGGGTAGCATGTCCAGTAAATCTTGTTTTTTCTTCTCATTAATTTCAAGTGGAGTGAGATAACATTTATTTAAGTCTTTAATTGTTATTGAGTTAAAGCCACGGCGTCTTATGTTCAGCGTCCTAAACTCTTCTGTAGCGCTGAGCGAAGTCTTGAAATAAACAGTTCCAAACTCCTTCGTGAACCTCATCCACTTTATATTTTGCCAACAAAATTTCTGGCCATCATTGTCAACCTTACGCCACAAAAATTTTTCCTTAGAAACAGCTGAGAAATTATAAATCAGGTCTTGGTTCATTTCTTGAACGAGAAATTTGTGTTTGACGCCCACAGTTCTAACGAATTGATACCAATCACGAGGATGGTGAATTTTCACTGTTGTGTGCTTTTTCTTTTTTTCGATAACGGCATGGTCCACGTCGCATTCCATATGTGTATGTCCGGGCAGAAGGAATTTGTGGTCAATGGTTTCCAGGTTTGTGTCAAGTTGTAAAAAAGTTGCAAACATTGAAGCTATAAACGAGTTTTTATTTTGTCCTGGACAACAGTCACTGTACAGGATAACGTGTTTAGTTTCCGATGGAAGGTCTTGAAGATGTTTGAAAACACACGAGGAAATTTCATTTCCACCTCGATTTCCAATTGCCTCATGCCACATATAACATACTGGCTGCCCAGTTATACAATCATGAACCGTTAAATTGTATGTCCATAATGGACGCTTATAAAATGAAACTGAAGATCTGAGAAATGGTGTTGGAAGACACTGTTGTAAGTCGAAGGTAAGAGTTTTGATTGAATTATTGTTCGCAGCGATGTTTTTGTCGAATTCTTTTGCCTTATAGGCAATATCCGCTTCAAGATGGTGATTGGCTTGTTCTTTTATAAGATTCTCACGTTCCTCGCCTGAAGCGACATTAATTTTCATTTTAATAACTTCACACTTGTGGCAAGTGTCTAATTTAGGTTTTTTAAATTTTAAATTAAGGGTGTTGAAAATTTTTGTAAACTTCGAAAGAGAACATGGCTCATATTTTTCTGAATAGAGACGAAACAATTGAGCGATTGATAAGTCCGTTGACAAATACCTTTTAGAAGTGTCTCTTCTAGTATAATGAGACTCGTAAGACGGGAAACTATTAATAAATGAAATTATTTCATTTTCTTTTTCAATAGGAAGTCTTTTTGGACCAGGATGCTTTCCACGCATATCACCATTTGTAAATGCTCCATGACCTTCCAGCTTTTTCTTAACGACCGTTTTTATAAACTGTTCCGATTCACAAAGAGTGTAGCGGAAACATTTTTGACACACTGATATTTTTTCAGCGCCCACTTCCAAAAAATATTTATTGCAAAACTTCCTTTTCCTCGGATTAGTAAGGCTCTTGTCTTTTCTTTGAGTCTTAGTTTCATCAACCGAAATCAATCCAGAGGCAAACGCTTGTCGCAGCTCATAAGAACCAAGTTTCCAATATGTTTTAAAAATAAGCTGTTGCTTTTCATCTGAAATTTTGTCCTTGCATTTGTTTCGGCAGTTATCTAATTTGCGTATTTTTCGTTCTTGTACGATTTTTCCAGCTGTAGATATGTAACTTTTACCAGAGTTCCTTTTTTCTTTACGCATCTTTTTCGATTGTCTTGTGATGGCGTTTTCATTATTTTCGTTTTCATTTTCCAAAAAAGATTCACAATCTTCCAGCAATAGGTTTTGCTCCAACTGCTGACCAGCGGCTTTTGTTTCAAAAGATATATCAGACTCACTACTTACGTTTTCGAGTGCAACAGGAAAAAAAATCAGGGTCAAAAATCGAGTCATCATCATCGAAATCTTCATCCATTTCAGTTGGAAAAGCGGCGTTTTCTTCATAGACACAATTTTCATTTTCTTGTTCAGTTATGTTGCGTAATTCTTGGTCCTCGACAAAATTTGGCGCTTTGTTTTCATCTTTTAAATTATAATTAAATGTTAAGGTTATTGGGTGTCTGTTTTGTTAATAAATGTGGTGTCTTAAAAGAAACTAACCGTTCAAGAAACTTGTAACACATTCACCTTTTTCTTGTTCTGAAAAGCTGCTTAAATCTGGGTCTTCCGATATAATATTAACTTTATTTGCATCTTGAATTTAAATTTTATAAAGGTAATTACCTGTTCATAATATTAGTCAAACTTGATAAAAAGAACTTACCAGTTAAGAAACTTGTATTGTCTTCGTATTCTATAGGTGTGGAATCTGTACAGTTTAAATGGCTCTGTTTTTTTAAGGCCAGATATAACATTTTTCTTGCGCGTTCCATTTTATTTTAATTTATGAAAAAAAAACACTTTTTTTTAAATACTAAGCGCGTAACTGTTGAAGATATTATTAATAAACAAATTTACACACAGAAATTATTTTTTAGACACCAATAATCACGCCTGATCACTTTAACAATTAAGAACACAAAACGCAACGTTCACGCTTAAGTCAACACACTAGCACTGACAAAACTTTATTCGAGATAAGCAACCGTTATTTGAAAAAATAAATTCGATAGAATATCTTATGTTGACATAAGAGGTTCTATCAAACCTAATATATCTAGTTTGTGATTTTATTAATTTTTACTAAACAGCTTATGTCTACATAAGTGTGGTTAAAATACAAATACAATTTAGTAAAGAAACTTAAGTAAACATAAGTCTTTTCAAAAAACTCGAATGAAGCTGGTTAAAATAAAAAAAAAAGAGATTTCATACGACATAAGCGATTCTGTGAAATGATAATAACTAAATTTGGAAGACATAAGAAAATTGAATAACATAAGCTTTTCTGTCGTATGCAATGTATGGTCATTAAAACATAAGCGTTTATGAAACGTACAATATTTTTGCAACGGAGAGATCTTTTTAAATGGGGGTAAGACAGAAATGTAGATTTCAAAGTGCTTATGAAATATCCATTTAAAACTCAAAAATCACTTATGTCGACATAAGCTACTCTGTCTTATTGCCACAGAACTATAACACAACAAATCTATCAAACGAAAACATTAAGAAGTTTCTCTTTCTAAGTTATTTTTATATATTTAGTTAATTCTTAATTCTATTGAAAATGGCAATCGAGTTGATGTTGTCTACACGGACTTTGCGAAAGCATTTGACAGAGTTCACCATAAAATTTTAATGAGCAAACTTGAATGCGTTGGTTTTCACTCAAGCATTCTAAAATGGTTAAAAAATTACCTCTGTGATTACGGCTGATGATCTAAAGATTTTTAAATGCATACAAAAACGATTGTATTATTTTACAAAATGAGGTTTCAATTCTTAATAGTTGGTGTAATGCAAATAAACTTAATCTTAACATTTCAAAATGTGAATGCATTACGCTAAGTCGAAATTTGTTTCCTATTTTACACGATTATTATATGCAAGAACAAATTTTGAAAAGAGTTTCGGTTAAAAAAGATCTTGGTGTTTTGTTTGACTCAAAACTCAATTTTAAGAGTCACATTGAATTTATTGTTAATAAAGCCAACTCTATGTTGGGCTTTGTTAATCGTAATTCAGTGGATTTAACGGATCCTTACACCTTGAAAACTCTATTTACTTCTTATGTAAGGTCAAACCTTGAGTTTTGTAGCGTGGTATGGCATCCTATTTACAGTAACCATATTAACAGAATCGAAAGTGTTAAAAAAAAATTCACAAGAAACTGTAATCAAAAGACTTCCCCCTCACGGTTTTCGCCTTGTTGTGGCGAGGGGGCTTACGTCTAACTCCTCAGCAATCCAGCTGCGGAGAAAGACAACCAAGAAAACCACCAAAAAGCAGAGATGTCTATCGAAAAAAATGGATAAAAGTTTACAAAAAGAAAAAAATCGAGCGGGGATATACGTTCAAGAGTCGGCAGAAGTCACGGCTGCCGGCGAGGGCTTGGCTTCGCAAGAAGCTAAGTCGCCAGTGACCAAAAATGTAAACTCAAATAAAGAGAAAAGAGAATTAAAACGACAACCGGTCATTCTCTCAGTAGATCTCCTTCCCGCACTAGATGGTTTAACCATCAAAGGTACGGAGACCTTGGACAGACCGCCTTCTATAGGTAGTCAAACCGAGGACGAGCTACTGATGGACCCGAATCAAGAAGAGACTACGCTGAAGTCTGCTGCATCCCTCAAAGCTTCGAGGCAACGCAGTAACTACAGATCCTCTAAAAGATTCGTGAGAACCACCGAGTTGAAAGACCCTGCAACGCTCAGTTCGAGAGAAAAGGCTCTCCTAAAAAAGCACAGAAAGCTAGTTAAGAACTTCGAGCGGCAGCTGGCAGAGACTGCCACTGAATCTTCTGAGAAAGCGAACACGAAAAAGTCGGAGAGCGAAAGAGTAGATGCTGCCAAATCTAGGTCTGTCCCTAAAAAGACATACCGTGAACAGGCTGGCAATAACTCAACTGCTCGGAACGACAAAGGCAAAGTTCAGGCGACCTCCAGTAAGAAACAGCTAGCCAATGCTAACAAGGAACAAGCACCGGCAAGCACCTCTTCTGGAACGAAACCAGGAACATCCAAAAGAGTAAGATCGGAGGAGACAGTCAAGCAAGACGGTGCTAAAAAACAGAAAACCAGCAGCTTCGACACCACCCCAATTGATCTACAAATCGCCATCATAAGCCGTGATGACCCAGATGGGAAAATTTCGGCCAAAAACTGGCTTCTTGTAGAAAACGAAATCCTCAAAGCCATGATGGCGGCATCAGAGAACGACAGTTCTGAGGACTATATCTTTGATGGTGCTGGATGGCGGCGAGGAGTCAAAGTGGTCTGCTGCGGTGACCAGAAATCACGGGAGTTCCTAAACCAAACAATCGCCAACATTGGCGTACTATGGGAAGGGTCCTCCCTTGAAGTTCTACCCGCCGCAGCTCTACCACTCCGCCAACAGTTCAGTATCTGGATCCCCCCTCCTGCAGAACATGAGGACGCAGCCATTATTAAGCTGTTGGCGAAGCAGAACAAAGAGCTTCCCATTTTAGAATGGAAGCTCCAAAGCTCAAGGAAGAGCCATAGTGGTGAAGGAAGGACCTCTTGTTTGTGGCAGATAAGAAATCTGACCTTCTGCTCAAAGAGAAAAAGGACGTGTTGAGGTATGGTCTCGGTACCGTAAAGGTTAAGAGGCATGAAGACAAAAGGGAGTCAAAAGCTGCTAGTGGTGCAAATAAACCTGCACCACGCTAAAGCAGCAACGTACGACCTTACGCTCTACATGTCTCAAGAGAACGTGGATGTGGCCTTGATCCAGGAACCATGGTTAGGTAAAAACCGTATCCGTGGGTTAAGGTCAAAACACTACAACCTTTTCCATTCCACGTCTGATGAAGGTGATATAAGAAGTTGTATCCTAGTGAAAAAATCAATTAATGCTTTCTTCCTATCTAGGTACAGCGACAAGGACAACGCGGCAGTCAGCGTCGAATCGAAGGAGGGAAACTTCATCCTAGCATCGACGTATATGCCGTACGAGGAGGAGAACCCACCATCAAAAACAGTCCGCGATCTTGTGGTCCATGCCACAGCAAGCGGTACACCTTTGGTGGTGGGATGTGATGCCAACGCTCACCATACTCAATGGGGATCTAAAGATATTAATAAAAGAGGTGAGTCAATTTTTGAATATATTCTTTGTTCTAATTTATCGATAAGTAATAGGGGCAATCACCCCACCTTTCGAAACAAAAACAGGGAAGAAATCATAGATTTGACTCTCATTAGCAATAACAGTAAAATTTCCGTTGAAGACTGGAGAGTCTCACCTAAAGAATCTTTTTCAGATCACTTTAGGATACTCTTTTCTATAGACAGGAACTTTACTGAAAGGAAACCTTATAGGAACCCAACTAGAACTAATTGGACAGAGTACGAAAAATGGTTGAAAGACTGTATTGATCCGCCAGAGGACAACACAAGTCTAGGTACCTCAACCATTGACACTGTTGTCCAAAACTTATCTAGTAAAATGAGAGCTTCTTTTGAAAAACACTGCCCTTTATCTCGTTCCAGTAACTCCACTAACCCACCCTGGTGGAATGGTGTACTAAAGAAACGAAGAACAGAGGTTAGAAAACTTTTCAACAAAGCTAAACTGAGTAAATTAGAAGATGACTTAAAGTCTTATAGAGCCGCACTTAACATGTACACCAAAGAGTTAAGGAAGGCCAAAAAGGATTCGTGGGCTAAACATTGTGAATCCATTGAAAAAACAAGTGAGGCGGCAAGGCTCCGTAGAACCCTTGCCCTTAATCCCACGATCCCGGGGTACATAAAACACCCCGATGGATCATGGTCGAACTCGAGCCTAGAAACGCTTGAACTCTTCATGGAAACTCATTTCCCCGGCTGTAAGAACCCAGGAAGTTCTGATTACTTGCAATCGAACACGCTGGATTTTACTCACACGGAATCAAATTCAGAGCTTAAACAGGTTATTACTGAGCAGAAGATTATCTGGGCAATAAACTCGTTTAAACCCTACAAATCAGCTGGACCAGACGAGATATTTCCGGCTCTTCTTCAAAATGCTCTAAAAGTGATAACTCCTTGGCTTAGGGTAATCTTCATAAGTTGTATCAAACTTAGATATGTCCCTAATAGCTGGAAGAAGGTCAAGGTAGTCTTTATCCCAAAAGCCGGGAAACCGACTCACTCGACCGCTCAGGATTATAGACCAATAAGTCTCTCTTCGTTTCTCCTTAAGACACTAGAGAGAATAATTGATCTACACGTTAGAGAACTTCTCAACGAAAACAATTTGTGCAACTACCAACACGCCTACCTCAAAGGTAAATCAGTGGAAACTGCTTTGCATGAGGTAGTTTCATATATTGAGAAAAGCCTCGAACAAAAAGAGTATACCCTGGCGGCATTTCTTGATATCGAGGGTGCGTTTAATAACGTAAAAACGGAATCAATCAAAGCCGCCTTAGTTGAAGTTGGAGTTGAATCTGTCATTGTCGATTGGATCTTCACCATGTTAAATGGCAGAATTATCAACTCTCAATTGGGATCTAGCACTATTGAGAAAACAGTTACCAGAGGCACACCACAGGGAGGGGTCATCTCACCCCTACTCTGGATCCTCGTAGTAAACGAAATTCTCAAAAAGTTTAAAGATCAGGGCATAAAAATTGTAGCATATGCAGATGATATAGTGGTTCTGGTATCAGGCAAGTTCCTTGCCACCATCGGAAACATTATGGAAAACGCATTAAAAGATTTATCTTCTTGGGCAACTAAGAACGGTCTCGGGGTCAACCCCACCAAGACAGAGCTAGTTTTGTTCACGAAAAAACGGAAACTGGAGGGCTTCAACCCTCCTAAATTAAATGGTATTCCTCTAAAACTCTCTAAGGAAGCTAAATTTCTAGGGGTGATCCTTGACCCCAAGCTTACATGGAAGCGTAATACTGAGGAAAGAATGAAAAAAGCACTTTGTGCATTCTACACATGCAAAAGGACCTTCGGTGTACGTTGGGGTATGCGACCGCAAGTCATCCAATGGATGTACACAGCGATTGTCAGACCCATTCTCACCTATGGCTCTATTGTATGGTGGAAGGCAGTGGAAAAATCAAGCTATCTCAAGAACTTGAATAAGGTACAGAGACTGGCCTGTATAGGAATAACAGGGGCTCAAAGATCCACACCACAGGTTGGGTTGGAAATCATTCTGGATCTCCCGGCTCTGGATGAGTTCATAAGGCGCACGGCAGCCAAAACCGCAATTCGTTTAAAAGAACTGAGTTTTTGGAAGCACAGCACTTATGGACACGGGTCAATCCTACAAAGATATGACATGATTCCAAGACTGATGGAGACCACCGATTACATCCCCCCTCTAATAGATTTTGACAGGAAATTTTCTATTTGCATACCAGAAAGACAGGGATGGGATCCTAATTCACTTATAAGTGAACAGGGTATCCCTTTCTACACTGACGGTTCGAAAATGGAATCAGGAACAGGTGCTGGAGTGTTTTGCCAATCTCTCAACATCAGAGAGGCGTATAAACTCCAAGCTGACTGTAGTGTCTTTCAGGCCGAGATCTATGCCATTGAAAAAGCAGCTGAATTGGTACATCATGAAAAGCTAAGCTCCTCGGAGATTACTTTTTTCGTGGACAGCCAAGCTGCCATCAAAGCCTTAGCCAGTGAGACCATAAGATCAAAGGCAGTTTTAAACTGTAGGAAAGAATTAAATAGAATCTGCCACACTAACGAGGTTAAGCTCTGCTGGGTTCCTGGACATAGCAATATAGAAGGGAACGAAATAGTAGATGAACTAGCCAGGAAAGGGTCAGAAGCAGACACAAGTAGTAGTGACCATTCAGATAGGGGACCACTCGTCCCGATTGGGGTACTCAAGAGGAAGATAGACCTTAAATCAAAAGAGATAATCAATAACTCCTGGAAATCCAGGGACGATTGCGTAATCTCTAGAAGTTTATGGCCTAACATTAATGAAAAGGAAACTCGGTATATTTTATCGCTGAGTAAAAGGAACATTAAAATCCTGATAGGTGTACTAACGGGTCATTGCGCCATTGGCACAATGGCCAACAAGATAGGGGCTTTTGCACCCGATTTCTGTAGGAGCTGTCAGGATGAGGAGGAAATAGAAACCATTAAACACCTGCTCTGTGACTGTCCGAACCTCCAAACTAACCGACTCCGTCATTTTGGGAACAGGTTTGTTGGGGAACTGGATGATCTAGCACAGGTCTCAATGGCAAACATGAAGAAATTTATAGATAGCACAGGCTGGTTCGTTAACGAGCCGGTCTACGTTAATCGACAAGTTTGAATAGCATCGATGCTAACTTTTATTTTTATAGGGGATCACAATGGACCAATAGGCCCCCGTGTATGCAACAGTTTACGCTGGGCACACCCCTCATAACCTAACCTTACCTAACCTAATCAAAAGACTTAATTGGAACATAGATATGCCATCTTATAAGACAAGGTGTCAGCTTATTGGCATCCAAACTTTGGAAAACCGACGCAAAATAACCTCTGTTCTGTTCATTAACGACATCTTAAGCTACCGAATTAAATGTCCTGATCTGTTATCACTTATTGATTTATATGCTCCTTCTCGAGAGCTCAGAAGTCGAAATTTAATTCGAGAAAATATTCATAGGGTAAACTATGCTTACAATGAACCCATTACTCGCTGTGTCAGAGAAATAAATAATTTAGCTGATAATATTGATTTCAACTTTCATTTGTCGAGACATTCATTTAAAAATATGCTTAATTTTCATTTTTTGATTTCTAATCTAATCTAATCTAATTTGTATTTATTATATACAGGTGATTCACGAGCGTTGTGCCAAAAAGCTAGAGCGTGTAGGTTGAGTTGAGACAAGAAAAAAATCGTATGGGAGGGGGGGGTCTATTCCCCCCCGTTTAGCCGGGAGGGGCAATTTTCTGAAAAATTGACTTATTTTATAAAAAAAAATATTAAAAATCAACGGCTTCAGTTACAACACCGTGTTGTACCTTTTTGAAAAGCCAGAAATATCTTCTTTCATTTGGTTTTTAAATTAAATTGTTTTAACGAATAGTTTAAAAAATATTAATTCTCAAACTCAAAATTTTCAAAAAAAAAAACAAAAAAATCATTTTTGAACCAAGTTTTTTCAAAATTTTATGTAATTAAGTACTAATTTTGTTTTCAAAATTCAATGCCATTGTTAATTTTTAGTCGAAAACAGAAAACCGGATGCCAAAATGTCTTTTCGTTTTTGAGAAATAAAAAAAAGACCAGGACCACTTTTCTCTAAGAAAATCTTTGTTTTTATTATTACCTATCTCGACTTTTAGTTTTATTAATTTATTATGACACATTAACCTTTCTTTTAATATTTGTTCTGTAATTGGAATTTTATGAGGCCTCAATAAAGTAAAAAAGTATTGGATTTTCCCTGGATTAATCATTTTGTTCATTGATAACCACTGAAAACTGACCTGAAATTTTTCTTATTATGCCTGGGGGCCGTGGGCACCTGTCGGTGAAGGGTTCTACCTGTTAGGAGCTTAAGATGATTAAACCGCAATTTTTCTTGAACGAAAAGACCTAAAGGTGAATAAAAGGCATCGCATATTTAGTAAACAACCATTTCCAATTGAAATATTGACTCATCAACACATAACAATGTCAAACTCATAATCTCGAGAAGAGTTAGCGGACATGCACTTCTGCTACGGTTTATTGTTTTTTCATTCAAGAAAAATTGCGGTTTAATCATCTTAAGCTCCTAACAGGTAGAACCCTTCACCGACAGGTGCCCACGGCCCCCAGGCATAATAAGAAAAATTTCAGGTCAGTTTTCAGTGGTTATCAATGAACAAAATGATTAATCCAGGGAAAATCCAATACTTTTTTACTTTATTGAGGCCTCATAAAATTCCAATTACAGAACAAATATTAAAAGAAAGGTTAATGTGTCATAATAAATTAATAAAACTAAAAGTCGAGATAGGTAATAATAAAAACAAAGATTTTCTTAGAGAAAAGTGGTCCTGGTCTTTTTTTTATTTCTCAAAAACGAAAAGACATTTTTGCATCCGGTTTTCTGTTTTCGACTAAAAATTAACAATGGCATTGAATTTTGAAAACAAAATTAGTACTTAATTACATAAAATTTTGAAAAAACTTGGTTCAAAAATGATTTTTTTGTTTTTTTTTTTTGAAAATTTTGAGTTTGAGAATTAATATTTTTTAAACTATTCGTTAAAACAATTTAATTTAAAAACCAAATGAAAGAAGATATTTCTGGCTTTTCAAAAAGGTACAACACGGTGTTGTAACTGAAGCCGTTGATTTTTAATATTTTTTTTTATAAAATAAGTCAATTTTTCAGAAAATTGCCCCTCCCGGCTAAACGGGGGGGAATAGACCCCCCCTCCCATACGATTTTTTTCTTGTCTCAACTCAACCTACACGCTCTAGCTTTTTGGCACAACGCTCGTGAATCACCCTGTATATTATTATTTTTTATTGTTTTATGTTTCGTTTTCAGTCTAACTGAGTTATGTTACTCTAATTGATGTTGTAAATAAATAAATAAATATGTAAGCATGCCTTTTTGAAAATGTACTTAAAACACTCTGAGCAGTACCATTAAATAGTTCCTGAAAGCTTAGAAGAAGTTCACTTGATTTTGATAACCTAGCATACGTTTAAGTCGGCAAGTATAATTTGTGTTTTGTCAACGAAAAAAACATTTTTTGTGTGAATCTTAATTCACTTCTATTTTAGTCTCTGCAAGAAATGTATATCTTATAGGTCATCTGAATAGTTAAACAATTTTATTTTATTTCTCGGGATTCTGACTAAAAAAAAGAGATATGATGACGTGTGAACTTATTGAAACAAGTTTTTCTTAAAAAATTATGACTTCGCTTTCATTTTTCTTTTGTAACCCAAGAAATATAAGACTTTTGAAAATATTAAGACAGGCAGGCAGCATCATAATATGTAGGGGCCTTAAAGAATCCGCATATCCTTATAAGTTATAAGTATAACACATACTTAATGGGTTTTCAAAATTAGTTAAAAGCTTGCAAGCGCTCTGGATCTGGATATATGTATATTTTGAAAGATTTCGTTCGAAGTGTTTTCAAACTTTTGGGAAAGATATTTTGTAAATAGTCTGGAAAGCTTGTTTTAGTTTCTTAATGTCAGATTAATTTTATTAATTATGTGAATGAAAGAAATTATTTATTGTGCTTACTTACTCAAAACACGTGTGTTATGATTATGATGATGATCAACAGGACATAGAAGCGGTTGTTCAATGTTACTGCAATTGCCTTGTAGGTCGAAGAACGGTTGGATGCTGCGCCTGGGTTGCAAAAGTCGATACAATTGTACTTTTTTTGAGAATTTTGCTTCTGGATTTGAAGTCAGAATCCACTCAAGAAGCACAAATACATGCATAAATCAAATGTCAAAACAAAATGTCAATTTGACCCATTTTAATTTGTTTTTTAGAATTGTTGAAAGGATTTTGTGTTTCAAAGGAATTATTTAATTAAAACGGAAGTGAAAAAGAAATTAAAATAGTGGAAAATAAAATTCATACATTAATAAGAGACAAAATAAAATATGGATAAAGTGTCAATTCGCACTCACACAAACACAAAACGTCATCATTGAGTAGAAGCAGTTTTGCTTCTTCAACTTTTTTTTTTCAATCTCAATTCTTTTTTTAGGAAGCATGGTGTTTTAACACTAAGATGCACTGCACGGTTTTAATGTTTAATTTTTGTATTTTCCAGTACATTTTCTTGATTTTTCATCCGTAATTCATCACGTTTATTACGCCTATTGTAATACAACCAACAAATAAAAACGTTTCGAAACACGATGGAAGAACTATTCAAAACAACCGTGCACTCTACGGCAACTCAACAAATTGCAGCGCCTTACCATCACGAACAGAAATAATACACCCTGAACTCGACTGACAACACAGTCAAAGTTTGACAGCACATACCCTAAAAATTGACAGCTCATACCCTAAAAATGGACATCATCAGACATTTTTGTTGCTTCACTCACGTACACTGTACATGTAGATAACACCGCTTCCTGTGCTTCTTATTCAATGCATCTATCTAATTCGTTTTCATTCTCATTTATTTTCATTCCGTTATTATTCAGTTTTGTGTTTTTTTGAAGACAACATGAAGCGATCATCATGATACTTTGTACTCATATTCTTGGAGGTATTAAAAGAAACATATGATAAATTTTGTACTGATAAAATCCAGTTACGGTTAAAGTAATTTTTCATGGAGCAAAGGATTGACACATTGCATAGGCGGTGATAGTTTAGGGGTTAGAAATCACATAGGCTACTTTTAACCGGTTATCGCGGGTAACACCGCGGGTACAGCTAAAGTGTTTTGCAATAAGAGCTGTTATTTTGAATAGCCCGCTAATTCAGTAGCTGTCACTTTTGATGCTGTCATTTTTTGACTTTTGACAAGTAGAAACTACGGCATTGATAAAAATGGAACGATACACGCTTCAACAACGCATTGAAATTATTAAAATTCACTTTAAAAGTGGTGAAAATTTGGCAGAGACGGTTCGTAACACCACAACAACTGGGTCGTCGTAAAGCACCCTGTCGGACCGCAATACAGAAATTGGTGGACAAATTCGAGCTTTGGGACAAGTTAGTGATGTGAAGAATAAAACCTGTGCACGTCGCTCAAGAACAACTGAGAATATTGCTGTTGTAGCCCAAAGTGTTGAAGAAAACCCAGGTTTGTCCATTCCTCGTCGTTCTTTGGAATTAGGCATTCCAAAAACGTCATTACACCGTATTTTGCATAAAGACTTTGGTCTTAAGGCTTATAAAGTTCAGTTAACACAAGAACTCAAGCCGGCTGATCATCAACAACGTTGTGTCTTTGCTGTCGCATCTGGGGCTCGGAAAACCCAAGAGTTATTTTTGAAAACCCTCTTCATCCTCAACCCGTGACTGTTTGGTGCGGTTTATGGTCCGGCGGGGTCATTGGACCTTACTTTTTCGAAAATGAAGTTGGAACAACAGTTACGGTCAATGGATTGCTCTATCAAGAGATGATTAATGTTTTTTATGGCCGGAATTGGATGGTATTGATTCGGACAACGTTTACTTTCAACAAGACGGCGCTACGTGCCACACAAGCAATGAAACCCTCGAACTTTTACGAAAAGTTTCCGGATCGTGTTATCTCTTGAAGAGGTGATACAATTTGACTACCGAGATCTTGTGATTCAACACCTGGCGACTTCTTCCTTTGAGGCCACGTGAAAGATAAGGTCTACGCCAACAGCCCAGCGTCGATTCAAGGCCTCAAAGATGGAATTCGTGGGGCAGCCACTTTGCGATTTGGTTATGGAAAATTTCATGAAAAGGATATGGTCCTATAAGGGTGTCGTGACAGCCATTTGGCTGATGTTGTGTTCAATTATTAACGGCATACCTTCCTCTTTATAATGAAATAAACATCCGATCATTTATCTAAAAAATGGCATTTTTCTTGAATATAAAAATAACACCTCTTATTGGAAAACCTTGATTTTGCATAAATTAGAATCACCAACACCACTTTCGTCAAGAAGTCCACCCAATTATTGGCACACGCATTTATCCAGAGCAAGGCGGCAAACAATCTAGTTCTGCATATAAATGACGGAAAAACTAAGTACATGGTGTCGCCGACTATAGAAGAGCACGATTTCGAAGAAGTGCTATTCCAATTACCTTGGGTCAATAATAGCCAATAACAATATGGAAACAAAAAAATATGCGGGCGGCTTTTCAAAGCTAATTGAATCTACTTAAGCCTTCTAAGTAGGCTCTCAGTTCCATGTTTTACCAGTACTCACTTACGGATCCGAGATCTCAGTGCTTATCCGCGCTCGAGAGAAAAGTCTTACGGATAATAAATGGCCTCGTTTGTGAGGAAGGACGATTCCGGAGACGATATAACCACGAGGTGTATCAAGTCTACCACGAAGCAGACTTGATGAAAAAATTAAGCCGATGGACACTAGCTCGTGTAAGCGAAGAGAAACCGGCCCGGAAAGTCCTTTGCAGAACAATTCTTAGTAGGATAAAGCGCGACTGACCAAATTTGGTCTGGAAGAATGGCGTAGACCAGGACGCCCAAAGCTTTGTGGTGCGGAAGTGGATGGCGTCGTCCAACAATCGGAAAACATGGAACAAGAGGGTTGGCTAGTTATTTATGTTTTAACTAACTTTAAGAGCCAATTTTTCCATCGTCAAACAGAATATTGGATTTTTCAATCGTCAGATAGACTTTATCCGACGAATAACAGTCTTATTTATTCGACCGATGAATACTCAGGTAAGTTATTTGTGGATGTTTTCAATGGAAAATCGGCTATAAAAAAAATATTTTTATTTATTCCTCAATTAAACTTAATAAATCAAAAAGTACAATCCGATACACTTTTTATTTTGATTTTAAAACAGTGCTGAAAGACGATTTTTCATCCCTGCGCTGCACTCTTGTTATGACTATAACATGGTTACTTAGTTGGCAAGATAATGAATGGAATTTAAGACTCCCTTCCCAATTCTTAAATAACTTTTAAATACTAATAATTCAGATTAGAATTACCTACATTTTGCTAAGCCCATTACCATTAGAATTATTTATTTTTCTTTTAATTTTCCTTCCATTAAAAAAAAGTTATTTACTTATTGTTTTAATTTTTCCACCTCTATAGGTAGATAATAATTATTTTTATATTTTATTTTTTATGTTTTATATATTTTAGTTATGCATTTTGACAGCATATTTCTTATCTATTATTGTCAAAATGAAGAAATTGTTAAAGAAATCCCGATGAATTGTATATGAAAATAAGGTTGTGAACTAGGCTAACGGTGTTAAAAGAAATTATTGTCGTCCTTGAATTTCAAAAGAATTATCGCACAAAAGTTTGCCTAAAAAATGCTGTTTTTCAAGGCTACAGTTAAAAATATCACTTTTCACTTGAAAAATATGTTTGACACCTTTAATTTAATACCAATGTGTGTTTTTTTAACTTTCTTAAATCCAAACATATAAGCATTTATGTCGAAAAAGTGCTGATTTTTTAATGTTTGCACTTTTCGAACTTCAATCTCAAATATCTCGGATCTCCCATGAGTTATCGACAAAATCTTTATGCAGATATATACTTTACTTTGATACCACACCCATTGGGGTACACTCCGTGCCGAAAATGAGCATACCCCTTTGAGGCATGGGGCAGAAGTCAACGTCTCATAGCGCTTGTCTCACCGAATACAAATTTATAAGGAAAGTTAAAAGTGAGTCGTGAGTCAACGTGTAATAGTCTTAGTGTAATAGACTTAGTCATCAACCAATTTGCTTAAGCTACGAGCCGCACTTCTTTAATTGGAGTTCAACGATTAATTTTCGTTTAAGCATTTTTCAATACAGGAAACAAGACTTATCCATCCAGGGTCCTTACTACTACGTACTAGGTGCGATCAAAACATTATTTGAATCTTTTTCAAAGCTTACCTAAGATTCGTCGGAAATATGTCCACAACAACAATATTAATAATTGTTGTTGCCGGTCCACATACCAGGAGAATTATATGGAAATACACAGCAATTGTTGGCATCGTAATAACAGCACTCAAAGCTCCACAGAGACCGCAAATGAACAAAACTCCAACTACAGTTTCACAAAATTCTATCATCACCTTTCATTCACAACAAAATTATTACTTACATAAAGATGGAATTCTTCCTACTTTCTCTGTAAAGAATCCCGAAAAAGCCAATAACCCAAGGTAAATAAATTCAAGCGATAAAGTGTGCATGTAAGTTGAAGATTCCAAAATCTTATCGCATTTACCATGCTTAAATGAAAAAAAAGCTTGTTTTTTTTAGATTGAAAGGTTGGGAAACCCAGCACTATACATACGTTTTCATAGGAAAATTGAGTTGAATTGAAATGTTCCTTGTTGGTTGCCTCAACCATTGAATACACAATTTCACCAATGTCAAGCCTTGCATCTGGATTTGCTTTAGTGAATTGCATTACTTTGTTAAGAGTATAAGGAAACCACATGTAAAGTCCGTGTGCTGAGTAAAATGTCCAAAATTGAATGAAACATGCTAAAACCGTTTTTCGACAGTGCTCTGCTTTCAAAAGTGGCACCGTCTGGTCCCACATCGATTTGCTAACTGCCGAAAAGCTCTTTTTAACTTTCACTTTAAATCTTTGTATTTCTTCATTATCGGGCCTTATAGAATTTATCTGCGGAAAAAAGTTTTTTTTTAAATATCTATAATGTTCACAGAATTTTTATACTCACACTAAAGCTGTCTTCACTTTTTCCTGTGTTCATCTTGTACATTTTTCTTATTACCTTCAGTGCTTCTTCTTCTTTTCCAACGGAGAGAAGATACTTTGGACTCTCAGGAATAAAGAAAAGACTCAATCCGGAAATCAAACCCGTTGAACCGATCAAAAGAATGTACATCCTCCATGGTGTATAGGTAAAGTTTATTATGGATAGCTCTAATGACCAATCTTGGTTGATAATGGCCCAAGCTGAAAGTGGCGATATTACGGAAGTAGCTGCTGAGAAAAAAGCCTGAATCATAAGTGCACGATTCCTGAACTTGTTGCAATGGAATTCACCAAGGTAGGCATAGATTGTAGCTGAACTGCCAGCTAGCCTTTGGGTAGTAAAAATATACAATGATCAATTTTGTACCAGGCAGCAAAAAGAATCATACTTACATAAATCCGTTTAGGTATCGCAAAAATGCCAGAGTCCAAAAATTTGGAGAAAAACTTGAGATGACCGTCACAAAATAACCGGCCAGCAATGTGGGTCTTATTACGCTGCGTCTTCCAGTTGTGTCAGCCAAGTAACCCCACAAGTGTGAACTCGTTATCATTCCCAAGAAACTAACTGAACCGAGAATTCCTTTCTGCGTAAATGATAAATCCATATCACAATCGATCACAGGTAGAACAAAACTTATTCCACAACATTCCAGGATCACATTGATCAAAATCATACCGGAAACTCCTATC
The DNA here is from genome assembly GCA_920937365.1 of Sphaerophoria rueppellii. NCBI lineage: Eukaryota > Metazoa > Arthropoda > Insecta > Diptera > Syrphidae > Sphaerophoria > Sphaerophoria rueppellii. Next base: position 60,319,422 of record CAKKXW010000001.1, read on the forward strand.
AGCAGGTAATTGAATAATCCGAATTCTATTGTTTTTGGAAAATGTTTTTAAATTTCTTTTTTGTTCATAAAATAAAAAATTAGAGTAATACTTGTTTTCAGCCAAGGCATCATCAATTGAGACCCTTTCGGTTATTTCGCTCATGTTGGTGTCTTAAACTGAACTAGAAATTACTGCTATGACTTTCAAAATGCAAGTTTGAAGAATTTATAATGAAGATTCGAGAGACCTCTTTTTTATTAGTCGTAGTTGAATAAGCAATTGCTAAAATAAACAATAACAAAAAGAAAAACATAATTTGTTTGTATTTGGGATAGGTACTGAAACATTTATCGAGTAGAACTGTTGCAAAGCAGAGTCGCATTTTGTTCAGCTCTGTCATGAAGTTTTTCTTTTGGCTTTAAGTTTATGAAATGAAATTTTCTCCATCCATAAGTCATTATACATACTTTTCAACGACTGGTCGTGAATGATTTTCCCACATGCCCATTTGCTTAAATTCATTTTCATTTACTTACTTACTTAAGGGGTTGCTACAGTCCGTTGTGCAATTGCGCCTCAATCAACAGTCTCCGACAGCCGCTCGGTCCCTAGCTAGCTGTCTCAAGTTTTGCACTCAAGTTGATTGAAGTTCTCTTCCACTTGAGTGGCGCCACCTGAGTCGCGGTCTTCCTATCCTTCTACGTACCACGGGAATAGTGCCGAATGCTTTCCGGACCGGAGCATTGGTGTCCATCCGCTTTAAATGACCGAGCCATCTGAGTCTCTAGACCTTGACCTTTCTGTCTAGGTCCATGTCGTTGTACAACCCGTAAAATTCATTGTTATATCTTCTTCGTCATTCCCCTTCAATGAACACGGGGCCAAAGATGACCCGAAGAACTTTTCCTCTCGAACAGCCTAAGGCACTTTCATCCGAGTTTGTCAAAGTTCATGCTTCTGCACCATACAGCAGACTGGGATGATGAGGGAGCTGTACAATTTTACCTTAGTTGCTCGACAGAGGGCTTTTAAACTCAATTGCTTTCTTAGCCCAAAGAAACAGCGATTAGCAAGAGTTATTCTTCGTCTGATCTTGGCGCTGGTGTTATTGCCCGTGCTTATAGCGGAGCCTAGGTAGACAAACTCATCTACTACCTCGAAGTTGTATGCGTCTATTGTGACGTTCTGTCCGAGCCGTCGCGTTGGTTTTGGGTGTCCTTCCTCGAAGGCAACATATACTTCGTTTTTCCCTCATTTACCGCTAAACACATTTTTTGACGCTTCTGTCTCAATTGTCACAAAGGCGTCATTGACATCGCGTACGCCGCGAGAAGTTGAATAGATTTTTCGGAGATAGCGCCCCTGTGTGTTCACTATCTTCTCAAGGATGATGTTAGAGAAATCGCACAACAGTGCATCGCCTTGTCTGAATCCTTTTTTGACATCGAAAGATTGCGTAAGCTCGTTGCCAACCTTGATGGAGCAGTGTGAGTTCTCCATCGTCATTTTGCACAAGCGAACAAGCTTGGCAGGGATGCCAAAACTAGAAAAGCTTTATACAGTTCGTGTCTGTAGATGCTCTCATACGCGGTCTTGAAATCGATGTTGACGAAAGGCTTCAGACGTTCACATATTACGGCAGAGAGGATCTTGTAGGCGATGTTTAGTAGACTGATTCCTCTGTAGTTGGCACAGTTTATAGGATCTCGTTTTTTCAGGATCGGGCAAACAATGCTGGTTCTTAAGCTATCTCCCCCCAAATTTGGACCCAAATCGGTTCTTAGAAATCATTTATTTATTTATAGGTAAACAAAATTAATTGAAATTGATGCATACAATACGATGAATCCCTTCTTCGTTGGATTAGAAATTTTCTTTCGAACCGTTCAATTAAATTTGTATTGGACGGATTCAAGTCCAAAACCCACAATATAAATGCTGATGTCCCAGGGCTCCGTTTTGTCTCCGATCCTCTTTCTCAATTTTATTAATGATCTCTTGTCTGTTACTTTTAATCCAATAAATTGTTTCGCTATCGCTGACGATAGTACCCTAAGCTTTTCATATTCGTTCCAGACTCACATCCCTCCTCTTCGGATGTGGAACTGAACGGCAAAATATGATAGGCTCATTAAACTCTGACTTAAACAGAATTGTACAATGGGGCATTAAAAACCGTGTAGAGATTAATGCTTCGAAAACTCAATGCTGTCTTGTATCAATGAAGCGAGATATACTCCCCTTGCCACTGTCCATGAGTGGCAGTTGCATCAATGAGACCGAACATCTTGAGATTCTCGATATGCGCATCACTGCCAACCTCTTGTGGCTCCGAGCCGCAAGATGTTTAGGTTTCTTAAGACGGTGCAAGAATTTTCTCTACACGCTACTTTCACGGTAATTGCTCTAGTGAAATAGCCAGTTGCATTCCTCCCTCAAACAATTCGCCGTAATACTTGCGCTTCTAGGAATGGCCATCAGTTTACCCTCGAGCCCAACTTCGGACGTACTCTTAAGTATAGAGAATCATTTTTTAGCCGTACTACGCGAATGTGGAATTCTCTCCAACACTCTGTCTTTCCCAGTCATTACAATGTTCAAGAATTTAAGACCAATGTACACCGACACCTTCTTTCCAACCCCTTCTCTTCTTCCTAATGCACTCACTGTGTGGCATAAAAGGGTATAAAAATGTATGTATTTGAACAACGATAACAACTTAGAGGTGCTTCCACAAATGGCTTTTTCCGACAAATCCTTTATTTGGCTGGAGTTATAGCTATTTCATGGGTGCCAAGCCGATCCCTTGAGTGGGTGCAAATTATAAAAAAAAAACAAATACAAAAAAAATTCATTCAAGGCGACACAGCCTTTAATTGCAGTACAGATTGTAGCAACCAAAAGCACTTTGATCAAAACTACTTTACTATATAAATTATACTTTATAGAAATAAAAAATCATTTATGTTTGTCATATTTTTATTGCTTTAAAAATTAACATTCTGATTTCAAATTTCAAACTGAAAATATTTACCAATAGAATAAATAAAAAAAAGTAATTTTAACTTGAAAAGATTTGTTTGACCATCATTTGAATATTCTTGTGTGTTGTAAAATAATCATACAACCACAAATTTGGTGACCCCGCACGTGATCGGTCAAAATAATATGGCGGGTTTTTTTGGCACAGCTATCCCGCATCTGCAGTTAGGAGCTTCCATGTATTACAAATTACAACACAGCAGTTGCGGATAAAAACTTAAACTTAAATCGGTCTGCTGGATAAAAAAATTGGAAATTTGTTCGAGTATCCGAATCTCGTTCGGAGAGTAAAATTGAATTCTCTAGGTTGGTATACTCGGATAAATTCGGATAACTTCAAAAGAGTCTCTAAGGCTGTGTTCGCTGAGTTGCAAAACATTTTAATGTGCGTTCTTTTATTTAAAGTTTATGTTTGAATTAAAATTGGAAAACGCACACATCATGGAACGAGTTACACCTAGGTTGCCTTATGGTGCTTAATTATTTTTCTTCTGTTAATGTCGTTTTCTATTTGCGAGTTTTAAGGCTGTAACTACTAATGGTCTACCTATCACTCACAAAATTGTTTTTGACATAAAAAAAGCTTTCTGCATCATTTCTTTTATTTTGGGGGTGGAAAATACTGTCACAAAATGACGTTTGAAAATTTTCAATTTTTGTCATTTTGCAAAATGTTGCTGCGTTGGAAGTCATACCTTTAGAGTCAAATTTGTGAAAAAGTGGAAAAACCTCACAATCATGATCTATTTGAGACTTGAGATTAAAAAAATGATTCGATATTCAAAAATCTGAATCTTGTTTTGTAATCAAAATTAACACACATACAAGCACACACACTTTCAAACACACTTCTCTGTTTGACATTTGTTATTGTTTTATTTAGTTGTTTATTGAACAGACGATTGAAGAATCTATACGAACATACCCCAAACATATCAAAAACTTATCGAAAGTATACCAAAAATAAAAAATCAAACTTTTGAACAAAAAGGCAGGGGGAGGATGCACAAATGGAAAATAAGGAAAGAAGGCGAATCTTCTATTTTAAGCAATTAAATTTGGTTTATAAATTAATTATACCTACGTTTAAAACAACTCAAAAATAATCTTGAATAAATTTCGGTTTTTGTTTGTTTTTGTTTTATTATCCAGCAGCTAGAGAGTCTACTAACTTAAAATAAATAAACTGCTGCGAATGGGCAACTGCGGATTGTTTTTTGGAAAATCAATTTTGGGCTGCAGGATAGCGATGCCAAAAAACGCTAATAATCACCTAGTTTTTCAAGAAAACTTAGAAATTACAACAACCATGGCAGAAGAGCTCCAGAAGTTAATACAACGCAGAACTTCAATAAAAGGAAGACAAAATTAAATTCGCTTGAGACTCTTTATAGGAAATTTAATGAAGTCCAAGATCAAATTGATGCAAAACAAATTGAACTAAATGAAGGAGAAGAAATTTATCAAGATACAGAGTCAGAAAGGGATTCCATTGATGACCAATATAACAAAATCTCAAAGCTTATCACAACAATTTTGGAATCAAATGAAGACAAGCAACAATCAGAAGATGGAAACCAATCTCAGGTCATCCATCAGCTCCAAGATGAAATCGCACGTTTGAAGATAATTAACCAGCAGAAAGTCAATAACGGTTCAGATGCATCATAACAACCAAATGTCAAGCTGCGGTTGCCTAATTTTGACGAATCCCAGACTAATATTTCGTTGACACAGGTTGCAGCAGCGTTTAAACTAGCCAACATTGAAGACGATGACCAAAAGTTCTCTCAAATTCTGGTCAACATGGAGGGTGACGTTTTGAAGATGGTAGCTGATTTGGCAGTTGACACTAGCATCAAGAAAAAGTATGAAGAGTTTGAAAATAGACTTATCAATATCTACGCTGAATTTATTGAAACAAAGCTAGGCGTCTATTTCGTGGGGAAGATGGTTATCGGTAAAAAGCCAAGTGAAATTCTTGCCCACATCAAAAGTCTGGCTTCAAATCAATGCAATACAACTCTTCTAAGAACATTCTTCTTTGAACAAATTCCTCACCAATGTCGAGTTTTGCTGACGATTTTACCTGAGACAACCAGTTTGGACGATTTGGCGGAAATGGCTGATAAGATCTTTCAAATCAATGGTAACAGTTCATCATCATCATCAGTATATGCAGTCTCAGATCAACCAAAATTGCAAAATCCATGTATCCAGGCAGTGTCGCCCAGCATTAACAAAGAAACTCGAATTGATCAGCAATGCTATCCAAGATTTGACAGATAATGTATGTACAATTCAAAAAGACTTTCGCTTTTCGCAATGCATCTCAAAATATCTCATCGACTCTGGATCAGCAGTATCTGTCATTCCAAAAGACACCGTTAAGAAGCCTTTGGATGTCAGTGATATAAAACTTTTTGCTGCGAATCAAACCGAAATCAAGACCTACGGAACCCAAACCATCACGGTTGCTTTGGGATTACGCCGAGCTTTAAAATGGCAATTTATCATTGGTGATGTACAATCTCCTATCATTGGGGCAGATTTCCTCACTCATTATGAGAACTTAAAGAATCAACGTCTCATTGATGTAACAACAAAAATAGTCAAAAGTGGTAATATGTATAAAATTTCAAGATATAATATTTCAACCATTAATTCCAGCATGCCATACTCAGCCTTGCTTGAACAGTATGTTGAAATAACGAGGCCCTTTACAATAAATACACAAAAGAAGATTAATGCCGATTATTCTCATCACATCATCCTTAACAATGGTCCACCTCTTTCTGAAAAGTGTCGCAAACTAGCCGGTGAAAAGGCAAAAGCTGGAAAAGAAGAAATTCTGGACCTTCTCGATCGTGGAGTAATCAGCCCATCAAGTAGTCCATATGCAAGCCCTATCCACATGGTTAAGAAAAATAATGGTTCCTGGAGACTTTGCGGAGATTACAGCATTGAAGCTAAACGCTGCAACAGTACGTACAGTACAGACAAATATCCTCCGCCGATGATAACCGATGTTTTTCCTCTTCTTCATGGTAAGTCTTTATTTTCTACCATAGATTTAGAGAAAGCATATCATCAAATACCTATGAACGAAAAAGACATCAAGAAAACTGCAATCATCACTCCATGGGGCTTATATGAGTACCTTGTGATGCCCTTTGGCTTGCGAAATGCAAGTCAGACGTTCCAAAGATTTGTTGATTCAATTTTTCGAGAACTCGATTTTGTTTTTGTCTGCATAGATGACATTTCAGTGATGTCCACTAACGAAGATGAACATCAAGATCATTTGAGACAAGTGTTCGAGCGATTGCAGAAAAATGCCCTGTCCATCAACGTCAACAAGTGCAAGTTTGGTAAAAAAACAAGTCGATTTTCTGGGCTACTGCATCAATCAATATGGATTTACCCCCATAACAGAACGCCTTGAACAAATTCTTAAATACTCAAAACCTCAAACAGTCATGGAACTCCGAAGATTCTTGGGTATGATTAACTATTATAGGAGAAGTATACCAAATGCAGCAACCATAATGTTGCCATTGAACAGTTACATCAAGGACTCCAAAAAGAACGACAAGACTAAAATCGACTGGACACAGGAATCCACCAACGCTTTTGATGAATGTAAACGCATCCTTGCTGAAGCAACACTTCTGGCATTTCCATCACCAACAGCTCCAATCACCCTTAAAACCGATGCATCAAATGTTGCAATAGGTGCTGCACTTGAGCAGTTTGAAGATGAAACGTGGAAACCAATTGGGGTTTTCTCAAGGGAATTATCCGACTCCAAAAAAAATATAGTACCTATGATCGGGAACTACTTGCTATATTTTCTGGACTGAAATACTTCAAACATCTGTTAGAAGTTCGTGATTTTGTTATCAGAACAGATCACAAACCACTGACAAGAGCATTTAGCCAAAAAATTAGAAAAAGCTTCCGACCGGCAACTGAGACAACTTGATTAAATTTTTCAATTTTCAACCCAAATTGTCTATGTAAAAGGAGATGAAAACATTGTGGCGGATGCTTTATCTCGCATCAATGCAATCGACATGCCCACACTCCTGTACCCAGAAACCATTCAAAAAGAACAAGAAGGTGATCAAGAGTTGAAAGAAATAATTAAAAGTCCAAAACTCAAAATTCAAAAAATAACAATCAATAACGACGTACAAATTTACTGTGATATTTCAACCGGAACCGTTCGTCCATTTCTTCCGAAATCATTAAGACTAAAAGCTTTTGAAATTGTTCACAACCTCTCCCATCCCAACGAAAGAAGTACTTCAAAAAGTCTCAGAGAAAAAATCCACCTGACCCGGAATTAGAAAAGATGCTATCAAATGGTCTCGAGAGTGTTTGGCATGCCAAAGGTCGAAAATTCAAAGACACAACAAATTAAAAGCCGAGCACATCAACATTCCTGACAATAGATTTGACCATATTCATCTAGATATCATCATGCTCCCAGACTACAAAGGATTCAAATATTGCCTGACAATAATCGATCGTTTTTCCAGATGGCCCGTAGCAGTTTCAATAAAGGACAATTTTGACAGCTATTTGGGACAACTGGATCGAACATTATGGAACACCAGCAACAATAACTTCCGACCAAAGATCCCAGTTTGAATCAGGTTGGTAGGAGCTCCCAAGAATAGGACCACGCTATATACTCCCCAATCCAACGGGATGGTCGAAAGATTACATAGAACTCTAAAAGCCGCACTGATGTGTTCACCTAAACCGTGGACCGAAATTCTTTCAACAGCTTGGACTTCGCACTAGTTTCAAGGAAGACATTCAAGCGACTCCGGCAGAGATGTTGTATGGAACAAACCTGAGAATTCCTGGTGAATTTTTGGCAAGTTATGATCAACCTGGAAATCCACAAATTTTTATTGAAAAGCATAGAGAATTTATGCGTGGACTGAGACCGACTCCAACTGCTCATCATACAAACAGCAAGATATTCGTCCTTAAGGATCTAAATAAATGTACACATGTATTTCTTTGATGTGATCATGTTAAAGCGTCATTAGAACAACCTTACGTTGGACCATATAAAATAATTGAAAGAGTATCCGACATTGTATACAAACTCGACATAAATGGTATCGAAAAAAACATTTCCGTAAGCAGATTGAAACCTGCTTGCAGAAACCTCTCAAGGTTTTAATCAAAAGTACTTTGATTAAAACTACTTTACTATATAAATTATACTTTATAGAATTAAAAAATCATTTATGTTTGTCATATTTTTATTGCTTTAAAAATTAACATTCTGATTTCAAATTGCAAACTGAAAATATTTACCAATAGAATAAATAAAATACAGTAATTTAAACTTGAAAAGATTTGTTTGACCATCATTTGAATATTCTTGTGTGTTGTTGAGTAATCATTTAACCACAAGATAACGACTGCAGCGCCACCTGCCGAGCTTATTTGTTAGTCTTAACTATCCGGGGAGCCAACTGAACGCATACAAAAATATCATTTATACTCACAAACATATTTATGTACATACACACACTGACATAACTAGGGTAAAACAAATATCTTCTATATATCTCTCTATGTACGAGGGTTGTTCAATAAAGACTGAGAGTGACGTCATAAAACTTTTATTATACAAAATTATTCATCGGCGGACTTATCACGTTTAAGATACTCTCCATTCAAAGCTACATACCTGTTCATGCGCCTCTGCCACTCTTCGAAGACATGTTCAAAGCCATTTGAAGATGGGCGCTTTAAAATCGCCTCGAAAGCTTTTACAGCAGCTGCAGCGGATGGAAAACGCCTCCCTTTGAGGTCCTTTTTGGCTGTGGGGTACAAGAAAAAGTCGTTTGGAGCCAGGTCAGGGCTATAGGGCGGGTGCGGTACCGTTTCGATAATTTTTCTGTTCATGAAGTCTTGAATCTTAACCGCGACGTGTGGCCTGGCGTTGTCTTGGTGCAGTTTCCAATTTCCAACGAGCTCTGAACGCTTCTTAGGGATGTGGTCTTTCATCATTTGCTTTAAAACGGATATGTAGTAGTCGGCATTAACTGTCCGGCCTTCTGGAACCGTGTGAGTGTACACTATACCTGCCGGGACCACCCTTCAGCTCGCAGCTCTCACGGCCTTCCAAATACTCCTTGTGCCATCGGAAACACGTGTTTTCACCCATGACGCTATTGCCATATGCTTTTTTCAAGTCGACGTAGGTTTCTTTCGCGGTTATTTTCAATAAAAAGCAAAACTTTATGGCGTAACGTTGTTCGCGAAATTAAGGCATCGTAAAAGTTTAGAGGCGACACCAAACACGCTATCCACTTCGGGTTTGCACTAATCGACTGAGAATTGGACAGGTTTTCGAATGGTGGCTCGGCGAGCCTGATAGTTCCAGTAGTTCCCAAACTACAGCGCTACACTCAGTTTATTGAACACCCCTCGTATTAAAAAATGGATGTGTGTTTGTTTGTTTGTATGTTTCTTATAGAGCCCGAAATGCCCAAACGGATGTTTGTGAAATTTTCATGGTTGATATAAAGGCCAGGAATATGATTTTTTTTGGTTCGATTTTTTTTGTTTACAAATGGGTTTTCGATTGGAAAAATAAAAAGTTCTGATGAAAAACTCGGAAAACTTATTGGTTTTCATACTGAAAATTGCATGAAATTGTAGGTGCACCGATTTTAAAACGGAAAAATGGAAAATTTTGGATTGGGAACTCGGAAAACTCTGCTAGAGCACGAAGAACTTGAAGACCTAAAATCAAGTTTTTGCATAGAATTTAAGGTGGTATGCTTGTCTGTCCGGTAGGGACTCCTTATCCGCTCAATTGTAGTGTTATAAGTGCCCTACTATTTGGTGTAAGCGCACCACGCTAAAAAGTTAAGGCGAGTTAGCTCGCCGTAAGGTTGAAAGTAGAAGACCACCACTACACAATCCTCAACGAATTTTCCAACGAAATTTGCATTTTACTGCATGCTTTAATGAAAGTAGAAAGTTAGTTGCAAAGTTTGGAAAAATTTAAGATATTTAGTTCTCTAATCTAGAAAAGCTGTACTTCTCCCATGGACAGCTTTATGCGATGCGTGTTCACGGGTGTCCAATTCCCAGAATTTTTTCATTGTTTCACCTAATATCCTGTATAACACCATTTTAAAATAATAAGTTAACTTTAACTTAACGCGGACAAAGCAGCGGGTACCAGCTAGTAGAATATAAAACACTGGACTCTCTCTAAATGGAAATTGTTCTCAACTCGAAGCCTTCAAAATATGTATAATTTTTCCCCGTTTTAGTTACACTTCTTACTGATGCTTTGCTCTTATTATTCGTAACTTATTAGCGTAACGTTGTATAGCTTAACTCGGGAATATCCGGTATTATTCAGAACGAAATATATATATAGCGACCTTGAATCGTACCTTATCTTTCTATTGAGCCATTGACATTCAACTTTCATTAGCGGATGGCAGAGATTTTGACGGATTAAAAACCTGGTAATTTCGGTTTTTTATGTTTCTAGAGCGATTTTCGGGGCAATCCGTAACATTTGAACGAAATATCCTCTAGCGACCTAGATTCGTACCTTATCTTTCTATTGAGCCATTGACATTCAACTTTTATCAGCGGATGGCAGAGATTTTGACGGATTAAAAACTTGGTATTTTCGTTTTTTTTTATGTTTTCTAGAGCGATTTTCGGGGCAATCCGGTAACATTTTGAACGAAATATTCCTCTAGCGACCTAGATTCGTACCTTGTCTTTCGATTGAGCCATTAACATTCAACTTTTATCAGCGGATGGCAGAGATTTTGACGGATTAAAAACCTGTTATTTTCGTTTTTTTTTTTTTTAAGTTTCAAACCGAGTTGCAAACCGACTTGGCGAACCGAATTTTCAAACCGAGTGGCAAACCGAGTTGGCAAACCGAGTTGGCAAGCCGAGTTGGCAAGACCGAGTTGGCAAACCGAGTTGGCAAACCGAGTTGGCAAACCGAGTTGGCAAACCGAGTTGGCAAACCGAGTTGCAAACCGAGTTGGATTCGTTCAACTCCAGTTGGGCAAACCGAGTTGCAACTCGGTTTGCAAAAAAACCAACTCGAGTTAACTCGGTTTACAAAACTTACGGTTCGGCACATCACTAGCTTAAACCCTTCCTCGATAAATGCGGACTATTCAGTACAATAAGAATTTGTTAAAATTACACTCAGCTAGTTTAATTTTAGTGATTCGTTTTTATGATTACTAAGTAATTTTGTTTTCATACGTTAGAAAATTATTTTTTCAGTTTATTCATATTAAATATTTCAAAACGAACATTTTGTTGCAGTTTTACTCATCAGTTTAGGCGAGTCATATTCGGGTCTTGTTACCGCTCTTGAAGGTAGAGATGAAGCCGATCTGACAATCGATTACGTAACAGGGAAGATGTTAGATGAATATCAAAGACGAATCGAGATTCGAGGAGGTTCTGAGAAACAAGAAGTAGCAATGGTGTCAAATGGTTATCAACGTGAAGGCCCTAGATTCAAAAAGCAGTTCAAGAAAAAAACAAGAACATGTAATTTTTGCAAGAAACCAGGTCATTTAAAAAATGATTGTTATAAATTCAAATCCTATCTACAAAAGGGAAATGTTGTGAAGTCATCAATAGCAGGAGCAGCAATTTCAAGAGGAGGACGTACTGGAACAAAATCTAAATCTGTGGACTGGTACATTGATTCCGGAGCCACAAGTCATATGACGAATGATAAAGGGTTTTTCACGAATCTTAAATATGACAACACTAGAATATATTTGGCAGACGGATCATCAGTAATGGCATCAGGAGTTGGTTATGGTTGGTTAAATTGTTTACAACCTGATGGAACCTCACAGAAGATTAAATTACAAAATGTTTTGTATGTACCTGGACTTGATGGAGGACTACTTTCTGTACACCGATTAGCTGATTGTGGACACAAGATTCTATTTGAAGAAAATACATGTCAAGTCATTAAGGAATCACAGGCGATTGCACAAGCAAAGAGTGATGCTAGTTAATATAAGTTGCAAACTGGCTATTCTTTTGAATCTATTCGTGTCGCTGAATGTTTATCATTATCTCTTCATCAATGGCATCGTCGACTTGGACATAGGGACCCTGCAGCTTTCGAGGGGCTTGTTAAGGAAGGACTGGCCACTGGCATCAATATTAAGAAGAATAGTGACAAAATTATTTGTGAACACTGCATTAAAGACAAGTTGTTTATAAGGACCTAATTTTAAGTAGCATGTAAGAACAAAAAAAAAATGATACTTTGCTAGTTTTTTTTAAATTATCTAACTAGAAACAATCTATAAAAATTTATTAAAATAGTTCATAGGCCGAAAGGCATTAATTTTAAGAAAACCATGAATTCCTTAGAGCGCCCGCTTGGGGCCAGTAAGTTTAATATAAGATTTTATAAAATAAGCTAGTTTGAATTCTTTGTCTAGTAATAAGTAGTTTTAAGTTGAACTGAATAAAAAATGAATTTTGGAAAAAAAAAACAAGTTGACACAGTTAAAATTTTCAGTAAGACATTCAGTAGAAGAAGAACCTTTGAGATTGATTCATTCAGACGTGTGTGGTATTATGGAGACAGCTATACTCCTAGTGGTAACAGGTACTTCTTAACTCTTATTGATGATTTCTCTCATTATACAGTGGTGTACTTAACGAAGTCTAAGGCTGATTTTACAATGGCAATTAAAGATTATATTGCATTCATGTCAAACAAGTACAAGAGGCAACCGTTAATTTTGCGTTCAGATAATAGCAAGGAATACGTTTGTAAGGAACTAGAGTTATAATTGCGAAGAGAAGGTATCCAATACGCCAATCTACCTGATCGCTTCTGGGGAGAAGCAATTTTGACAACAGCTTATTTGTAAAACAGACTACCAAGCAACAGTATAGAACTAGACTCCAATTGAGTTATTTACTGGAGAAAACCCGGATTTAAGACATCTCCGAATATTTGGGTCCAAAGCTTATACTTTTGTCCCTAAACAGAAAAGAAAAGAACAAATAAGCTTTGGATATCAAGATCGTTGAGAATAATTGAAACTGAAATGAATCAAGGCGTGAAAACTTTAAATAAACACAATTTTGAAATTGAAGGATCTCAATCGAATGAAAAAGACAGTCTATAAGATATTACAAATAACTATATTGATGTGAATTTAGTGGGTGATTATGAAGACAGCTAATCAAGAAGAAGCTATAATGAACAGCCAAATATCAGATGAAGTCAAGTAAGAAGATCTCAACGTTCATATAAAGGTATTCCACCACAACGATTGCTGTATAAAGTTAAAAGTCAAACTGTAAAAGAGCCTAATTCATAGGAAGAAATATTACATTTATCTGCAAATGAGAAACGTAAGTGGACTGAAGCTGCTAAAAACGAAATTATTTCCATGAAAGAGCTAAATGTTTGGACTATTGCGGATTTACCTGTCGGAAAAAGAACTGTAAGTTGCAAATGGGTCTTCAAGGCAAAACGACACGTTCAAGGTAAAATAAGTAGATATATACAAGGCACGTTTGGTAGCAAGGGGTTTTAGTCAAAAATATGGTGAAAATTACGACGAAACCTTTGCACCAGTGGTGAAATACGGAACGATTCGTACACTTCTCGTTACAGCATATTCCAGAAAACTACAATTACAAGAAGAAATATACATGGATCAACCTCCAGGTTTCAAAATTAAAGGACAAGACAAGGGAATGGAACAAGAGAGCAAATGAAATTTTAAGTGAAATTGGATTCAAGTCTGCCGAAACAGATCCATGCTTGTTTTCAAGAAAAGAAAATAAAGGTTTAACAACTTACATTTTGTTATACATTGACCATATGATGGTGGCTGGAAATTCTCAAGAAATTATTAATAATGTTTATGAAGACTTGCAAAAGAAATTAAAGCTAAAGGACTTGGGACAGCTATATTATCTAGGTGTAGAGATTGAAAGAGAAAAAGATGGTTCATTTAGATTGAGTCAAAAATCGAAGATCAAACAATTAGTTGAAACTTATAGACTTCAAGGCTCTAAACCGGAAATAACTCCAATTGAAAATGGGTTTTTGAGTTGCAATGATGAATCAAGTCCCAAATTATCAAACAACAACTTATATCGTCGAGCAATTGGTTCGTTACTGTATGTTGCTACAGTTTCAAGCCTAGATATATCTTTGGCAGTGAATGTCCTTAGTAGAAGAATAGAACCACCTACTGAAAGTGACTGGAAAGCCGTTAAGAGAGTTATAAGGTATCTTGGAACAAGTATCGACAAATCACTTTGCATTCACTCGAATGATCAAAGAGAATTAGTTTGTTATGTGGATGCAGATTGGGCTGGCGATACAAGAGATAGAAAATCAACAATTGGATATGTGTTCCAATTTGGTGGTAGTAGCATAGCTTGGTCAAGTAGAAAGCAAAATTCTGTAGCAACGTCATCAACTGAAGCAGAATATGTTGCAGCTTCATTTGCAAGTAGATAACTCCTTTGGTTGAGACGTCTTTTAGCTAAGTTCGAAGAAAATATTAAAAAGCCAACAGTTATGTATGAAGATAACGAAGGATGCATTAAGTTGATCGAATCCGATAAATTTGGAGCACACATTAAACATATAGACATATGCCATCATCACATAAAAGACTTACGAGAGAAGAAGATAATCGAAATCAAGTACTGCCCATCAGAAGAAATGATAGCAGATGTTTTAACAAAACCTCTTTCAAAAGATAGATATTTATTTAAAATTTACAAAACAACTTGAACTTGGTATCATAACAAAAAATGTATAATGTAAACTATCTGGAGCGAGAGGGGGTGTTAAAATTACACTCAGCTAGTTTAATTTTAGTTATTCGTTTTTATGATTACTAAGTAATTGTGTTTTCATACGTAAGAAAATTATATTTTCAGTTTATTCATATTGAATATTTCAAAACGAAAACAACTATTTTATTTTCAATAAGGATCTTTTTAAAAGAATTGTTCAATTTTATCAAGCAGTTGCTAGGATAAGCGCGTTCAAACAATCAGAAAAATAATCTGTTGCCGTTTTCTAAACATTTTCCACTGATTCCTATTGTTATAGAGCCTAAGTTCTTCATTTATTAATAAACTATTCAACACAAAAAGAATTGTTCGATTTGATTTAGTAGTTCCTGAGATCAAAAATTCAAAGAAATATGGAGTACTCTCTTTTCTTCTAAATTTATATTTGATTTACTTGCGACATATAGAATATACATATGGCAAGTATTGAATTCGTACAAAAAAAAAATTGAGATGATGATGAGATATGACATTACGATAATAGAGAAGTCGAAAACAGTGGGTCCGGCGATTCCGTCTGTCTGTCTGTCGGGAAGTTTACAGGCATCTACAGCCTTAACTACTGGTCTGATTGACTTCAAATTCGAAAATTATAGTTTTGAGGAAAAACTCATATCCCAGTTTTTTATTATTTTTGTTTTAAGATCAAAATTTAGGGTAGCCACCATTGATTTTTTGGCCAAAAACGAAAAGTTTCAATTTTCTCCAAAACGGCTCCTACGATTTTTTAAAAACTTCTTCAAGTTTTATTTTTTTAAACATTCATGTATTTTATGTAAAAAAAAAATTGTTTGTATTGCTCCAAAAAAGTACCTCTCTTAGAACCGTTTTTTGTTATTAGATTTTCGAAATTTTTCTCGAAAAATGAAAGTCCGATCAGCGTAAGTTTTTTTTTGAAAGTACGTATATATTGTTCAAATAATATTTTGTATTCAAACAAATTTCAATTTTTTTTTTTGGATTAATAAAAAATATTCTTAATTTTTTTTTTTCAAAATTCTGTATCAGAAAAACGGAACAATTTTAAAAATCCAAATTGAAGTACGATATGTATATTTTCATGGTATTGAAAACTGCATACCCAAATTAATTTTAAAGCATTTTTGAAAAATTTTATGTATAAAAAATTAATTGAAAAAAAAAAAAACAGCTCCGACGATTTTCAAAAAAAAAAAAAAATCAATAAATCAAGAATGAGGTTTGAATTTGTTTGGCTTTTAAATTTTTGGAATTAAATGAATTTACAAGTTTCACTTTCAAATTTTAATTTTTTTAATAAATTCTAATTATTTTTATATATTGAGCTTTTTTTGTGAGTTAAGTGTAAGCTGTAAGTAAGAGTGTAATCAGAATTGCTTAAAGTATATCTCTTATGTTAACACTACTTTTTGCAATTTTTGGAACATAAAAGTAATCATAAATATTTAGTTTTAGCATGTAGGAGCAAGTTTGTACGACCCAGTCGTGCACATTTCTTTATTTCAATTTAATCCTCATGTATTTTTAGCACATAATAATGTAATTAACAAAAAACAAAAATTAAAGTGATAACGGCTTCTATGGTTCAGCTGTCCTGATGTCTTTTACTGTGGTAATTTATAAATTATTTTAGTAAGTTATCTCTGTTAAATAAATAAATAAACAAATTAATATTTTTCTGCCATTTTTTAACACATTTTTCACTGACGCTTCGCTCCTATTGGTCGCGGCGTAATATTATATAGCTTCAAGCCTTCTACGATAAATGGACCATTCAACATTAAAAGAATTGTTCAATTTGATTAAGTAGTTCCTGAGATAAGCGCGTTAAAATGCAATGTGGCTGTTTTTTCCACATTTTCCAATAATTCTTCGCTCCTATTGGTCACAGACTTAAAAATTAAATTGTTCACAAATATTTATGTTTATTAAAGTAGAATTGACATTAATAAATATTAGCCAGTTTATTTTAAGACATGCTGACGCTTTTGTTTGAAAAAGAGAGAGTTCCAATTTTTGTTAACTTAATCACATGATTATGATAAGTATGAAGTACCTACCCTTTGCATGTAAGTAAACTTCATAAAATTAAACGTTTTTTCCCCATTCTACCCACATATATTTGTTGAGTAGAAATTATTTCACTCTGGGTGGACAGAGCGTAACGAATGTGCTTGAAAAGTTCCTCCTCAATGAACTAAAGTTATGAGCTAAGCTAGTGATTCAATAATCGTAATGAAGTGGATATCAAATAACACTATTGTTAGTTGCAGCTAATTATTAAATTAAATATCTATAGCATGCAAACACTAATAATTATTTTCTTTTTTATATGATAAAGCTTAAGAAGAAGAAATTGATACTTGCACTGTTCATTGGTATGTACAATTGTATACACAGAATGAACTAATATGAAATATCCATATAAAATTGAAATATCATATGAAATTGTTTCAAAATGTGCATGATATGGGATTTGTTCATTCGATAGTGGACACGGATAACCAATACATGTATAGTATAGGGTGTCCGGTAATTCGTGTGGTAAGCTTTGGGATGTGATTCTTGGTCACATTCTATCAAAAATACTTTCGCATGTTACATGATTGATGACTTTCGATCTGCTGATATTGAAGTACTGTGTAGAAAAATTAAAATCTATTTATTGTATCAGGATATATACCTCCATGTTCTAAGAAAGAGGTTTATGAAAAATTTAATGACTGCATTGAAAGCATTCATATTATTTTGGAACCTGAAGACGAGTTACTAGTTGTAGGTGATTTTAATTTACCGAATCTTAACTGGATTCAAATTGACGACGACAACTTCTTCGTTCCTATCAACGCTTCATCTGTAAATGAGCTATCATAAATTGATAGTATGTCCTCGTGTGGCTTGAGTCAACTCAATGGTTTGAAAAACCGTTATGGTAAAACACTCGACTTGATATTTTTCTCGGAAACCATATGCTGCGATGCGACCGTGGTAGCTTCTCATATTAAACTTGTGGACGCAGATCGACGTCATCCTGTTTTAGATATAGCACGATACTGGATGCCCAGTACCGTCAACCGAAGATTGGGTTCCAACCCCAGTGGGAAGTTGTTGGCGGCAGCAAAGAGAGAGAGGGGGAGGAGGTATGCGTCCACTAAGGCATGCTTCCTTTTCAACAGGCGTTAGCGGAAGAACTCCCAAGATGGAATCAACGGTGGCGTCTAGAGTTCCAGTCAGGATGAACTACTTAGTGAACACCTTATAGGGCTACTACGATATATTCGCAGCCCAGGCCTATAAGGAGCGGTTTGGCCGGCACTTCGTCTTATAGTTAAACTAAAGACCTGGCCCTCCAGGTTGGGGGTCGTGCGTCGAGGTGACTGCCCGTTCACATAAGGAAACTATAATTCCGAACCACCAACAAGCCTCGGATACTGACGGAATTAATGATGACGAACCACGCAAACGATTTAAGGAGAATTTCGGTTTTGCACATGGAATGTTAGGTCCCTTAACAGGCCACGTGCAGCCGGACAACTAGCAGAAGCCCTTGACTGCTATAAAGGAGATATAACTGCCATCCAAGAAATGCGATGGGATGGTTCGGGCCTATGTAAAATGAACAACTGCGATATTTACTACGGCGATTGCTACCGGGAACAAAATCAGCGTCTATAAAGGCTAAATTCGCCAACATTAGCCTCATCTGCCCCGACTGAAGAAAAGGATGAAGACACCAAAGACAGGTTTTACGAGCTCCTCGACAAGACCTATGAGCAATGTCCTAGCTATGACATTAAAAACGTCCTTGGAGATTTAAATGCTAGGCTGGGTAGAGAAGAAATCTTTGGTGGAAAAATCCGACGACATAGCCTACACGACATCACCTCCGATAACGGATTTAGGCTAATCGACTTGGCTGCGGGGCGAAACGTAATGGTAGCAAGTACGCCATTCCCACATCTCGATATCCACAAGGGAACATGGAAATCTCCTGACCAATCAACCGTCAACCAGATTGATCACATTGCGATCGACACACGACACTTCTCTAGCATGCAAGATGTCAGCACATTCCGAGGTGCAAACATCGACTCGGACCACTACCTTGTTGTAGCCAAAGTACGAATGCGGATATCCCGATCAAGGCCAACACGCGAAAATGCTAGGAGAAAAGTCGACGTCAAACGGCTACAATCGCAAGAGATTGCTAGATCCTTTTCCGATCGTGTCTCTGAAAATCTCCTCAGAAGCCAGCACAAAATATAGAGAAATATAGGCCACCATGGGAACATCGTAGTAGAAC
The DNA here is from genome assembly GCA_920937365.1 of Sphaerophoria rueppellii. Lineage (NCBI taxonomy): Eukaryota > Metazoa > Arthropoda > Insecta > Diptera > Syrphidae > Sphaerophoria > Sphaerophoria rueppellii. Next base: position 60,338,623 of record CAKKXW010000001.1, read on the forward strand.
CGCAGTCAGTGCTGACGATATGGAAAGACCACTTTTCCAAGCTGTATAATGACGTTGACGACCAAAAATCCGTCAGCAATACAGAACCATTCAATTTGGGTGCAGAAGGCCAACAATTCCACCCATCCGACATGGACGAAGTGAAGATAGCGATATCTAAACTAAAGTCGAACAAAGCCGCTGGAGCAGACGGGCTAGCCGCCGAACTGTACAAAGCAGCTGGAGATGATTTGGTTGGATGCACCAGCTCATCTGCAAAATTTGGTAGGAGGAAAGCATGCCCGATGAATTGAACCTCATAATCGTATGCCGGATCCTCAAAAAAGGAGATCCCCTGAACTGTACCAACTACAGAGGTATAAGCAAAGACCATATAACAAGCAAAGATGTCGCACGTAGAACAAAAATCTGTGCCTGCTTTTTTCCACCATCCCTTTTTTACAAAACATGAGTCCAGGAATTAGAAACATTTCACATGTTGTGGATACACACTGTGCGAAAAAGAGCGTTGCTATTTATACTGAAAAGGTAGAGGGAGAAACAATGTATTTCATGTTTATGAGTAGAAAAAACAACAACAAAACCTATGCCTTTTCAATGGGTCCAAAACATTGTTGCTAGATTTGTAATAATTTTATGAAGCAGAAGAGAGAAAAATGATTTTTTTTGTCATATGCACAAGCAAGTTAGGTTGATCGTTGATGATCGAGTTAAATGAAAGAAGGGTGAGTTGATGTCCTACACATATACATATGTGTATTCATATTGCCTTAGGGATTTTGTTTTTGTTAGCTGCGTAAAAAATGCAAACCAGTTCTATTTATTTTTTTTTCTTGAAAGTTAAAAAAAACCTTGAAAAGTGAGTTTTGATTATGTTCGTGAATAATGAGTTGTGGTAGTTTGAATATATTGGGTATGGGTTTTGCTTTTGTTTTGTTTTTACTTCTTGGGGTTGGTTGTGATTTGAGAATCGTATTCAATCAGATAATTAATTTAAAATGTATGTCAAGAAAAGATTGACTTATTGATGTGAGGATTTATTTATGCGTAAATTAAGTATTTTTGTAAATTTTTGATCTCTTAGTAAAGTCTTTTGGTTCTTTTTGGTTCATTACTATTGAAGTCGGTAATGGATCATTTCGATGAGGAAAATAGGTGATAGGTACATTTCATTTAATTTTTACTTGCGGATATGGCAAGTATTGAATTCGTAAGAAAAAAGTTGAGATTTTGACAAATATGACATAACGATTTGAGAAGTCAAGAGAAGTGCATCCGCCGATTTCGTCAGTCTGTCTGTCTGTAAACGCACCTAAAGTCTTAACCACTGGTCCGATTGACTTCAAACTTGAAAATTAGAGGTTTCAGGGAATTCGCGAGCGTCATTTTTTATTTTTTTTAATGCCAAAATTTAGGGCAGCCATTATACAATTTTCTCAAAAACAGGTCCTACGATTTTTTTAAAACTTCCTCGAAAATATTTCAGTATTGCTGAAAAACGGTACTTTTCAGAATTGATGCGTTTTTTTTTAAACATACCAACATCCGAGGTTAGCGTTTTTTTGAATCGGCAAAAAGTGATGTCAAAGTTCAAATTCAGGCTTTACTGTAGAACAATTTTTTCTTAGAATATGACCAGGAATCAGATCCCAAAGTATGGCAAACGATTAACCATATCGTATTAATACAGGTGAAGGCTGTAAGGACAGGTTGAGGTAGAGACATCCTATCATCAAAATAGCTGCTCGCTTCCTTGCATTAAGCATAAAATCACCACATTAAAAAAAATGCCCATTACTGTTTTGTTGGAAAAATTATTTTCTCGGACCACAGGTCATGCATTTTTTACATTTTGAAAATTTTTAGTTTTAATCTAAAAGCTCCATTTAAATCGTCTATTTTCTTGCAACCATTACATACAGATTATCTATCTATCTATTATGTTGGTTTGAATGTATTTGAAAAATAAAAAGTGAAATAAATAGAATTTAAAATGTACCTACCTACCCAATCACCTGTCTTCCTCATTTAATTGATCCATTACCGACTTCTATGGTAGCGAACCAAAAAAAAAAATCAAATGACTTTATTGAGATCAAAAACATACAAATATACATAGACATACCTACCCACTTAACTTACGTATAAATAAATCCTCACAAATCACAACAATATGTCAATCTTTGTTTGACCTACATTCAAATTATGTGAATGAATATGATTTTCAAATCACAATTCACAACCAACCCCAAGAAGCAAAAACAAAAAAAAAGCAAAACTACAAAAGTCATTGTCCAAGAACATTCATCAATTCAGATCAAAACTCACTTTTCAAGTTTTTTTATCCTTCAAGAAAAAAAAATAAACAAAATACGTTCGCAATTTTTCTACGAAGCTTACAAAAACAAAATCACCTAGACGCAATATGAAATATGAATACACATACAGGTGTAGGACATCAACTCACCCTTCTTTCATTTAACTCGATCATCAACGATCAACCTAACTTGCTTGTGCATATGACAAAAAAATCATTTTTCTCTCTTCTGCTTCATAAAATTATTACAAATCTAGCAACAATGTTTTGGACCCATTGAAAAGGCATAGGTTTTGTTGTTGTTTTTTCTACTCATAAACATGAAATACATTGTTTCTCCCTCTACCTTTTCAGTATAAATAGCAACGCTCTTTTTCGCACAGTGTGTATCCACAACATGTGAAATGTTTCTAATTCCTAGACTCATGTTTTGGACCCATTGTAAAAAAGGGATGGTGGAAAAAAGCAGGCACAGATTTTTGTTCTACGTGCGACATCTTTGCTTGTTATATGGTCTTTGGTATAAGTCTCCTTAACATCGCCTATAAGATCTTGTCTGCCATGCTTTGTGAACGTTTTATTGTCGTATAGGCTTATAGCAAGCACATATTACGACCATGGTTGCCAACACAGAGACTGTGTTATACCACCGCTCATCCTTAGTGTGGTTTAGTTGTTAGTAAACACATAACGAAACTAAAACAAAAACACAACACACTAAATAATTAACAAAAATAGAATTGAAGCCCTTCGTCAACAACCTGATAGGTCCTTATATTTAGTTACTAGCAACGCGGCTTTTCTCGTGTTCCTAGGTGTTCTGGTTTACGAGATACTCTCTATCTCGTATTTACAGGGCTAGGTGTACCACCCACCCCCGTGAAAGGTTACGATTCCGACAAATGTAGCTGGCCTATTTCTCAGCATCAAAATAGCAACAAAATATGGAGTTGGATCCAAGTCGATAGGTGCTTTCTTTGTCTAGATATGTAAGGGGAGATTGTAGCGTAATATTACGTCAGGTCCTCAGCCGTTTCTCGTAAACTAAGAGAGGTACAAAATCAATTCTTTCGGTACAAAATAGCAACAAGTTCCCAGATGGTTCCCGAGTCCGGCTTATAAAATGGAGATTCTAGCGTAATATACGTATTTTGCTGTCGTTTTATTTATTATTTTAAATCAAAGAAAATGATGGCCACTTTTGTATGTTTCATACCTCCGTAACTCTTTCTCTATCCAGATCTCTTTTCTTCATGCTCTTAGTTTGCTTCTTTAGCAGGAGATTTTTCTGTTATCTTTGGAGAAAAATTCCCGCTGACGTTGTTCTTCTTTCTCCTGGCGTTTTCAAACCTTCAACTAGTGATGCAAAATTACTAAAACAAAAAAATTGGTCTTTATTTTTGTGCACTGTTCATTTAAGCGTGCAAAAAACACAGCCTTGACGTGGCGGAGCGGCTTATACCGTAACTACTACTATGAAGTTTAGAGCTATGCGATCGCGAAACTTGTTTTCGCAGAAGGGCCTCCCATGGTCGACAGGTCGAAGCGGAGTAGGCTGTTACTACTAATTAGGTACCCCACAACGAAGGAGTGTTCCCACCAAGGCACTCCCATTGAGGGACGGCAGTGAATGAATTTCTTCTTCGGAATCAACGGTGGAGTCTCCAGTTCCAGTTAGGCCGAACTAGTTGGTGAACACCTTTACGAGCTACTTCGATTTATTTGAATCCCAGGTCGTATAAGGAGCGGTTTTTCCGGCTCTTGCACTTGGAGTCACATCAAGTGCCTGGAACTCTGGTTGTACGTCGGGGTGACTTCCCGACTACGTAGAAAAGAATTTAGTTGCGAAGCAACAACAGGCCTCGGAAACGGACGGATACACTGATGACGACCCAAGCAAATGTATAAAGGAAAGGATTTCGGATATGCACGTGAAATGTTAGGTCCCTTAATAGACCGCGTGCTGCCGAACAGTTAGCGGAGACCCTTAACTGCTACAAAGCAGACATTACCGCCATCCAGGAAATGCGATGGGATGGACCGGACAAAAGGAGGATGAGAACGGTGAGGTTCGTTTATGCGTAGACCTCAAGAAAACAATTAACAAGTACATCGATACTGCTCAGTATCCGATGCCTTTGCCGAAAGATTTTTTCGCTAGCTTGGCTAGCTATATATTGTATCATAGACTTCGTAGGCGCATATTTGCAGGTTCAAGTCGAAGAAAAATCTAGAGAATTTTTAACCGTGAACACTTCGAGAAGATTATATCAGTTTACGCGTCTTGTATTCGGTTTAAGCAGTAGCGCAGCAAATCGGCAGTCAATTATAGACAGAATACTCTTAGGCACGAAAGGTAAGCCTTATGTTGACGACATTCTCGTAGGCGTTAGCAGTTTTGATCAATGTCATGAAAGGTTAATGGAGATCTTAGAAAGGCTGAACAAACATAACGTCCTAATAAATTCGGACAAATGTAAGTTTTTGGTCACTGAAGTCCAATATCTTAGTGACGGTGTAATTCGTCACCTTCCGGGCAAGATGGAGGCTATTGAAAATGCTCCATCACCAAAGAATGTAACGGAGTTACAGTCTTATTTGGGATTATTGAATTAATATTCACAATTTATGCCAAACATTTCTAGTCACTTAAAAAAAACACCTCTATGATCTTCTTTGGAAAAATCAACCCTTCGATTATTATTACAACAACAATCCTTTGAGGAAAGTAAACGCCTATTAAAACGAAACTGCGTCTTGGAACTTTACGATCCAAGAAAGCCAATCGTCATCGCTAAAGACGCTAGTCGCTATGGCATAGGGGCGGTAATCAGCCACATGGTGGGTGGTCGCGAAAAACCAATCCGTTTTGTGCCTCGTTCGTTAACTCCGTCTCAAAAGAATCGGAGTCAACTTCATAGAGAAGCATTTGCAATTGTCTTTGCTCTCGAGCTTTTCCATAAAAACGGGGGAGTCCGGGACACTTGAGCCACTTTTTGTGAAATCGTTCATAAGAACTTAACTATTTATTTCAGCCACATGGTAGATACATCATTGAAAAGGTACATTTATTTTCTTCAAGATTAACCTCATAAACTTTATGTACACCCAAGCGATTTTTGCCAAAAACTTAATGAATAAAAATAGATTTTTGGCTCAAGTCTCCCGCTTAGGCGGGAGACATGACCACCCTGTTGGGGAGACTTGATCATACTCAAATTCTTCGAGTAAAACGAGTTAAAAGATAATAAAAACAATTCATATCCTTTCAAAGCCCATCTTTATTATATTTGTGGTGTAATGATAAACAAAAATAAATTCTTTTCAACGTTTATTACAAAAAAAAAAAACTAATTCATAAAAAACTCAAAAAACATAAATTCATAATGCATATTGGTATGAAAAAAGTAAACAAAACACAAACTAAACTTCCTAAACGTAACAAAAGTAAATAAATAATAAATAATTCCTTATTAAAATACGATATCACTGTTTGGGATCACAGTTAGGGCAGATGAATGCTTCATTGTCACAATGGCTCAAGTCTCCCGCTCACGTTTTTTCCAATTAATAATTAATAAAATTTGTGAAATACACGAAAGCTTGATTTTGTTTAAATATTGACAAAGTAAAATAAGTGCTTTATGCGGGAATGTAAACTATTTTTACCTACCACGTTAAATAAATTTTTTATCAAAAAAATTAAAAAAAAAAAAAAATTCACTTTGTGCGCCAAAAAACACCTTATCGCATTTACCATCCAAAGCCTACTGAGGATCTAGAAAAAATTTTGTTGGCAAGTAGAACATAATAGGATGAAACATTTTGGTATACTCATGAGTCATTTGAGTGATATTTGAGTGAATTATTTAGAGTGGCTCATGTCTCCCATATGGTCAAGTCTCCCGGACTCCCCCTACATATACGGACACAATTGGGTGAATTGTGGATAAAAATTGATGAATTTTTAACCACTGTTGTATACTAGAAATCACTATGTTAATAATTTAACCTGCTGTTATTTATTCTTAAAAAAATATTATTTATTGTACTTGAAATATCTTTCTAAAAAATAAAATCACTTCCTGTTAAAGCTGAAAGCAAGTCAAACGTGTTATTAATTAAATCGAGAAACATCTAAGAAGATAAAATAAAATTGGCGACGAGGAAAACTGTGATATCATACCATAAACAATTGACATAATCAAGAACTGCATATTTTGTGCTAACAAATGTCAGATTGTGAATCTTCAAATCAAGACAATAAGAACCAAGAAAAGAAAATCAAAAAAGGAAATCCAACAAAAATGTCTTCGATAATTGGCCACATCGACCCTTATTTTATGGGAAATGATTTTGTTGAATATGAAATTCGATTGAAGCAATTTTTTATCGCAAATGAAATACAACAAGCAAAAAAAGTACCGCTGTTCTTAACGTATATTGGTCCGGATGCATTTTCTGTTCTAAGAAAAATGTGTGTTCCAGATGATCCATCAGGGAAGTCATACGATGAGTTAGTTCAAATTCTAATCAATTATTTTGAGCCCGGATTTTTTCAGTATACCAGATTACCTTTTGGTATATCTAAAACCCCTGTTCCAAAAAATGTTCAGGAACTACAGTCTTATTTGGGAATGCTTAACTACTATGGGAAGTTTATAAGCAACGCTGCAATTGAATTGCATGATTTATACCAACTTCTCAGATACCAAATTTGTGTGGAATAAAAAAGTCCAAAAGTGTAATGAAAATTCAAAGAAGCTTATCACCGAAAACAGTGTCTAAGAATTGTACAAACCAAATAAACTGATCGTTCTTACATGTGAGCAAGCCCAATATGGGTGGGAGCTGTGCTTTCGCACATAGTAAATGGATTTGAAAAATTCCTTTGAAATTTGATCCTGAAAAAGGGAGATCCTCTAAACTGCGCCAACTATAGAGGAATAAGTCTACTAAACATCGCCTACAAGATCCTCTCTGCCGTAATATGTGAACGTCTGAAGTCTTTCGTCAACAATCTGATTGGTCCTTATCAATGTGGCTTCAGGCCAGGAAAGTCAACCATCGACCAAATTTTCACGTTGCGGCAAATCCTGGAAAAGACCTATGAACTCCAAATCGATACCCACCACCTTTTCATCGATTTTAAGGCCGCGTATGACAGCATCTACAGAGACGAACTGTACAAAGCTATGTCTATATTTGCGATGCGAAACAAAAGCTGGATGCAATGGTTATGGCATATAGTAATACACCTTCTACAGCAACTAAGCGAACACCTGCATCTTTAATTTTTTCGTACGAACCCCAAACAAAATTAAATTCCTTAACGAAAAAAGCATATTTTTGCTGTGAATTTTGTGGGGAAAAGTATATGTATAAGAAAAATGTAAAAGAAAAGAAAATTGAGTTTAGTAAATTCAAAGAAGGTGATAAAATACTTAGAAATCATTTTAAAGATATTGTAAAATGGATTCCGGGAGTAGTTTATAAAATTATAAGTCCACGTACTTATATTTAATCAATGTAAATAATAGTATACATTTTGTACACCATAACCAAATTCGATTTTCAAAATTAAAAGATATATTTCATCCGGTATGTAATTCTGATGAAAATAATAGTTCAAAATCTTCAGATCCTGAATTATTATCTCAAAATAAATGTAACAATAAACCTGAATTGAAAATTCCTTTTGAGTTTACAACTAAACAGTTAGTTTGTAGAAGAACTAATCGTGAAAGACGCCCACCAAATCGATTTAATTATAAATAAACATTTGTTTTATAATATTCCTTTTGTAAAATGAAATCTAAATAGCTGTTTGTATTTGAATATTATTAATAAATTATTGCAGTTTATTGACATAAAATAAAAGTGGGAAGATGTTGTATATTAGAAATCACTTTGTTAATAATTTAATCTGCTGTAATTTATTCTTAAGAAAATATTATTTATTGTACTTGAAATATCCTGTTAAAGCTGAAAGCAAGTCAAACGTATTATAAATTAAATCGAGAAACATCTAAGAAAATATAATAACCACAACTGTCATATTTTAACCTACTCCGTAGCTAGTCTAATTTTTAACACATTTTACTCATTGCGAAGTGTCAAAATTTAACCAAACGTCAAGTTTTAACCACTTTTTAACCCAATTCGCACACGGCCTAAGTTATAAAGGAAAAGTATGAATAAAAAAAGAAAAAAAAAACAATACAATAGTATACAATACATAGGAATCATAACAGTTTTCTATCAACAAATAAACAGTGAAAAATAATGTTAAAAGGCGAACAGTTTTTGCATGCAAATCTCAGCAACTTTTTAATTGAATTGAAAATTTCGTTTTGTGTTGGAAAGTAGACTTCACGATGAAGGCTCAGTTTTAACCACCTTATAACAATTTACAATTGTTTTTATTTTTACAATATCAAAGCGGGTGAAACCGAAGGAAACAGAACAAAACCAAATATTTATAACTAAAACTTATGAATAACTGTCATATTTTAGAAATAATATATAATAATAATTAATAGTCAACCATACTGAAAAATGCAGTAAGAATTTTTAAGTGATTTAAGACGTTGATAAATCAGAGATACTGTGGCACGTAGACACTATTGACTAACACGTTACAGAACAGACTTATTTGAAAAAAATTCATGATTTCCTTCGGGTGCTAGATTTGTTCTTTTTGCCTCAGAGAAAGCGAACGAGATTAATGTTGAAACTAATGCAACAACGTTGACTTGGGACTAGGATAGAAACCACAATATAATTTTATTTGATTATATGTGTTTAGTTTTATTTTAGATACAGCGTAGATTCCTCTATTATTAACTTGTATAAAACTTTTAACAGAAACGAAATCGAGAACAGATTTTTTGCTCTCAAAATGCATTGTCAACACGCAAATGGAAAATTAAATAAGTCATAAGCACAACAAATACATATGTTTTGTTCGTTGCGTACACGCCATAATAACTCTTGTCAATTCTTTGTTATATTCGCTTTCGCTCACATATTTGTTTAGTACGTATGATTAGTAACAAATAGCTTTGTTCACCGAGACAAAGCACAGTACAGCACAGCTTTATGAGAAATGCCAGAACAGTTTAGAACCTAAAAAGTAAGAACAAAAAATCCTGTAATAAACTTTTCTAGACAGACTCAATGAACACAAAATCAGAACAGTTTGGAACAGTAAATGTGTCAATGAACACCAAGAAGCTGTATTTTTCTGTTCCAAACTGTTTCACCTCAAAATAAAAATCTACCCTTTGCGAAAAAGTTTCAGGCAGATACATTTTAATGAGTGCTACTAAATACTACAAGAATTTTGGAGACGTTGTTGGAGGCTTGAACTTTCACCACTGCATCGTGGGACGTGGTTGTGTTCTGAGGGTTTGGGCTTGATGACTGATAAAAAATAAATAAATAGAGTGGCGCGACAGCTCTTGAAGAGCCAAGGCCTAAGTGGCTTACTCTCATCAACAATTCTCTAGGTGCGTGTGAAGAATTGAGGGGACCTACAAATTTACGCCGATTCCGAACGGCAAAGTTGAGGAGCACTTTTTCATGACAGATAATACTCTTGGAAGTTTTGTCAGTACTTCGCAAGAGGCAGTGTCCGTGAAAGATGAAATAAAAACTTTGGGCCCGAGTAGGATTCGAACCCACGACGTTCTGCTTAGCAGCCAACGCAACGCACCTAACCACTAAGCTACGGACACTACTTGATGACTGATAGGTAACGTTATAAAAAATAATATGTAGCAAAGGAAAGGCACAAAGTTTTTATATTTTATTTTTTATCAAGTCTTATTTCATATAACTTCTTTTAGTTTCCACATTTGGTAATTCTCTTCGAGAAATCAAAGTATTTCTTATAATTCCATCTCTGTTTTTAAAACCACAAAAACTCTGGGAGGCTCCGGTCACCAACTTAACACCTCTTTCAACTGCTTGACTGTGAGATGGAAGCTGTTTTAAGAAGTTTGACTAGTTGATTGTTTTTGTTGCACTATTTCCCAAAGGTCTGCCTCGGTAAAATCTTTGAGAATTGGAGGCTCAGTCAAACGGTTATTTTCAATTTGCCACCAATCTATCAAATTAAAAAAAAAAAAAAAAAACACCGCCGTCAGACAGGAGATTTTCATCGCAGACGATGAGACCTGACCTAAAAGAAGTGAAAATCGCAATATCACGGCTGGAATCCAACAAAGCCGCTGAAGCAAATGGACTAGCTGCCTGTTCAAAGGCAAGGCGATGCACTGTCTTGCGATTTCTTTAACATCGTTCTTGAGAAGATCGTGCAAACCGCCACCGTCAACACCAGAGGCACTGTCTTCCAAAAATCTGTTCAACTTCTCACGTACGCCGATGATATTGATATAATGGGAAGAACACAGCGTGATGTCAATGGCGCCTCTGTGAGAATTGAGACAGAAGCGGCAAAAATGGGTTTATCGGTAAATGAGGGAAAAACGAAGTATATGTTGTCTTCGAGGAAGGACACCCAAAACCGACGCGACGGCTTGGACAGAACGTCACAATAGACGCATACAACTTCGAGGTAGTAGAAGAGTTTGCCTACCTAGGTTCCGCTATAAACACGGGCAATAACACCAGCCCCGATATTAGACGAAGAATAACTCTTGCTAATCGCTGTTTCTTTGGGCTAAGAAAGCAATTGAGTGGAAAAGCCATCTCTCGAGCAACTAAGGTAAAATTGTACAAAACACTCATCATCCCAGTCCTGCTGTATGGTGCAGAAGCATGGACCTTGACAAAATCGGATGAAAGTGCCTTAGGCTGTTTCGAGAGGATAGTTCTTCGGGTCATCTTTGGCCCCGCGTGCATTGAAGGGCAATGGTGAAGAAGATATAACAGCGAACTTTACGGGTTGTACAACGACATGAACCTAGCCAGAAGGGTAAGGTCCAGAGACTCAGATGGCTCGGTCATTTAGAGCGGATGGACACCAATGCTCCGGCTCGTAAAGCATTCGACACTATTCCCGAGGGACGTAGGAAGCGAGGAAGACCGCAACTCAGGTGGCACACTCAAGTGGAAGAGGACCTCAATCAACTTGGAGTGCAAAACTGGAGACAGCTAGCTAAGGACCGAGCTGGCTGGCGGAGACTGTTGATTGAGGCCAAGTCCAAGTCCAAGTTTCTTATTTTTTGTTCTTGCACACAGAGAACAGAGCGATTAATGTGGGTTGGGTAATCAGACAATAATTTGTAGGTTCATAGGTTATGGTATCTAAAGTTCAAAAGAAAAACTAGGGAGAAACTTTGAAACACGTCCGAACAGCTTGCCGTATTGAATAGATGTTCATGGCATAGCGATAGCTTAAAACTGAAAATTACATTTTTTTCGAACTATTGTTTTAATTTATGCTGAAATGATTAAAATTTCGAATTTTTACAACTTTGATATTTTTCCTTCTTATTTAAAAACCGCTTACCATGTTCACTGAAAATTAATCAACTATTATAAAGCAATTCCGCGTCGAATGGGATCAGTTTCATGTCAATATCATGAGTGGTTCGTGAGATAATTGAGCAGAAAAATCGTACGCACAAACGAACATATGCACACACACACACATTCATAGGTTAGGTTAGGTTGTAGTGGCTGTCTAGTTGTTGTTGACTCACTTAAAGATCCATTGTGATACCACAAAATACTCATGGGACAGTTATAAACTTAAACAAACCAATTCGTGCTTTAATGAAGTTAGAGAGACATTTTGTGTCAATCGTTGCCAGTTCACTGGTATTATCGAAGAAGAGATTACCGAGATAGTTATTTCTTCTAAAGGAGAGTGCTGGACATATACATAGAAGGTGTTGGACTATTTCCCCTTCCTCCTCGTTCATGCAGCTTCTACAGAAGCCATTTGTGTAGACCCCTAGCCTCAGAGCATGCCTACCTATGAGGCAGTGTCCTGTTATAACTCCAATTGTAGAGCTTATATTTTGTCTGCTCAGGGAAATCAAGCCTTTTGACCGTTTTAGGTCTATGCTTGGCCATATTTGCTTGGTTGCTAGGCAGGTGGTACCCTGTGAACATCTAGCATTAGTTGATTCTAGAGCATATTGTTTGAGAAGATATTTGCATGTAGCAAGTGGTGTTCCTATGTTATGTCTTTTTCTAATATAAGGCAGAAGTGTTCCGTTTTTGGCGAGCTCATCGGCTTTACAATTTCCGGAATATCTCTGTGGCCCGGCACCCAAATGAGGTGAATATTAAACTGTTCCGTCATCTCATTCAGAGATGATCGACAATCGTGGACTATTTGAGAGTTTGTGGAGACAGACGCGAGAGTTTTGAGAGTGCCTTTGCTCAGTAGCGTAGCGTGTGGGGGGCAGGGGGGGCAAATGCCCCGGGTGGCACTAGTTTGAGGGGCGGCAAAAAGGGGCGGCGGTCAAAAAAAGGTTACCACAACAAAAAACCCTGCACTTGTTTGAGCGCGGCAAGAAAAAAAAGGTTACCAAAACAAAAGAACCCTGAAATAATTTTCGGTAAACAGAATTTCGTATGGGGTGGCATCCAGTCGACCTGTACCTATACCACCACAAACTTCATTTAACCACAAATTTAACATAAGCATTAGACCGAAAATCTACGATGGTAAATCTTTTGCGAATTACGATCCACCCATCCACATTCAGATAAACAACAAAATTTTAAATAACAATTGCTTCACGATTAACGGTTGTTGTGACCGAAAATCTCAAAGAAAATTTCTGAATAAGCAACGCAGCAAAACAATCCCTCATTAAATTATTCTTTGACAAGCAGAAAACATATCTTTTGGGACGGGTAGTGAGGCGTACATAAGTCAATGTCAGTTGAGTTGCTTGCCACAATGTTATTAAAAAAATCAAATTTTCTTAATTTAAAAATCGAAACAAATGCTCATTAAAAATAAAAATATACGAAACTTTCCTTATTAAAATTAATACAAAAATAAATAATAAATTAGAGCGTTTTTTGTCAGATAAAGTCTATCTGATGATTTAAAAATCCAACATTTGGTTTCTTGTCGAATAAACACTATTTGCCTGTTTATCTGACGATTGAAAAATTGGCTCTTAAAGTATTTTTTGAGCTTTATTTTATAGTGAGTATGCAATTTAAAACATTAGTCAAATTTGAATGTTAGGTTCCTTAAAATGTGGTTACTTTCAATATGGTTATAATCGATATAAAATAAAATTAGGAGTTTAGTTAATAGATTTTATGACAATTCTTTTATATTTTATTTTAATTAAAATTGATTTTTTTCGCGTTTGCTTGTTTGCACGTTTGCTTGTTAGAACAGACTGACTTAAACACTATAGCGTTGTAACGATACCAAAAAAACATAAGCTTATTCTTATTCTCTATTTTTGTGAAAACAGTTTTATGACAATTGTTTTTGCATTTGAGATCTAAGAACAATCAAATCAAATTTGAATTGTTGCTAGGGTGACCAACGTAGTCATAACTTATACATCACCTAAAAATAATGGATAAGTATGGTTCATTATGGAAGAAATGGTAGTGTTCACCAACTTTGACAAAACAAATTTGGGGCGGCAAAATTTGATCTGCCCCGGGCGGCAAAAACCCACGCTACGCCACTGCCTTTGCTGTCCGAGAAGATTCGTATATCTTTGCAAGATACAACGTTTTCTTTGAGCCAGGATAGTGCCTCTTTAATCGCCATTATTTCTGCCTGGAAAACACTACATTGATTGGGAAGTCTGTATGATAGACTGAGATTCAGTTGTTCCGTATAGATACCACTTCCAACTCCGTAATCGATCTTTGAACCGTTTGTATGGAAGTGTACCGTATTGTCTTCCAGGGTCTCTCTTCTTCCCAGGAAGATCTTGAAGGGATGGAGACATGGAAGCTTTTATCGAATACCATTTTTGGGGTGGTATAGTCTAGGCGATCTGGGATAGATCTGAAATTGTCTAGAATAGTAGTATGACCAGTATTGTTACTGTTCCATTGAGAGGTGGCTCTAAGCCTCACACATGAGTTGGCTGCCACCATTTTGGAGAAGATGTCAAGAGGTGTTAGGTTTAAAAGCACTTCCAGGGCTGCGGTTGGTGTTGAGCGAAGTGCTCCTGTGATGCACATACCTGCTGACCGCTGGACTTTGATGAGCTTATTTAGATTTACCATCTTGTCCAGTGCGGTCCACCATACGACAACTCCATAAATGAGTATCGGTCTGATTACCGAAGTGTATAGCCAGTGGGTTATTTTTGGGGAGAAGCCCCATTTTGATCCTATGGCCTTTTTACAAGTAAAAAGCGCTACGGTAGCCTTTTTTACTCTTTCATCAATATTTGCCTTCCAATTTAGTTTTTTGTCTAAAATGAGGCCTAAATATTTAGCTTGGTCGGAAAAGCTTAATGGTATTCCTTTAATCTTGGGTGGGCTAATCTGAGGAATTTTGTACCTTCTCGAAAAGAGTACTAGTTCTGTTTTATGTGGATTGACGTCCAAGCCACATTGCTTAGCCCAATTTGTTAGCCTATTTAAGGCATTTTGTAGGAGTTCCGAGAGAACTTGGGGATGTTTCCGTAGATATGCAACGTCGTCAGCATAGACAATCACCCTGAAACCCTCTGCTTCCAATGGTGTTAGTAGGTTGTTTACTACCATGTTCGATCTGGTAGTAGTAACATTTCTCATGCTGGATGTATACATACATATATACACCATAATAAAAAAAGTTAATTCGAATTAAAGTAATCTCGAAACATGGAGATATGCCATAACTAGAGATTCACAAAATTGGCCCTATTACAATAACATTCTCTGGGAACTAGTTAAAGACAAGTTCATACACCACGCATTCACAATAAAAACTGTTTTCAATAAAAACTTTTTACACTAATACAATTTATGACAGGAACTGCATTTTTAATAAGAACATTTTTTTTTTAATAAAAAAGATGACAATTAAAGTTCTTTTCAAAGATGTTGTAAAGTTATTTTTGAATCCATTTATTTATACATACTTAAATTTTTTGAACATTACTTAATTGATACCAATTTTCAAGTGACAGAGTTTTGTAACCAACATACCAATTTGAAATTATGATGAAAACGGACCGTTTGATCTATCTGTTTGATTTAATCGAAACCTTGTACACAGCTAAGTGTTAATGAAAACATGAAAACTAAGTTTATAAAATTAAGTATCCTAACATTGCCTCTTCGACATAACATCCAGCTGTTCCAACTTATTTTGAAATCATGTTTATTTAGCTGAAAAATATGAGTCTAAAATATTATCGCTAAGGCTTAATTTAAGTTTCCGTCCACAGATAAAATTAGAAAAGCATTTTTATTTTTATGTACCAGTGGCGTATTATCCTAAAGGCAAACTAGGCATGTGCCTCGGGGCGCGTAGCAACAAAGGGGCGTGCGGGTGCAGTGATTTCTACAAGTGGTCAATAAAGCGAGTTCATAAGCAAACTTACGAAAATCAGTTGTCCTACTTACTTATGGTGGCGCTACAGTCCAGGTCGGACCAGGGCCTCACCCAACAAACTTCTCCAGCCAGCTCGGTCCCTGACTAGCTGTCTCCAGTTTCGCACTTGAAGTTTGTTCAGGTCCTTCCGGGTTGGATTCGAAGACTCTACAAGCCGGAGCATTATTTTCCATTCGCTCAACATGACCCAACCATCTAAGTCGTTGGTACTTAACTTTTCTGGCTAGGTCAGTTACGCTGTACATCTCGTACAGTTCTTGGTTGAATCTTCGTCTTCATTCTCCATTAACGCAGACAGCACTAACTTGGTCTTGCCGTCGTTAACCGCTAGACCCATCTTCCTGGCCTCCGTCTCAAGGCTCACAAACGCTCCACTGACATCACGCTGTGTTCTTCGAATTATGTCAATGTCGTCTGCGTATCTTAGTAGCTGGACGGACTTTTGAAAGATTGTGCCTCTGGTGTTGACATTGGAGCTTTGCACAATCTTTTCAAGAATGATGTTGAAGAAATCGCATGACAACGCATCGTCTTGTCTTAAACCTTTTTTGACATCAGAAGCATCTGTCAGGTTATTTCCGACCATGATGGAACAGCGTGAATTTTCCATTGTCATCTTACACAGACGGGTGAGTTTTTCTGGGATGCCAAAACTAGACATTGCTCTATATAATTGGTCTCTATAGACGCTGTCATACGCGGCCTTGAAATCGATGAAAAGGTGGTAGGTATCGATTTGAAGTTCGTGGGTCTTCTCCAAGACCTGCTGCCGTAGGGGGAATATTTTATCGATGGTGGACTTTCCGGGTCTGAAGCCACACTGATAAGGACCTACCAGGTTGTTGACGAAGGGCTTCAAACGTTCACTCAGCACGGCAGACAAGATCTTATAGGCGATGTTAAGGAGACTTATACCTCTGTAGTTGGTGCAGTTCAAGGGATCTCCTTTTTTGAGGAGGGCATGCTCTCCTCAGACCAAATTTTGCAGATGAGCTGTGCATGCTCCTTACCAAAATGTCTCCAGCTGCTTGTACAGTTCGGCGGCCAGCCCATTGCTTCGCGCTTTGTTCAACTTAGTTTAGATATCGCTATCTTCACATCGTCCTGTCGGATGGGTGGAATTGTTGGCCTTCTGCACCCAAATTGAATGCTTCTGTATTGCTGACGGAGTTTTGGTCGTCATCGTCATTATACAGCTTGGAAAAGTTGGTCGTTCCATATCCTCAGCACTGACTGCGGTTTCACTACGATGTTCCCATGTGGCTCTTACAGGCTTCAGTTCGGGGTGTATAAGCCCAGGAGGTTTGTTTCACCTTTTTTAGAACTTTCGAACCTAGTTCCTGTTGTGACATCCCTTTATCTCCTGGATCGTGCGCTTCTCATGCTCCCTTTTTTCTTTCTGAGAAATTTATGCTCCTCTCTCCTTTTCTGAATCGCCGCTTTGTATGCCTTTTGTTTAGCTACATGTGCTCGCCGGCACTCATTTTTAAATCAGGGGTTTCGTTGTTGTGGCCGTGTAAAACCTAGCACTTCAGAGGCGGAATCTCTGATGGGTGCTTGGCAGTGTTGCCACTGGTTCTCTATATTTTGTGCTGGCAACAAAGGACTTCTGTCGATGTTGGCACCTCGGAATGGGCGGATAGCTTGCATGGTAGAGAAGTGTCGTGCGTCGATCGCAATGTGATCAATCTGTTTGACGGTTGATTGGATTGTGGATATCGAGATGTGGGAATCGCGTACTTGCTAACCTCAGTTGCCACTTATGTTAAAATAAAAACCGGTCCTGTGCGATTTCACTTACAGTGTCAACTTGGTTTGTCTATTCGGTTTGCCAACTCGGTAATCGATTCAGCTTCCTTCTAATTTTTAATTTTTTCTTATTGT
This sequence comes from Sphaerophoria rueppellii, assembly GCA_920937365.1. Lineage (NCBI taxonomy): Eukaryota > Metazoa > Arthropoda > Insecta > Diptera > Syrphidae > Sphaerophoria > Sphaerophoria rueppellii. Next base: position 60,356,340 of record CAKKXW010000001.1, read on the forward strand.
AAAGCCTAATGCAATGGTTGAATTTCATCAGTGGATGGCAGATTTTGACGGATTGTACTTCCTTGTTTGCTTATAATTTTTGATTAAATGAAAGAGATAAATGTTTTATTTATTGTTGGGAATTAAATTTAATATGGAATACTATATCAGGTAAATATCCGCCTTAATTAGTCAAACAAATGCGAGCCCTTTTGAGCACATTTTTCACTACATTCTCACACATTTCACGCGGTATTTCATTAATTTCATCACGAAAATTTTGTTTGAGTTGCTCAAGCGTTTCTGGTTTGTTTGCATAAACCTTGCTTTTCAGATATCCCACAAAAAGAAGTCCGGAGCCGTCAAATCAGGCGACCGTGGAGGCCAATCAAGACATTTCCAACAAATCATGATATCACTCCCCATTCACAGTTATCGTTACGCTGTTTGCGTTTTCAAAGAAGTAAGGACCAATGATTCATCCTTATCCTGACCAAATTGCACGCCAGACTGTTACTTTTAATGATGCAACGATGATAGATGAATAATTTCAGGGTTTTCCATTGCCCACAACCGACTATTCTGTTTGTTTACGTATCAATTCAAATGAAAATATACCTCGTCACTCATTGATTTTTTCACAGTAATCGATAATTCATTGTGATAAAATGATTTTACGATCAAAACACATTGGTGTATTGAATATTTTTCCACAGTGAATTTGGCATATGTGTCTTTATCACGACTGCCAAATATGAACTGTCAAGACCAATGTTTACCAAATTGGTGATAAAACAGTGTAAAGTAGTATACTTTCCCGGCGGACACCCGGGGAATCCGATTTGGCCTTTGGGACAATATCTATCGATGTCATGTAAACTTGTTCACTTTTTCCTTGGCCCCCATTACAACGCGTTTTTCTTAAGCGCGGTTCAGCGGTTTCGGTTAAACTATAATATAAGTTAATTCTAATATAAGGGCGCCGATGGGATGCTTGCCTATGGCGGTCTCAGCGTTTAATCCGTCACTTTATGTACACTTTAACGTTTAAAAAGCAAGTCAAAAACATGCGGGTTCAGAACATCTGGTTTTGTGTTAAGCTTTCTGTATGTCAAAGCACTTGTTTGTTCGCATTAAATCAGTTAGTGATTGAATGCGCGATCGATCTTTGGAACGTAAGAGGTTCTTTTTTTTTAAGCTAGGCATACAAAGATAGACAAATTGGATAAATAATATTCATTTAACAGCTCCATTGTTGACAAAATGAGTATTAATATTCGGCTATGTATGTTTTTATCAGAACGATAATAAACACAAGAGAATTTTTGTACGTAGGTACAGTTGAGCAAGGTGAATTATATTATGCTTTCATGATTTGTTTATGTCATGAAATTCTTTCATGAAATAACCAAAGAGTGATCATTGCCATGGTCTGTAAAAAGTTATAAACAGATAAACAATTATTTTATGAAATAATATCTTAAAATTTGTTAAACCAAGTGTTCCTTGGACGCTTAGGAAAAACCGACAAATAATAAGAAAACTTCCTTTCGTGGTTTTCATTGTATTTTCCTCCAATTAATATTGGAGAATTTTATAAACCTACTATTTAAGTTGAAAGATATATTTTATCAAATAATTTTATAGTCAAATATCCGCATATTTAGCTTATAAAGGGTCCGCCATGTAACGTTTTTTTTTCTGGCAGTTCTAACTTCTAACTCTTCGCTGCCGGAGAGTGTCATGACTCCGCCTATCCTTAAGCGCGTCAATGATTCCATGGGACAAATCTTCTTTCGCACTCATGCTGTGGCAGGAGTCCCGCTATTGTTCCGAAAAGGTGTTCTTCATCGTTGGCAAAACCCTTGCGTAAGCTTCTGGGCTCGTTCCGAGCAGTTGGAAAACAGCATTTGTCCAGCCTATTCCAAAAAAGGCGAATCCTCCTCTCCCTCCAATTATCGGCCGATTTCTAAGGTCATGGAAACGCTGATAAATTATCAGCTTAAGAAATATCTTGAAGACCGAAAGCTTCTTATTGACCGGCAATACGGCTTTCGCAGCAATAGGTCCACTGGTGATTTGATGGTTTATCTCACCGAACAGTGGAACAAATCTTTACATCGTTTTGGAGAAAGTAAGATTGTTGCACTTGATATTTCAAAGGCATTTGATAAAGTCTGGCATCTTGCTCTTTTATCGAAAATGCGTGCCTTCGGTATCGATGAATCCCTTCTTCGTTGTATTAGAAACTTTCTTTCGAACCGTTCAATACAAGTTTTACTGGACAGGTTCAAGTCTGAAACCCACAAAATAAATGCTGGTGTGCCCCAGGGCTCCGTTTTGGCTCCGACCCTCTTTATCATTTTTATTAATGATCTCTTGTCTGTTAATTCTAATCCAATAAATTGTTTCACTGACGATAGTACCCTTAGCTTCTCATATTCGTTTCCAGATTCAAAAAATATGATAAGTTCATTAAACTCTGACTTAAACCGCATTGTCCAATGGGGAATTAAGAACCGTGTAGAGTTTAATGCTTCGAAAACTCAATGCTGTCTGGTATCGTTGAAGCGAGATATTCCCCCTCTGCAACTGTCCATGAGTGGCACTTGCATCAATGAGACCGAACATCTCGAGATTCTAGGTATGTGCATCTCTGACCACCTCTTGTGGACCGAGCACATACGCGATGTCGCCAAAAATGCCGCAAGATGTTTGGGTTTCTTAAGACGGTGCAAGAAATTTTTCTCCCCGTCTGATCTGACTATTATCTATAAAACCTATATCCGTCCAAAGCTTGAGTACAATTCACATCTCTGGGCTGGTGCTCCAGCTACTTACTTAACCCTCTTGGATGGAATTCAAAAAAGAGCTGTAAGAATGATTGGTGATAGAGAGATCACTGACGCATTCACCACTTTAGACCGCCATCGTAACGTCTCTCGAGTGTCTCTCCTTGTTTTATCGCTACTTTTACGGAAATTGCTTTAGTGAAATAGCCAGTTGCATTCCTCCCCTCAAATAATTCGCCTGTAATACTCGCGCTTCTAGGAATGCCCATCAGTTTACCATCGAGCCCAACTTCGGACGTACTCTCAAGTATAGGGAATCATTTTTTAGCCGTACTACGCGAATGTGGAACTCTCTTCCACACTCTGTCACACAACCACACACAACCATTCAATTTATCGAAAAGCTATAGAATTCAGAAAGAAAGGTTTCTTGCACGCTGTGTTTACAAGACAAGGCAGGTATATGTTAGACAAACCAATGATGAACAAAGAAAACCTCTATGTATAAGAAGTGTGACCTCTCTTGAAGTGCTTTGCTCATATAGCACTTCTACAAATAGCACCGTTGATACTGATTCTGTTGATCAGATAATTGATAAGGAATTATTTTCACACGCTAAAGCTGCAAGTGTGGTTTCTATTGCTTCTGATTCTGCTGAAGAAGTGAATGAGTTTGTTGCTGTTGCCGTTGGCCCATCTGGACATAAAGGTGTTGTTGGGTGTAATGATGTTGCTGTTGATCTTGGTGATGATTCTGTTTGATGATGCTGTTGCTATTGCTGTGACACCGACGCGACGTATGAATGTATTAAAACTTATTTACTTTATTTAATGAATATATTTTTTGTTATTACTCTCTTTTAAAATTGAATTTCTTGAGCTGAGTTAACTTTTTTTTTGCGATATGATTGACAGAATATTTTTTAATAAGGGTTTCTTATTTGAATCACACTTAAAATTGTTTAAAATATTTATTTTTTCTTGTTGTATTTATCAATTTATGGAATTATCTTTTTCTAATATGATCAATGAATGTCCTTCTTATTATTTTATTTTAGTGCAAATTGGGTCCTCTTTAAAGCTGGTGATGGTTTTTTTGAATTTCTTTGTTAATTATGGTTTTTGGTACAGATCCTGATAATGTAAGAAGTGTTCTAAATGTGATGTGTCGTGCGTTTGATGGCCTTAATGTTTGTTGTTTGAATGCTGAAAGTATACGAGCTAAATATTCAGTATTTTATCAAATGTTTAGCACCTCTATGGTGGATGTCATAATGATATCGGAATCATGGCTGAGTGCTCATAATTCGAATGCTCTTGTTGTCTTACCTGGTTTTAAATTGTTCAGGAATGATCGTAAGGACAGGGTTGGTGGTGGTGTGTGTTTATATGTGCGTGATCATATTTCTGCTTCTGTAGTCTACAGGTCAACTGCTACGAATATTGAATTTATTTGTGTTGAAATTCAAAATGCAGCTGAAAAATGCTTACTAGTTTCTTTGTATAGCCCACCAAACATGTTTAGAGAAGAACATTTAATAAACTAAAAGACACGTTATTAAAAGTGGATCCTAGGTAAATTGGATCCTAGGTAAAGTGGCATTTTGATCGGGGGTGATTTTAATGTAAATATTCTAATTAATAATAGTGCAACGAGACTACTTAACCATTTTTGTGATGTTATTGGACTGTCAGTTTTAAATTCTCTTTGGCCAACTTGTTTTAAGCCTGATTCAAATCCATCCTTACTGGACATGTTTTTGACAAGTTCTAAGAGGAGAATTTTAGGAAATGATCAAATTAGGCCTACATCTGATTTCATTCTGCTCTTTTCAGTTTGAAGTAAATAGAACAAATCTGAATCGTACAATTAGTTATAGGTCGTATAATGGCTTCGACCATGAGATTTATTTTTCATCAGATGTTAATTCTAAAGTTGTAATTTTTAATAACGTTGTTACCAGGCTGTATGATGAATATGTTCCAATTGTTACAAACGAATTTAAGTTTAAAAAGTGTCCTTGGTTTATTGAAAACATAAAGGCTATGATTAGAGAAAGAGAACGTTTGTTCCGGAGGTTTAAAGGTAACAGAACAGAATATAATAGAAGACAATATAAAGTTGTTCGAAATAAAGTTATTTCTCTTATTCGTAACTCCAAGCGAGAATTTATTTCATTGAAGCTTGATCCGTCTCTCGGCTCTAAGAACTTATGGAATAATTTGAAAAAACTTGGTGTTAAAGAAGACAAAAATGAATATAAATGTCCTTTTAGTGCCCAAGCTATGTCTCATGTCTTGATCCCCCCATTTTCCGGTTCATGTATTCCTATGATTTGTTTGATGTTTCTGATGATCGAAATACCTTCTCATTTGTATGTATTAGTCCTTATGAGTTATTTTGTTCAACTAAGTCAGTAAAATCGAACTCCATTGGTCTTGACGATATTTCGCCAAAGTTCTTAAAGCTTATACTCCCTATCGTAGCTAGTCATCTTCTTCATGTAATAAATTTTTCTATTTATAGTGCTCAATTTCCTGATGCGTGGAAAAATGCTAATATAATACCAGTCCCTAAAAAACCCAATCCTTCTAATGCTTCTGATTTCAGGCCTATCAGTATATTATGTTTCTTGTATTTGAAAAAATTATTCACGACCCAATCCAAGCCCATATAACTGAAAGCAATTTGCTATCACAGTGGCAATCCGGGTTTCGCAGCAACACAGCTGTGAGTCCGCCGTAGTTAAAGTTACTTCGGATTTTAGATTTGCGCTTGATTCTGATAAATTTGGTGTCATTGTATTACTTGACATTTCTAGAGCGTTCGACTGTATTGATCATTCCATCCTTCTATCTAAACTTAAGGTGAATCGAATCCAGCGGAAAAAACAGATGTGGGTACTTGTGATCCTATTGTAATCAACACGGGTATACCACAGGGCTCAGTTTTGGGTCCGCTTTTATTTTCTTTATTCATTAATGACCTTCCCTCTGTAATTAAAAACAGCCAAATTCATTTATATGCAGATGATGTTGTACTATACATCTTTCGTCCAATTGGTCTGATGGAGGATGGTATAGTAAGGTTAAATGAAGATCTTAGTAACGTTCTCACATGGTCGAAAAACAATTCGATGAAACTTAATCCAGCTAAATCTGTCGCCATGCTATGTTCTAGGGATGAGTTAAGTTTTGAAGATGTTCCCCCTGTAATTCTTGACAATGAAAGAATAGCGTATGTAAGTGACGCTAAATATCTTGGGTATAAAATAAATAGTAGGTTAAGCTGTTGTGGAGCAATCTCAGATACATACTTTACTTTTAACTGTTCAGTCTATCCGGTTCTTGATTGTCAATGTAAGCGTAAGCTATATTTTGCTTTTAATGATTGTGCTCGTTTTGTATATGGTATTCAGAGACATAATAGTGTATCCCATTTACATCACTTCCTGGTTGGTATGAGTTTTGAGAATTAATTGAGATTTAGACTTATTCTAAGGTTTCATAACGTCGTCCACAATAGATGTCCTGCATATCTAAGTGAATCGGTCCTATTCGCCAATTCTCAGCGAGGATTAAAATTAATTTTACCGCGTTTTTCGCACATCATAGCTGAACACTCCTTCTACGTATCTACAGTTCGTTCGTGGAATTTACTTCCAAACGAATTGCAGAGTATAGCCTCACCTTTCGCTTTTAAGAGGAAATTATATTTGCACTACTCAAATCTATAAAATAGAATTTTTGCTTAGTTTTATATTACATATTAATTAAATTAATCTATTATCTATGTTCATATTGCTTAAAAATACTTTTTTATCCTTATTTACTGTGCCTAAATTAGTTATCAAAATGTAAATGAAATCGAATTTATTACTGTTAAAATCGTTAACTGTGCGTAGATACTCTAAAAGATTTATATCTTAATGTATCATAGTTAGTTTTAAATTTTATTGAAATAAATTGAAATTGAAATTCTCTTTCCCAGTCACTACAATGTTCAAGAATTTAAGACCAATGTACACCGACATCTCCTTTCCAACCCCTTCCCTTCTTCCTAATGCACTCACTGTGTTTCTGGCATAAAAAGGGTATAAAAAATCCCTTGAGTGGGTGCAAATTATATAAAAAAAAGTACTCTTAGCTTTTCATATTCGTTCCCAGACTCACATCACTCCTCTTCGGATGTGGACCTGCAACGGCTATATATGACAATCTCATTAAACTTTGACTCTGACAAGCACCGGCAAGCACCTCTTCTGGAACGAAACCAGGAACATCCAAAAGAGTAAGATCGGAGGAGACAGTCAAGCAAGACGGTGCTAAACAACAGAAAACCAGCAGCTTCGACACCACCCCAATTGACCTACAAATCGCCATAATAAGCCGTGATGACCCAGATGGGAAAATTTCGGCCAAAAACTGGCTTCTTGTAGAAAACGAAATCCTCAAAGCCATGATGGCGGCATCAGAGAACGACAGTTCTGAGGACTATATCTTTGATGGTGCTGGATGGCGGCGAGGAGTCAAAGTGGTCTGCTGCGGTGACCAGAAATCACGGGAGTTCCTAAACCGAACAATCGCCAACATTGGCGTACTATGGGAAGGGTCCTCCCTTGAAGTTCTACCCGCCGCAGCTCTACCACTCCGCCAACAGTTCAGTATCTGGATCCCCCTCCTGCAGAACATGAGGACGCAGCTTCCCATTTTAGAATGGAAGCTCCAAAACTCAAGAAAGAGCCATAGTGGTGAAGGGAAGGACCTCTTGTTTGTGGCAGACAAGAAATCTGACCTTCTGCTCAAAGAGAAAAAGGACGTGTTGAGGTATGGTCTCGGTACCGTAAAGGTTAAGAGGCATGAAGACAAAAGGGAGTCAAAGGCTGCTAGTGGTGCAAATAAACCTGCACCACGCTAAAGCAGCAACGTACGACCTTATGCTCTACATGTCTCATGAGAACGTGGATGTGGCCTTGATCCAGGAACCATGGTTAGGTAAAAACCGTATCCGTGGGTTAAGGTCAAAACACTACAACCTTTTCCATTCCACGTCAGTTGAAGGTACAGCGACAAGGACAACGCGGCAGTCAGCGTCGAATCGAAGGAGGGAAACTTCATTCTAGCATCGACGTATATGCCGTACGAGGAGGAGACCCCACCATCAAAAACAGTCCGCGATCTTGTGGTCCACGCCACAGCAAGCGGTACACCTTTGGTGGTGGGATGTGATGCCAACGCTCACCATACTCAATGGGGCTCAAAGGATATTAATAAAAGGGGTGAGTCAATTTTTGAATATATTCTTTGTTCTAATTTATCGATAAGTAATAGGGGCAATCACCCCACCTTTCGAAACAAAAACAGGGAAGAAATCATAGATTTGACTCTCATTAGCAATAACAGTAAAATTTCCGTTGAAGACTGGAGAGTCTCACCTAATGAATCTTTTTCAGATCACTTTAGGATACTCTTTTCTATAGACAGGAACTTTACTGAAAGGAAACCTTATAGGAACCCAACTAGAACTAATTGGACAGAGTACGAAAAATGGTTGGAAGACTGTATTGATCCGCCAGAGGACAACACAAGTCTAGGTACCTCAACCATTGACACTGTTGTCCAAAACTTATCTAGTAAAATGAGAGCTTCTTTTGAAAAACACTGCCCTTTATCTCGTTCCAGTAACTCTACTAACCCACCCTGGTGGAATGGTGTACTAAAGAAACGAAGAACAGAGGTTAGAAAACTTTTCAACAAAGCTAAACAGAGTAAATTAGAAGATGACTTAAAGTCTTATAGAGCCGCACTTAACATGTACACCAAAGAGTTAAGGAAGGCCAAAAAGGATTCGTGGGCTAAACATTGTGAATCCATTGAAAAAACAAGTGAGGCGGCAAGGCTCCGTAGAACCCTTGCCCTTAGTCCCACGATCCCGGGGTACATAAAACACCCCGATGGATCATGGTCGAACTCGAGCCTAGAAACGCTTGAACTCTTCATGGAAACTCATTTCCCCGGTTGTAAGAACCCAGGAAGTTCTGATTACTTGCAATCGAACTCGCTGGATTTTACTCACACGGAATCAAATTCAGAGCTTAAACAGGTTATTACTGAGCAGAAGATTATCTGGGCAATAAACTCGTTTAAACCCTACAAATCAGCTGGACCAGACGAGATATTTCCTCTTCTTCAAAATGCTCTAAAAGTGATAACTCCTTGGCTTAGGGTAATCTTCATAAGTTGCATCAAACTTAGATACGTCCCTAATAGCTGGAAGAGGGTCAAGGTAGTCTTTATCCCAAAAGCCGGGAAACCGACTCACTCGACCGCTCAGGATTATAGACCAATAAGTCTCTCTTCGTTTCTCCTTAAGACACTAGAGAGAATAATTGATCTTCACGTTAGAGAACTTCTCAACGAAAACAATTTGTGCAACTACCAACACGCCTACCTCAAAGGTAAATCAGTGGAAACTGCTTTGCATGAAGTAGTTTCACATATTGAGAAAAGCCTCGAACAAAAAGAGTATACCCTGGCGGCATTTCTTGAAATCGAGGGTGCGTTAATAACGTAAAAACGGAATCAATCAAAGCCGCCTTAGTTGAAGTTGGAGTTGAATCTGTCATTGTCGATTGGATCTTCATCATGTTAAATGGCAGAATTATCAACTCTCAATTGGGATCTAGTACTATTGAGAAAACAGTTACCAGAGGCACACCACGAGGGGTCATCTCACCCCTACTCTGGATCCTCGTAGTAAACGAAATTCTCACAAAGTTTAAAGATCAGGGCATAAAAATTGTAGCATATGCAGATGATATAGTGGTTCTGGTATCAGGCAAGTTCCTTGCCACCATCGGAAACATTATGGAAAACGCATTAAAAGATTTATCTTCTTGGGCAACTAAGAACGGTCTCGGGGTTAGCCCCACCAAGACAGAGCTAGTTTTGTTCATGAAAAAACGGAAACTGGAGGGCTTCAACCCTCCTAAATTAAATGGTATTCCTCTAAAACTCTCTAAGGAAGCTAAATTTCTAGGGGTGATCCTTGACCCCAAGCTTACATGGAAGCGTAATACTGAGGAAAGAATGAAAAAAGCACTATGTGCATTCTACACATGCAAGAGGACCTTCGGTGCACGTTGGGGTATGCGACCGCAAGTCATCCAATGGATGTACACAGCGATTGTCAGACCCATTCTCACCTATGGCTCTATTGTATGGTGGAAAGCAGTGGAAAAATCAAGCTATCTCAAGAACCTGAATAAGGTACAGAGACTGGCCTGCATAGAGATAACAGGGGCTCAAAGATCCACACCAGAGGCTGGGTTGGAAATAATCCTGGATCTCCCGGCTCTGGATGAGTTCATAAGGCGCACGGCAGCCAAAACCGCAATTCGTTTAAAAGAACTGAGGTTTTGGAAGCACAGCACTTACGGACACGGGTCAATCTTACTGGATTTTGACAGGAAATTTTCTATTTGCATACCAGAAAGACAGGGTTGGGATCCTAATTCACTTATAAGTGAACAGGGTATCCCTTTCTACACTGACGGTTCGAAAATGGAATCAGGAACAGGTGCTGGAGTGTTTTGCCAATCTCTCAACATCAGAGAGGCGTATAAACTCAAAGCTGACTGTAGTGTCTTTCAGGCCGAGATCTATGCCATTGAAAAAGCAGCTGAATTGGTACATCATGAAAAGCTAAGCTCCTCGGAGATTACTTTTTTCGTGGACAGCCAAGCTGCCATCAAAGCCTTAGCCAGTGAGACCATAAGATCAAAGGCAGTTTTAAACTGTAGGAAAGAATTGAATAGAATCTGCCACACTAATCAAGTTAAGCTCTGCTGGGTTCCTGGACACAGCAATATAGAAGGGAACGAAATAGTAGATGAACTAGCCAGGAAAGGGTCAGAAGCAGACACAAGTAGTAGTGACCATTCAGATAGGGGACCACTCGTCCCGATTGGGGTACTCAAGAGGAAGATAGACCTTAAATCAAAAGAGATAATCAATAACTCCTGGAAATCCAGGGACGATTGCGTAATCTCTAGAAGTTTATGGCCTAACATTAATGAAGAGGTAACTCGGTATATTTTATCGCTGAGTAAAAGGAACATTAAAATCCTGATAGGTGTACTAACGGGTCATTGCGCCATTGGCACAATGGCCAACAAGATAGGGGCTTTTGCACCCGATTTCTGTAGGAGCTGTCAGGATGAGGAGGAAATAGAAACCATTAAACACCTGCTCTGTGACTGTCCGAACCTCCAAACTAACCGACTCCGTCATTTTGGGAACAGGTTTGTTGGGGAACTGGATGATCTAGCACAGGTCTCAATGGCGAACATGAAGAAATTTATAGATAGCACAGGCTGGTTCGTTAACGAGCCGGTCTACGTTAATCGACAACTTTGAATAGCATCGATGCTAACTTTTATTTTTATAGGGGATCACAATGGACCAGTAGGCCCCCGTGTATGCAACAGTTTACGCTGTGCACACCCCTCATAACCTAACCTAACCTAACCTAAACTTTGACTTAAGCAGCATTGTACAATTGGGAATAAAAAACCAAGTAGAGTTTAATGCTTCGAAAACTCAATCTTGTCTTGTATCGTTGAAGTGAGATATGCCCCCCTTGCCATTGTCCTTGAACAATAGTGAAACCGAACATCTCGAGATTCTCGGTGTGTGCAAGAAATTTGTTTCCCCTTCTGATCTGGCTACCATCTATAAAACACATATACGTCCAAAGGTTGATTACAACTCCCACGTTTGGGCTGATGCTCCAGCGTCGTACTTAAGCCTTTTGGACAATATTCAAAACAGAGCGTTCAATATGATTAGTGATCATACCATCGTTGAGACATTTACGTCACTTGAACATCGACGTAATGTCTCATGCGTCATGCCTCACCCTCTTTTACCGTTATTTCAACGGTAATAGCCGCGCCTCTAGGAATGCCCATCAGTTCACCCTCGAGCCCAACTTCGGACATACAGTTTTGTAGTACACGTAATATTTTGAGCAATTTCGCTCATATTTAAATTTATACAATTGTTTTTCGTCTATAGTAAGCAACAGTTTGCTGTTTTTGCGAAATCCCCGAATAAACATATACTCTAACACACTCATTTTCAAACCCGCACTCAGTCAGATCCAATTGCGAACTAAACGAGAGCTGATGGTTATGCGAGGTTAGCCCAGTTCACCCTAACAAAATCTCACTGTGATCTCAAAGTCCTTTGGACTGAAGACAATTATTTGATGGAACACAATTTTCAAATATCAGTGAGATATTTTGAAATTAATATTTTTAAAACAACAACGTTAAAATGGCTTACTGAAAAAAACGAATCCACACATTTTCTTATATCAGAAATTTCCAAGGAAAATGTCAGCGCTCAGACTGAGATCTCTTGTTCTACATAAGAAATCTCTGAAGTCTCTGAGATCTTTTTTTTTACTTGCGACATATAGAATATATGGCAAGGATTGAATTCGTAAAAAAAAAAAATTGAGATGAGGATGAGATATGACATTACGATGATAGAGAAGTCGAAAAAAGTGGGTCCGGCAATTCCGTCTGTCTGTCTGTCGGAAAGTTTACAGGCATCTACAGCCTTAACTACTGGTCCGATTGACTTCAAATTTGAAAATTAGAGGTTTGAGCAAAAACTCATATCCCAATTTTTTTATTCTTGTTTTAAGATCAAAATTTAGGGTAGCCACCATACGATTTTTTTGGCCAAAAACCAAAATTTTTTTTTCTCCAAAACGGCTCCTACGATTTTTTTTAAACTTCCTCGAGTTTTATTTTTTTTAAACATTCATGTATTTTATTTAAAAAAAAAAAAATTGTATTGCTCCAAAATGGTACCTCCCATAGAACCGTGTTTTTGTTATTACATTTTCTCGAAAACTGTAAGTCCGATCAGCGTAAGTTTTTTTTAGAAACTACGTATATATTGTTCAAATAATATTTTGTTTTCAAAAAAATTTCAATTTTTTTTTTATTTTTTTTATTATATTATATTTTTAACTTTTTTTCAAAATTCTGTATCTCAAAAACGGATCAATTTTAAAAATCCAAATTGGAGTATAATATGTATATTTACATGGTCTTTAAAACTGCATACCCAAATTAATTTTAAGACATTTTTGAAAAATTTTATATATACAAAATTAATTTAAAAAAAAAACGACTGGGACGATTTTCAAAAAAAAAATTCAATAAATCAAGAATAAGGTTTGAATTTGTTTCGCATTTAAATTTTTGGAATGAAATGTTTTTACGAGGTACATTTTCAAATTTTAATTTTCTTAATGAATTCTAATTATTTTTATATATTGAGTTTTTTTTGCGTGTTAAGTGTAAGCTGTAAGTAAGAGTGTAATCAGAATTGCTTTAAGTATATCTCTTATTTTAACACTACTTTTTGCAATTAGTAGTAATCATAAATATTTAGTTTTAGCATGCAGGAGCAAGTTCGTAGGACCCAGTTGTGCACATTTTTTTATTACACTATCAGAATTGGTCGAAGAGAGCTTATATAGCAAGCACAGTCTTGCGACCAATGGTTTGCCAACATAGTAGACTATGTTATACCACCGGCTCATCACTTAGTGCAGTGTTAGTTGTTAGTAAGCAAACATTACATAACAAACGCTCATGTGGATGAAACGAAGACAAGGCAGTTAACAAAACAAGATTAATCCAAAACTAATAATAACAAACATTAAGTGAACAGAGAAACATTTAAAAGTGTATAACACTGGTCTTGAGCAAAGACTTTAATTTATTCTTTCTTATATTTAAGCCAAATAAGTCTGAGTTGCAGTTTGAAAGCCTACTCGTACGTGTCAAGGGCTCATAGAAACCATAGTTGGTATGATGTTTTGGTTCATGTACCAAGTGGTTCCTACGAAAATTATAACCGCCACCCCGATGGTTGAAAGATATAGCGCCAAGTAATTCCAGTGCATCTGTTACTCCAGTAATAACTTGATGGAAGAATACCATGTCATTGTTATTTCGTCTTCTTGACAATGTTTCCATTTGGAGAGTTAGTAAACGGTTTTCATAAGAGGGGACATTCAAAGGATCACTCCATAGAATACCTTTCAGGGCAAAATGAGTTAAATTTCGTTTAACAGATTCTAGCCTCTCAATATGAATATTGTAATGAGGTGACCAAACTTGGGAAGCGTATTCTAAGTGAGGACGAACATAGCAATAATATAAAGCGCGGGTCATATATTTGGATCGCGGAACTCCTTTGACCAAAGCTTTATAAATCCAAGCACTGAGTTTGCTTTATTCACGATGTTGTTAATGTGCACAGAAAAATCTAATTTAAGGGTAAGGAAAACTACAAGATCTCTTACGAAAGTAACACGGGTTAGAATGTGCTGTGAGATAGCGTAGTTATATGAAGACGGTGCACGCTTCCTTGAAAAGGTCATTGTTTGACATTTTATTGGATTTAGGTTTAAATTTTCTTTCTCACACCACAATGCAAAACTATTAATGTCGTCTTGTAGAAGAATGTGATCATTATTACTAGAACAGATGTTTTTGTAAATCTTCATATCATCTGCCAAGATGAGGATTTTGCTATTACGTACACATAACGGGGCATCATTTATAGCTATATTAAAAAGTAGAGCTCCTAGATGGCTACCCTGAGGAACTCCCGAATTAGCAAAAATGACTTAGAGATAGAATGCCTAAATTTTACTTATTCTCGAGATAAGAGGATATCCAAGTGATGAAAAAGGGGGAAGGCATATGCATATAGTTTGAATTTTATGATGGCGTGGCGTGAGAGAGTTGGTCGAAGGCATTCGAGGAATCTGTATAGACGTAATCGATTTCATGCAAATGATGTTCCTGCAATGAAATGCCAAACTTTAACAAATAACTTGTTCAAACACCTTAGGAATGCAGGAGAGCTTAGATATTGGGTTATAATTGGTGATGTTTATCTCCCTTCTTATAGACTGGTATAATATAAGCGTTTTTCCAAGTTGATGGACATTTTCCTAATTTTAAAGCCAATTCAAAAATATAACGGAGGGGAGGTGCTTGTGCTGACATAGACTTACACTTTTTTTAAACAACAGGTGAAATACCATCTGGACCACTCGAAAAATCATCTTTCAGAAGAGAAAGAATGTTTATAATGTCATCAGTCTCTACTGAGATGTTGTAAATACTAAAAAAAATCTTTATCCACAACGGCGGGGGAATCGATAAAAGATTTGCTGAAATTATTTGCAAATTCTTCACAAATCTCAGAAGTAAAGTTGAGGGCTACATTATTGCTAGTAAAGTTCATTGGATAAACATCACATTTCTTCTTCGAATTAATGTAAATCTCGATGAGATTTTGCCAGGTGGAACAGACCTATTTGATTGATTCCGTTTTCTCAAAGCTGTACCTTTCTGCTAACTGTGCTTCAGAGCTCAAAACATTTTATGGCTTTAGTTACAATTTGAATGAGAATTAAAGCCATTATGGCGTTAGTTCATATGGCCTTCGTTCACGGCACCAGAATAAAGGCACTAAGCAATACCCATGAATAAGAAATTCAGTAGGGTCGGAATTCTCACCTACTTGGGTTTCACTCAGTGCCAAAACAGCTGACCTGTTCGAAACAGTGTGGATATACGCAGCAAGAAAATTAATATTAGCCCACGAATATTGCAATAATCGACTCTCAAATTATCAATCATTACAAATAAAAAAAAAAATAAAAAGACCAAAACAGACGAGATCTAAAAGAGTTACTGAATATAAGAAATCTTTACGATTCAGCGCCACTGTTGGTGTTATGCCTTAACGGCAGCGTGAATCGATCCGACCCTGAATTCAAACAGCAAATCTCTTTTCATCTGTAATTGACGGCATATCATGTGCACACATTGATTGAGTAAAAACAGCTCAATGCAATGTAGTGTATATGATAACGATAAGCCATGCAATTTAATCGGTTCAGTAGTTTAAAGGTTTCCTAAGGTAATAACAAACAGACAAACGGATCTACTTCCTCGTTTGTAATATTAGTAAGTATTGTTTACTTGTAAATAAATACCTACCTATGTAAATACAAATAGTTCCCTAGTAACAAATTCGATGTCATTTTCTTTAAAGTTTTTGCTATCAGACTTTTGAATAGTGGGATATGTCTGTATATAGTATGTACGTCATATGTGAGTGTGATTTATGGTGCAATTAATTGGTCTGACGCAACTTTGTGAAAATTTAAACTATACATAAGGTAGGTCTGGGTAGGGAAATGTATGCGGCTATCGAGTCTAATGGCATAACATTACTGTTAAATAGAGAAATGCAAATAAATAAGGGTAGACACGCGCATTAAAGTGGACACAAGCGACAACTAAGAGCCATTTTCTTCACTATTGCTCAACTTGTAGGAAACTCTCAAGTTGGCTAACTCTAGAGTTGAGAAAAACTTGAGAGTTGAGGGACACGTTGAATTTTCTTTTTCTTCACTACTTTAAATTTCAACTCGAGAGTTGAAATTTAAAAGTTGGATTCTCTCATATTTTCAAAATTTCCCTGGGATATTTTTGACAAATACGTTTGTTTCAACTTTAGATTTGAGTTTTATGTCAAATAAATTGTTCGACGCGGATTTTTTCGTTGTTCGTGAAAAATATTTTATTTCAGATTAACGATTAATGTTCAGAAAACCGCCCCCAAATATTGTTCTTAAAAAAAAATTTTAGTTATATGCAGGTACATTTGTATTTCAAATATTTCGTGAGTGAAAATTATTTTACCGCGAGGAAAATCGAAAGTCCTCCAATCGCAACCCCCAAACACCCAACAATTTGGGTCATGGGCATATGGATTGAACTACAACGACGACAAAACAACCCAACGGATGGTAAAGTGATAAGCATCGTTAATGGACATGAAACCATCATAAATCCTCAATGCGCAGCAAAATCTGACGCTAACCAAGCAGCCAAGGTTTATCTATCTACTTATCCTTTATTGGAGAACGTCTATTATGCTCTGGAGCCGCATATCAAAACTGGCCGTACTTTCCTGACGCGTGACAAAATCAAATGCTTCAACGACAATTGTAAAGGCCACAACAATATCGCTGGGTTTGTGCCTATCGTACGCTCCAGACTGACTGTTCGTGGCTCGAAGACAAGGTATTGGATGGGCGTGAGTCGGTGGTGCCATCCGGTGTTATTGTTTAAACTCACAAGTTTACAAATAAAAAATTGCAATTAAAAATTCATGAAATAAAAATGTTTTACTATTTTTAACGATGAATAAAAATTAAGCTTCCATGACCGAAAAAAAAACAAGTTTACAAAAGGGGTATATTCTAAAGGAGAACAAGACTGGCTAGTCCAGTGGCAAAGGCACACTATCTACTTTATTAATTCCAAAAGCATACGGTTGGAAAAATAAAATAATATAAAATCATCGCCGTTCCATTTTTCGGGCCCGACCTATGGACACATATTAAAATATCTTCTTTCAATACACATTTCTTCTTTATCTTCCGTAAGCACACGATGGATAATTTTCAAATTTGGAAATATGTTAGATATTTGTATTCAAAACGAAATGAAGATATCAATATTATTTAATGAAAATTTGAATTTGAGAGAAAACTTTCAAGTTTGCCTCTCAACTTCTACTTTTTTCGGAAGTTGAGAAAATCGGAAGTTGATTAACTTGAGAGTTGAGAATCGAAAGTTGAAACTGATAAATGTGAGTGAAGAAAACGAAAATCACAAGTTGAGAATAAAAATCCTCCAGTTGAGTTCAACTTGTAGGCAGAAAATGGCTCTAAAACCTCTGTCTATCAACTCCTACTCTCCACCACCCCGTGATGAACATCGGGTGCCCAGTACCTTCAACCGAAGATTGGGTTCCAACCCCAGTGGGAAGTTGTTGGCGGCAGTAAAGAGAGAGAGGGGGAGAAGGTATATGCCTCCACTAAGGCATGCCTCCTTTTCAACAGGCGGCAGCGGAAGAACTCCCAAGATGGAATCAACGGTGGCGTCTACAGTTCCAGTCAGGATGAACTACTTAGTGAACACCTAATAGGGCTACTACGACAAATTCGCAACCCAGGCCTATAAGGAGCGTGCCGGCCTTAGAGTTAAACTAAAGACCTGGCCCTCCAGGTTGGGGGTCGTGCGTCAGGGTGACTGCCCGGCCACATAGAGAAACTATAGTTCCGGACCACCAACAAGCCTCGGATACGGACGTATTAATGATGACGACAGACGCAAACGATTTAAGGACAACGAATTTCGGTTTTGCACTTGAATGTTAGGTCCCTTAACAGGCCACGTGCAGCCGAACAACTAGCGGAGCTTTGACTGCTATAAAGCAGATATAACTGCCATCCATGAAATGCGATGGGATGGTCGGGCCTACGTAAAATGAACAACGGCGTTACTACGGCTGCACCGGGAACAAAATCAGCGTCTATTTGGATGTGGATTTGAAGTTGGTACTCGACTCAGGAGGAAGGTCTTGAGTTTCAACTCAGTAATGAGCGCATTACTACAATCCATATCAAGGCTAAATTCACCAACATCAGCCTCATCTGCACTCACGCCCCCACTGAGGAAAAGGATGAAAACACCAAAGACAGGTTCTACGAGCTCCTCGACCAGACCTATGAGCAATGCTCTAGCTATGACATTCAAATCTTCCTTGGAGATTTTAATGCTAAGCTGGGTAGAGAAGAAATCTTTAGTGGAATAATCGGACGACAGAGCCTACACGACACCACCTCCGATAACGGATTAAGGCTAATCGACTTCGCTGCGGGGCGAGACGTACTAATGGTAGCAAGTACGCGTTTCCCACATCTCGATATCCACAAGGGAACATGGAAATCTCCTGACCAATCAACCGTCAACCAGATTGATCACATTGCGATCGACGCACGACACTTCTCTAGCATGCAAGATGTCCACACATTCCGAGGTGCCAACGTCGACTCGGACCACTAACTTGTAGCAAGTCCAAGGATATCCCGATCAAGGCCAACACGCGAAAATGCTAGGAGGAAATTCGACGTCAAACGGCTACAATCGCAAGACATTGATATTTTCCGATCGTGTCTCCGAAAATCTCCTCAGAAGTCCCTTGCTGCCACCACAACATATAGAGAACCAGTGGCAACACTGCCAAGCAGCCATCAGAGATGCCTCCTCTGCAGTGCTAAGGCTTACACGGCCACCGCAACGAAACCCTGGTTTGCCGATGAATGCAGCTACGAGGCATCAAGCGGCTGCAAGAAGACACGAGCAGCTCGTGAGCTCTACGAGCAGAAAAGGAGAGAGGAGCATAAAATTCTCAGAAAAAAAAGGAGCATGAGCAGCGCGCTATCGAGGACATAGAGGGATGTCACAACAGGAACGAGGTTCGAAAGTTCTACAAAAAGGTGAAACAAACCTCCAGGGCTTATACACCCCGAACTGAAGCCAGTAGAGACCATCATGGGAACATCGTAGTAGAACCGCAGTCAGTGCTGAGGATATGGAAAGTCCACTTTTCCAAGCTGTATAATGGCGATGGCGACCAAAACTCCGTCAGCAATACAGAACCATTAAATGTGGGTGCAGAAGGCCAAAAATTTCCACCCACCCGACATGGACAAAGTGAAGATAGCGATATATTAACTTAAATCGAATAAAGCCGCTGGAGCACACGGGATAGCCGCCGAACTGTACACAACAGCTGTCGATGATTTGATAAGGAGCATGCACCAGCTCAGTAGTGTCCGTAGCTTAGTTGTTAGGTGCGTTGACTGCTAAGCCGAACGTCGTGGGTTCGAATCCTACTCGGGCCTGAACCAACTTGGCGTGCGAAACTGGAGACAGCTAGCCAGGGACCGAGCTGGCAGGAGAAGTTTATTGGGTGAGACCCGGGTCCGACCTGGACTGTAGCGCCACCATAAGTAAGTAAGTAAGTAAATAAATAAAAACGATCTAGGCTATATTTTTGCTGAAAGAACCTTTCAAGAGTCTCGACAAGGACAACGTGTCTTTCAATCTACGGTATTAAATAAATTTCACCCCTCTCACCGCATAAAGTGAAATCATCAAATGCACATACTTGAAATTGCTCTACCAAGGATCCACGACGGATTATATTTTTCAATGAACAGTCCTCAAGTTATTTTCATCCACCCTAACCCTATCCCTCAACGTAGACGACGCACGACGACTGCCACGTCACCGCATTCAAAATATGATTATGTGATACTGAAAACAGTAGGTAATACTCTAAATAAATAAAAATATTTACCTTGTGTCTCTCAGATAATAGATAAAAGTGATTTCAATGGATTATCAGACATCCCAAATGTTTACAAAAACATCTAAGAAACTTCATATAAAATTCCACTTTTATATCAGTGCATTTGCAGTAAGCGGCTTCATAACCCTCAAAATGTCTAAACCGGTGGAATACCGGCTTCCAATCGATCAGGCACTGGAGGAGACAAGTAAGTCTTAATTTTATAAATGCTTATAAGATCTATGTACATACATATTTACTGTTATTCACAAAAAAATTTAGAATATGGAAAATTCAATTATTTGTTGATCCTCGTGTCTGGATTGATTCTAATCAATGTTTTTCTCGAATGTATTGGAATAAATTTCGTTCTAACGGTCGCCGACTGTGATATGGAGTTGAACTATCAGGAAAAGGGAATCCTTGCGGCTGCTGGATTCTTGGGTATCATCAGCAGTTCACATCTTTGGGGATTTCTTGCAGACACAACAGGCAGGAGAAAAATTATTCGTCCAACTTTAATTATTGGCTATGGGTTCTCAGTAATTTCAAGTTTTTCGCCAAATTTCTCAACCCTATTGCTTTTCCGATACATGAATGGATTAATGTGAGGTTTTAACCTTCTTTCAAGCAAACAACAATGATTTATCGATTGATCGATTTCCTTAGGGTATCAGCTGGCTCTGCAACAGTTTTCCCCTACCTGGGAGAATTTCATTCTGATAAAATGAGGAATCGCGCTATTATGTCAGCTGGTTTCATTTGTGCAGCAGCATCCCTGCTTTATCCAATAGTTGCGTGGGCAGTTATCAATCAATCCTGGTCATTCTATGTTCCAGTTCTAGACATAGATTACAAGCCATGGCGGATGTATCTTCTAGTAATCGGTTTCCTTGGGCTAATTTGTGGATTGAGCTTGTTTTATTTTCCCGAGAGTCCGAAATATTTGCTCTCAATTGGCAAGGACGATGAAGTTATTGATGTTCTAAGGAATATGTACTCAATTAATACTGGCAAGCCAAAGGAGAGTTATAGGGTTTGTTTAATTTCAAATTATTCTTCTCTTTTCGATAATCGTCAATGACATTCAACATTCTTTATTTTAAGGTGAATTCAATATTGCCAGATGTAAAAGAAATTAGAAAATTAAAAACTCAAGATGCAGACAATAAATGTGCTGTAAAGGTTCTGCTGCTATCGATGTGGAATCAAACAGCTCCACTTTTTATGAAAGAACATCTACGAAATACAACAATTATTTGCTTTATAATATTTTGGATATTCTTTACTGCCCAGGGACTTTTGATGTGGTTTCCGTTTGTTCTGAACAAAGTTATGTTATTTACTTATACGTATCCAGTGGCAAAGCTTCCAATATGTGAGATCTTATATTTTATGGACAGTACAGAAGGAAATTCTACGAGGGATATTTCGGTGAGTTTAAACAAAAGAATTGTAAGACTTAAACATATGTAGCTATTCCGGTTCGAGCCTCCTTCAATATTCTTCCAACTATCCAATGCATCTGTCTTTGTTTACACAATCCTTCGAGCGCAAAAAAGGACTTTCCGCTTACAACAGCAGTCTACTTTTTTTTTGCCATCACATTCGCTTTGTGCTAGATTTGATACAGCTAATGATTATACTTTCTCCGGAATTATCCTCTTAACAGAGGACAGAGTGTTTTTAGCTAAGCACCGTTAGGTTAGGTTAGGTGATTAGGGGTGTGCACAGCATGAAACTGTTGCATACACGGGGGCCTACTGGTCCATTGTGATCCCCTATAAAAATAAAAGTTAGCATCGATGATCTTCAAAGTTGCTCATTAACGTAGACTGGCTCGTTAACGAATCAGCCTGTGTTATCTATAAATTTCCTCATGTTTGCCATTGAGACCTGTGCTAGATCATCCAGTTCCTCAACAAACCTGTTCCCGAAATGACGGAGTCGGTTAGTTTGGAGGTTCGGATAGTCACAGAGCAGGTGTTTGATGGTTTCTATTTCCTCCTCATCCTGGCAGCTCCTACAGAAATCGGGTGCAAAAGCCCCTATCTTGTTGGCCATTGTGCCAATGGCGCAATGACCTGTTAGTACACTTATCAGGATTTTAATGTTCCTTTTACTCAGCGATAGAATATACCAAGTTTCCTTTTCATTAGTGTTAGGCCATAAACTTCTAGAGATTACGTAATCGTCCCTGGATTTCCATGAGTTATTTATTTTCTCTTTTGATTTAAGGTCTATCTTCCTCTTGAGTACCCCAATCGGGACGAGTGGTCCCCTATCTGAATAGTCATTACTACTTGTATCTGCTTCTGACCCTTTCCTGGCTACTTCATCTACTATTTTTCGTTCCCTTGTATATTGCTGTGCCCAGGAACCCAGCAGAGCTTAACCTGGTTAGCCTGGCAGATTCTATTGAATTCCTTCCTACAGTTTAAAACTGTAGTAATAGTATTTATTCATTTTTCATTTCAAATTTACAATTCTATTTATGTTACATTTATTTCGTTTCTATTATTTTGTATACTTTATGCAAACGTTTAGATTTTTTTTCTATTTATAAATATTAGTTTATGTTTTGCATATAAGTATGTACATTTTCATTTTACTTTTTAGCAACAAAACAAAATTCTTTAACCATGAATTATGAATATTCAATGAAAAACTTTCATACACTTTGTGGCTTTGATAGCAGCCTGGCTGTCCACGAAAAAGTAATCTCAGAGGAGCTTAGCTTTTTATGATGTGCCATTTCAGCTGCTTTTTCCAGTGGCATAGATCTCGGCCTGAAAGACATCACAGTCAGCTGGGAGTTTTATACGTCTCTCTGATGTTGAGAGATTGGCATAAAACTCCAGCACCTGTTCCTGATTCCATTTTTGAACCGTCAGTGTAGAAAGGGATACCGTTCACTTATAAGTGATTGGATCCCAACCTTTTTGGTATGCATAAAATTCCTGTAAAACGCAGGGGAATGTAATCAGTGTCTCCATCAGTCCTGGAATCGTGTCATATCTTTGTAAGATTTACCCGTGTCCATAAGTGCTGTGCTTCCAAAAGCTCAGTTCTTTTAAACGAATCTGCTGTTTTGGCTGCCGTGCACACCTTAGATCCAGGATCATTCTCCACTTGTGGTGTGGATCTCTGAGCCCCTGTTATTCCTATACAGGCTTGTCACTGTACCTTATTCAGGTTCTTGAGATAGCTTGATTTTTCTACCGCTTTCCACCATACAATAGAGCCATAGGTAAGAATGGATCTCATAATCGCTGTGAACATCCATTGGATGGTTTGCGGTCGCATACCCCACCGTACACCGAAGGTCTTTTTGCATGTATAGAATGCACATAGTGCTTTTTTCATTCTTTCCTCATTATTACGCTTCCATGTAAGCTTGGAGTCAAGGATTATTCCTAGAAATTTAGCTTCCCTAGAAAGTTTTAGAGTTTCAATTGTTCCGTGAACAAAATTAGCTCTGTCTTGGTGGGTTGACCCCGAGACCGTTCTTAGTTGCCCAAGAAGATAAATCCTTTAATGAGTTTTCCATAATATTTCCAATGGTGGTAAGGAACTTGCCTGATACAAGAACCACTATGTCACAAGTGAGTAATGCCACAAGTGAGTAATTGCTTAGACCATTGTCGTATACACCAATAATTTTGAACTAATGGTTCATTTCTGGGATGTAATGCTTATAAGACAACCGCCCACGTATTCTTCTACTTCCAACGTTTTCTACAAACGGATGTCAATGTTTCGTCATAGGCCAGAAATTAGACTTATGGTGACGATAGTTCCTCTCTTGGATGTCCAATAGTCACTGACTGCATTCTCCAATGTCAGGTTGAAGATTCCATCCCATCTACGAGTATTCCACTGTCAATGTATTTTCTTCCCCAAAAGAAAAGTGTATCAGGCATCATATTAACTTTCAGTTCATAGCAGCCTAATTTGCATTCATCATTAAACCAGTCACTCCGATTTCTTCACTGATGTTGTTGAAGAATAAGCTATCGAGATAGCTTCATCTCTTAGAGATCGTCAGGTTGCTGTGTAGATCTTTCGTCTTGGAAACCTTGTGCTACTTATCACAGTATTCCGTGTTTCAGCAAAGTCGATAAGTTGTGAGCCATTGTAACTTCGTGGCGGCTGTGCTTTTCAATTAATTCTACGATGTCTTCCTCTCCGATTTTTTATTGAAGTCTCCGAGTACGATTTTCCCGTCATACTCTGGACAGGCTGCGTAGACTCTATCCAGGATGTCGTAAGAATCCTCCTTGCTAGATTCTTCAGCTTTATTGGTAGGGGCGTGTGCACATTTTAAGCTGTTTTTTTGTAGTTTTCTTTTGTAATTGGCTTGAAATCCATGATCCATGATTTAAGCCGACGATTCCCCATCCAAATTAAGTGCATTTTTCTTTTCGTTGTCCTTGATCCTTTCCATCGAATTCACTGGATCAGATTAAAGTTTTTAAGTAACACCGAGTGTCGAGTGTTCTAACGTTCCAGGAACAAACTCTCATGTCGTAGTCCGTTTTCGTTCCGGGCCTGGTTGCCATTTGAGGAGGGTCATTATACTAGGCACTACCTGTCTCTGTGTCCGTAGCTTAGTGGTTAGGTGCGTTGGCTGCTAAGCAGCACGTCGTGTGTTCAAGTCCTACTCGTGCCCGTAGTTTTTATTTCATCTTTCACGGACACTGCCTCTTGCGAAGAACTGACAAGACTTCCAGAAGTACCATCTGTCATGAAAAAGTGTTTCTCACTTTGCCGTTCGGAATCGGCGTTAAATTGTAGGTCCCCTCAATTCTTCACACGCATCTAGAGACTTGTTGATGAGAGTAAGCCACTTAGGCCTTGGCTCTTCAAGAGCTGTTGCGCCACTCTATTTATTTTATTTTACTTGTCTCTCTCATAACTTTTAAGAAGTTTTTCTTATTGTAGAGGGGTTGTTCGCCCCATTGCTTAAGTGCTGTTGGTTGTCCGGTTGCACTAGCGCTTACAAGTTTTGTGGTTACCGCCTGGAGGGAAAGAAACCACTTGATATGCAGCAAAAGATACAGCATACGCCTCCAGATCCAACAGATTTTGACATACCGTACCTACATTTATATACTTACTTATTCATGGTGGCGCTACAGTCCAGGTCGGACAAGGGCCTCATCCAACAAACGTCTCCAGCCAGCTCGGTCCCTAGCTACCTGTCTCCAGTCTCCAGTCTCCTTGCTACTTGTCGATGTTGGTAGTACTTTCTTGTCGGCAGCATTGAATTGGTATTACCCTCGTTAACCGCTAGACCGTCTTGCTGGCTCCCGTCTCAAGACTCACGAACGCTCCACTGACATCACGCTGTGTTCTTCCAATTATGTCAATATCGTCTGCGTATGCTAGTAGTAGGACTACATTTATATAGGCAGTTATTTTATTGTTAATGAGTGACTTTTGAAATACGTTGCTTCTTTGTTTTTCAAACGAATACAGCTGTTTCGTCAACCATACTTACATTACCACCAAATCAAAAAATAATCAAATAAGTTCGGGTCAGCTAGTTTACTTTTTTTTTACCTTCAAATTTCATTTCTTTTCCACTCCTATTTTATAAGAAAAGAATAATAGTTTCATTTCTTTGCTTTATCTAAGAACAGCGATTGTTGGGTCAGCTTGTATTTTAAAAAGTAAATTACTCAAGTTATATCGAGTCCACTAGTAAATGTCTGCACTGTGGGAACTTAAGATTCGGGAACTTTGGTAAAGACTTAAGACGTGAGTCTTTTGGGCAATAAGTAAGTAAGTACGATAATTGTGAATCGCAACCATTCACGACCAACAGTACGTACATAAAAAATTGCATAAGAAATCTGTCCATTTATTTTGTTATTAGAAGTAGGTACACACAAACAGAAGAATTAAGCTCATCTCGCCTCCTCAGATCAACTCCAGAATAATGTTGTCACACAGATTTTGTCAAAATGCATTGTGATTGATTAGAATTGAATTGATGATTATGGTGGTGATTGCACACTGTGGCGTATACGTACTCTCTTTTTAATACATGTTTTGAAAACAAATCTATTGACATTCTTGTTTGTTTATCATTGGTATTGTTTGTTTTTAAATTTCATATTCTATATTTTTCTTGAACAGATGTTTAATTGATTCAATGATTTTCAATTCATACACTCACTTTTGTATAATTTATCCTCAACTTCTGTGTTAAGGCCCTTAATATGGCTTTACTTTGATTGTAATGGTTGTTGTAATTTCACATGGGACTGAACCTTTTTTAAATACAAAACATCGCATATTTTCAGAATATTCAGAAACCCCAAAATCGAATTTATGTTTTTTAACCATTTTGAAGAGCTATACATTGACAACTTTATCCATCAGTGGTAAATTAATGTTTGTAAATTAATAATAAATAAAAATACCATAACTTGATTTCACAAACAGTAGAAGTCATTTGAAGAGAAACCCAGCGTGATGGCAGTCTGCTCAGTGAAACCAAGCCTATCGAAGCGGTCGCATTTGTTTCTTTACTAGGCTTTTTTGCCATCTCATTCTGACCGTTGTTCAGTTTGTGGAGACAGAAGAGAGATACTTGAGAAAAGTTTCGCTCTCCGATATACGAATGTCCTTACAAGATGCTATCTTTGAGCCAAGATAATCTTTCCTGGTGTTTTCATTGCGCAAAGAATCCGTGTTGATTCGAGGCTGAGGAACAGCTACTTGTAACAAGAAAGTTATCCAAGTCGTTGTTGGCGGCACCACCGCGATCCTAGCGAATCGCGATCAGGCTCGAGGAGTGAAAAAAAACTTAGTTCATTGTCACCCCAATGTCACCAGTGTTTCATACAACAGCTTGGTCCGTCCCCATCTGGAGTATGCATCGTAGGTGTGTTCTTCTTTCTATAATATTAAGATTGAAGATTGGAATTTGTGCAACGGAATCTCACTCGTTTTTTGTTAAAAGGGTTTCAGTGGATTGATCCCCTAAATGTCCCTCCGTACGAAAATCGATTTTATCAATCCTTAAGATGCAAACTCTACAACAGAGGAGAAATAATAATGACATTGTCTTTTTCCATCAAATTATTATTACTGGAGTCACTGATGCTCCTGACCTTCTCTAAAATCTCTCCCTATCTAGGGATCTGATTAATCGGATCGCTTTAAGATCCTTATCACCAACTTTGAATGCATGAGCCTTTCAGACGTATGGGTTAATTTATAAACTGGAACTCAAAACTTTTTGATTTTAATTTAAGTAGAATTCAACTTAAAATATTTGTAAAAACCAGTGTTCCACTTTCTTAAATGTTTTATTTTAATTTTGTCATGTTTCATATTCACATACGACCAATTCTGATAGTGTGTAAAAAAACACTTCTTTAACTTAACTATTAACGGCCGTGTATGTTTAGATTTCGAATTCGATGCTTCGTTATTTCAAATAACATTGAAATCTTGTGACACAAGAAAAAACAATAACCTACAGCTTATGAAAAATTATGTAGCTGTCAGAATACTTCTTCTTCTTCGTCTTAAGGTTGAGCTACAGTCCGTTGTGGACTTGGACCTCAATCAACAGTCTATAGTCTTGCACTCAAAGTTGATTGAGGTCCTCTTCCACTTGAGTGCGCCACCTGAGTCGCGGTCTTCCTCTCCTCCTACGTCCCTCGGGAATAGTTTCGAAGGCTTTCCAGGCCGGAGCATTGGTGTCCATCCGCTCTAAATGACCGAGCCATCTGAGTCTCTGGACCTTGACCCTTCTGGCTAGATCCATGTCGTTGTACAACCCGTAAAGTTCGCTGTTATATCTTCTTCGCCATTCCCCTTTAATGCACACGGGGCCAAAGATGACCCGAAGAACTTTCCTCTCGAAACAGCCTAAGCACTTTCATCCGATTTTGTCAATGTCCATGCTTCCACACCATACAGCAGGACTGGGATGATGAGTGTGTTGTACAGTTTTACCTTAGTTGCTCGAGAGAGGGCTTTCCATCAATTGCTTTTAGCCAAAGAAACAGCGATTAGGGCATAGAGTTATGTGTCGTCCTGCTCCTCGGCGCGGACGATCCTGTGGTTAGGTGGTGGCGAATCCTACCCGGGCCAAAAGTTTTTTATTTCATCTTTACGGACACTTGCTCTTGCGAAGAACTGACAAAACTTCCAAGAGTATTATCTGTCATGAAAAAGTGCTTCTCAACTTTGCCGTTCGGAATCGGCGTAAAATTGTACGTCCCCTCAATTCTTCACACGCACCTAGAGGATTGTTGATGAGAGTAAGCCACTTAGGCCTTGGCTCTTCAAGAGCAGTCGAGCCACTCTATTTTTTATTTATTGTGACGTTCTGCCCGAGCTGTCGGTGTTGGGTGTCCTTCCTCGAAGACAACATATACTTCGTTTTTCCCTCATTTACCGCTAAATCCATTTTGGCCGCTTCTGTTTCAATTCTCACAAAGGCGCCATTGACATCACGCTGTGTTTTTCTCATTATATCAATATCATCGGCGTACGCGAGAAGTTGAAAAGATTTTTGGAAGATAGTGCCTCTGGTGTTGACGTTGGAGTTCTGCACTATCTTCTCAAGAACGATGTTAAAGAAATCGCATGACAGTGCATCGCCTTGTCTGAATCCTTTTTTGACGTCGAAAGATTCCGTAAGCTCGTTGCCAACCTTGATGGAGAGCGTGAGTTCTCCATCGTCATTTTGCACAAGCGAACGAGCTTGGCAGGAATGCCAAAACTAGACAAAGCTTTATACAGCGGTCAGAATAGATGGCATATTATTATGGTTGTTGTATCTTTTTTTGTGATAACCCGACTCGAAAACTCGCGATGGGAAATGAGGTCAAATTAATATATCTTATTTAAGTACGACTCACAGCCCGATTTCCCACATGATCACTGATACCTCACAAGTCATAAGAAGAGGTGAAACTGATTTTGTGATTTTTTCATATTTTCCACCAAAGTCACAACTTGTGAGAGTCAAAAACAATCGAAATTGTGATCTCCTTGAGAGGGTGCCGTGTAATAACGCCAAGGCCGACTTGAAGAAATTGGCCTTATTTCGCTTTCAACAGATGTGTTTATGTACATATGTACATACATTACTTTTGATAAGAAATTTTTTTTTTTTTTTTTAATACTTGTTCTCTTTTTTAATAAGTATTTTTGAGAAAGTAAATAAAAGAATTTAAGAAATAAATGTTAAACAAAATTATAAAATAGTAAGCAAGTGTTTAAGGAAAGATGCTAGTGCATTTGTTCACATTTGCCTGCAAATTGTTACCTTATGGTAAAATAATTTAAACAATGTTTAAAGTAGTGGCATAGCTGCATAACTGTTGTGCGTGGATTATGACATATAACACATAATAAGCTTATACTGTGACTTAAATCGTTTTGATCCTTCTTCTATTCTCCCTTAAAATGACATTTCGTCAATAAAAGTCTTATTTGTCGTTTTGACCATCTGATGTAAGATTCAGTTTGTCAAAATCTTTCCCCACATTCCGAAATTACGTGTGAAGAAAATAAAGAAAAGCCCTGAATCGAAACTGCAAACTTTTTTTTGGAGAACGAAGTTTAAGTTAAATAATTCGCCGAGAAAAAGTTTGCCGTAAGAATATTAATAAGATTTTACATTTCAGATAACATTCGTTTTTAAGAATTTGGGATGGTGTGAAAATAAACAAATTCGCGCGAATTTTTTTATTTCACCCAAAATGATTCTCTTTAAGGCAAACATTTTTCAGCTCGCTTCGCTCCCAATCAGACTAAATGATCTCGAATGTTCCGAATTGGCATCATCCTCAGACGACAGTGAAAAAAGATATGAGCAGCATCTGCTTTCAAAGCCCTTTAATGTAATACAAGATATGTAGGTAGTAATTTCTTTTCCAAAATGTGTGAAATGTTTAACTTTTTACTCCGAAAAAAAAATGTTGCAGTATCGGTTCAATCTGTAATTTCATGGAAAAAAAACTGTCAGGAATAGCTTGACGTAACATGCGGGAACTACGCTTAAGGTTCCATTAATCAGAAAATGATATGAGGCATTGTCGGTTACGGATAGTTGATGAACTAAGGAAGTAATTTAGGACGACTAAAAAGTCTTTATGAAAAATCAGCTTCCAGTATCGTTGAAGGTTGAACGGTTTAACCATCATACCTAGACGTTACAATGATTGCAAAGTGTGTACGGTGCATAGTAAGGTTTTGTTGTTCTTAGAAGGTCAACTGTTATTTTAGAAGTCTTGAAAAAATATTTTTGACAAAAACTTGAGTTGGCCTAATTTCACTTTCGTAGAGTGAAATAAGACCGATTTGGTTTTATATCTCAACAAAAGTTGTCTTATTTCACTTTCTCAAAGCGAAGTAGGGCCAACCTTAAAAAGTTTGAGAAAGTGAAATAAGGCCAATTTTTTCAGTCAGCCGTATTTCGTTTGGCGTTATCACCCCTTAAGAGCAGATCATAACTAGCAAATTATTTGAGATTTGACATTTTGATTTATGAGTAGTGAAAAAAATGGAAGTTGAAATGATTATGGCGCATATTATTGACGATGTTTTCTCCGTGAATGAAAAGTAAGAGTTTTACAACAGCACACCACTTGAAACAAACTAATAAAATTGATAAGATTGCAGCGAAGACGGCTTTTACGAACCCTGAGAGATACCAATGAATGACCAATGATTGGCTGTCGTGAGTTTCGTTTTGACTTTTCTTGTGAGGATTATGGGAGAATCCGACAAATGTTATCGAATCACAACAATCCTCATAAGAAATAGTCACAAGGGTTTATGACTTGTGATTCCTCACACGGGGGAGTATCAGGCTGTAAAACGCACCTCGGGAATGCGTCGGGAATTACCACTACCTATGCAAAAAATCATGTCGATCCTTTCCTCTATACGAAATTAAAACAAATCTATCCCACGAGAACCGTACATTACCGGCATAAAAGTATAAGTGCTATTCCACGCTGGAATCTATCTATGAGCTAAATTTGACCCAGATCCGTTCAGTCGTTCCGGAGTTATTGAGCAACAAACATACTTACTAACTTACTTACTAATACGGCTCACAATCCAAGAAGGATCTCAGCCTGAAATATTGCAGCCTTCCATCGTGATCGGTCCCCCGCATGCACTCTCAAGTCGCCTAAACCAAGCGCTCTGGCATCTGAAGTCACTTGGTCTTTGTATACCGTAGGTTCGGTCTTCCTTGCCGTCTCGAACCTGGAGGCTGGGATGAGAAGACTTTCTTGGCTGGAGCGATGTCGTCCGATGTGACCGAACCAATGTAGTCGTTGCTGCTGCTACGAACAGTGACGTTTTGTCCTAGGCTGTGGACAGATGTTGCTTTGTTTGTTGATAGCATGTACTTTGCTTTGTCCTCATTCACTTCAAGAACAACGAGTTTCACCTGTTCTTCAATCGCTGTGAAGGCCTCAAGCACAGCTCTCTTGGATCGACCGATGATGTCAATGTCGTTCGCATAGCCTAGGAGCTGGGTGGATTTGTTGAAGATAGTGTTTTCCGTGCTCACATCTGCCTTGCGCACTATCTGCTCCAGGAATATGTTGAAGAAGTCACATGACAGCTCATATAGTTGTTTAAGCCCTACGCCTGTTTGAAATAACTCGGATGAGGTGTTAGCCATTTGCACATTGCACTGCGTATTGTTAAGCGCCAAGCGGCATAGCTGGATCAGTTTGTTCGGGATCGTGTATTCAGACATCGCCGTCATAAGCTCTTGGGGTGGATGCTATCATATCATAAGCTGGTTTGAAGTCGATGGAAAAATGGTGGGTTTCGACTTGAAATTCGGTGGTATTTTCCAGGATTTGCCTCAGTGTGAATATTTGATCTATCGTCGCTCTGCCTGGCCTAAAGCCACACTGGTACATGCCGATTATTGTGTTGCAGATCGGTTTAAGACGCATCACACAGAACGATGGACAGGATTTTTGTGCAACATTAAGCCGGGTTATTCCACGGTAGTTTTTGCATGACATACGATCGCCTGTTTTGTAGATGGGGCATACGGATCTTATCGATCAGTCAGTGGGCATTCATTCTTCCTCCCCTCAGTGGGCATGCATTCTTCCTCCGCGCATTCAGCAGCTGTTGGAAGTGCTGCTTGAAAACATTTAAACCAGAAGCTAATTGCTTCGACCTTTTAAAGAAACGCTGGGTGTTGTTCTTGGCCCGATACTATTCTAGATCTTTGAGATGAGAAATTGCGGATGCTCTTTTCATCTTTCTCATTTCTTTTTGTTCGGTACTCTTCTCTTGTTGTTCTTATTTTCCGTTGCAGCATCTGTAAACGTGCATTTTCGTCTCTCTTTTCAATAACGCGCACTCATCATCATACCACGAGTTCTTTTTCGGCGGTGGTTGGTAACCTATGGTGGTCTCGGCTACATTTTTTATTATTACGCGATATTGGTTCCACAAGGTGTTGACATCTGTATTATTTGGGGGGACGGTGGAGAATCGCTCACTCAGGTGCTCACTGTAGTCTCTGGCATTATCCGGAGTGCCAAGGCAACCGATTTTGAACTTCTTTCTTGGGGCCGCACGTGTTTTTTTGCCATTTGATAGTCGATTTCTAACTCAGCCACTACCAGAAAGTGGTCGACCAGTTTTCTGTGTAGATCTTTCGTCTTGGAAACCTAGTGCTACTTATCACCGTAGTACGAGCTTCAGCAAAGTTGATTAGTCGGAAGCCTATATCTGTTGTGAATTCGTGGACGCTGTGCTATCCAACTAATCCGCCAAAGATGTCTTCCTTTCCGATTTTTGCAATAAAATCTCCGAGTACCATTTTGACGTCGTACTCTGGACCGGCTCCGTAGGCTCTATCCAGGAGGTCGTAGAAATCCTCAGCATCATCGGTAGGGGCGTGTGCACATATTATACTGATGTTTTGTAGTGTGGCCTTGATGCGAGGCGATCACTAATTAGCTTGAAATCCATGACTTTCGATCTAAGCCGATGTCCCACGACGAATCCGCATCCAAATATGTACATTCTTTGATTCATTGTCCCTGATCCTATCCATCGTATTTCCTGGATCGCAAGAATGTCTGCCTTATACTGCGTGAGAACAGATTCGAGTTTTTGAGTTGCACCTGGAGTGTAGAGTGTTCTTCCGTTTCAAATACAAACTCTCAATGCATAGTCCGCTATCTCTAACCTCCAAATTTGTAGGGCCTTTGGTTAAGTGCTGCTGTTTTTCGGTTTTGCACTCGCGCTTACAAGTTTCCCAAGTTATATCTAGTGATAAAACCAGTACCCGTGGTTACCACTTGGAGGTAGCATATGCCCCAGATCCTACAACACCCAACCAGCAACAAACATACATCAATTCATCCATCCATCCAAACTTTCACGTTTGTAATATTAGTGTGATAATTAAATTCTATTTTTCAATCTAAGGAGAACAAATGCAGCAAGTCCCTGGAGCTTTCAACCTACCAACACACTTTATCACTAGAGTTGATTTATTTAGTACTTTATTTAGGAGTGGGCTATTTCACAGGAAAACTTGGGCGCATCAGAACCTTATGTATGTTAAAAGTTTACTAACTGAATGTATCTTAATTTTAATTTGAAATCAGTTGTTATTTTGATGGTTTGCGGCACTGGTGGAATATTTGCTGCGTTTGTGACGGTGCCAATTGTTGCTATTTATTCATTGCAAGTTCTTTTAGTTTGTGGTTTGGGTGTGACTGTTCTAAATTCAATCACAGTGGATATTTTCCCAACTCACCTAAGGTAGTTTGAATTGAAGTTTTATTTTTTGTCTTCACATTGACTTAGTTTGTTGTTTGTTTTTTCTTTTTTTGTTGTAGAGCAATGGCATGTTGCGTGTCCTTGATGATTGGAAGAATAGGTAGTGTTTTTGGGACAAACTTTATTGGTTTACTGCTTGAAAACAACTGCCAAACTGGTCTGTTAACCGCCAGCGTTGCGTTGATACTGAATGGGTTCTTAGCACTGTTATTGCCGAAAAACATGGGACTTCAGATGTCGGTCAAGTCATCTATTGAAGGATGAGAAATGGAAAATCATGC
>CAKKXW010000001.1:60404117-60431249 GCA_920937365.1 Sphaerophoria rueppellii
TTTAGGAGTGGGCTATTTCACAGGAAAACTTGGGCGCATCAGAACCTTATGTATGTTAAAAGTTTACTAACTGAATGTATCTTAATTTTAATTTGAAATCAGTTGTTATTTTGATGGTTTGCGGTACTGGTGGAATATTTGCTGCGTTTGTGACGGTGCCAATTGTTGCTATTTATTCATTGCAAGTTCTTTTAGTTTGTGGTTTGGGTGTGACTGTTCTAAATTCAATCACAGTGGATATTTTCCCAACTCACCTAAGGTAGTTTGAATTGAAGTTTTATTTTTTGCCTTCACATTGACTTAGTTTGCTCTTTGTTTTTTCTTTTTTTTTTTCTTTTTGTTGTAGAGCAATGGCATGTTGCGTGTCCTTGATGATTGGAAGAATAGGTAGTGTTTTTGGGACAAACTTTATTGGTTTGCTGCTTGAAAACAACTGCCAGACCGGTCTGTTAACCGCCAGCGTTGCGTTGATTCTGAATGGGTTCTTAGCACTGTTATTGCCGAAAAACATGGGACTTCAGATGTCGGTCAAGTCATCTATTGAAGGATGAGAAATGGGAAAATCATGCAATACAACAGATCTTCAAGAACAAAAGTCTCGTATATAAATGTTATAATTCTGCATACATATATTTCAAGTATTAGATGATAACGAACGGAAAAAAAGAAAGAAAAAAGTTTTATATACATAATTTATTAGGTATTCGATTATGAAAATAAATACATCTTCTTAAATCCTTTCATACCATGTTCTGTATAGGATTTTCCAATAAGGGGTGTTATTTTGAATAGCCCGTTATTTCGGTAGCAGTCACTTTTGAAGCTGTCATTTTTTGACATTTGACAAGAAGAAACTACGCCATTAATACAAATAAAACGATACACGCTTCAACAAAGCTCCAACAACGCGGTGTCATTAGACCTTACTTTTTCGAAAATGAGGCTGGAGCAACAGTTACGGCATTGGGTGACGCTATCGAGAAATGATTAATGATTTGTTATGGCCGGAATTGGATGGTATTGATCTGGACAACGTTTACTTTCAACAAAACGCCGCTACGTGCCACACAAGCAATGAAACCATCGATCTCTTACGTGAAAAGTTTCCAGGCTGTGTTATCTCTCGAAGAGGGCAGCCACTTTGCGATTTGGTTATGGAAAATTTCAGCCGAAATTTCAGCTGAACCGATGTAAACAAAATTAAAAAAAAGCGTATGGTAATATTTCATTAACTGTCCAATGTTTTTGAAATCGGTCCAGGCAGTTCTAAGATATTCCAGCTGACAAAAAAAAACATGGTCAGGTTCTGCTTACCCTTTGGCCGGGATATCCACATTCACGCCTTAACGGATGGATCGACAAAAAAATGTTTGTCATATTGAACAAGTCTGTAGCATTCTCTGAGATATTAAAGTTTGAATTTGAGGAAATTTTCATTGAAATAAGAAAATAATTATGGTCAGGCTCAGGGTGTGTGCACCCTTTGTGTGAACCATCTGCATTCACGCTAAAACGGGTAAACCTGTTTTATAATTAAAAATGTAGCCGAGACCACCATAGTCTACCAGCCACCTCGAAAAAGAACCCGTGGTATGATGATGAGTGCGAGTTATTGAAAAGAGAGACGGAAAATGCACGTTTGCAGATGCTGCAACAGAAAACGATAAGAGCACCAAGAGAAGAGTACCGAACAAAAAGGAGAAATGAGAAAAAACCCCTGCGAAGGAAGAAAAGAGCATCTGCAGTTTCTCAGCTCAAAAATCTAGAAGAGTATCGGGCCATGAACAACACCCAGCGTGTCTTTAAAAGGTCGAAGCAATAAGCTTCTGGTTTCAGAACCGGGACGCAGGCTCTTCAAAAGAGTAAAGGAAACCTAGTCACCGAAGCACAGTGAATTGTAGATTTTTTCAAGCACCAATAGCTGTTGAATGCGCAAAATTTCAAGCGAGCTAATGACGAAAGAGAAGCAAGACCAGTCAATGAAGACCCATTACCAGCCCCCGGCGCAGAAGGGATAGAAATAGCCATCCAATAGCCTGCGGAACTTTTTAAATATTTAGGAGCTGCACAAGGTCATCAACAAAGTGTGGGAGGAAGGATGCATACCCACTGACTGATCGATAACCTCCATATGCCCCATCTACAAAAAAGGCGATCCTATGTCATGCAAAAACTACAGCGGCATATCCCTGCTTAATGTCGCGTACAAAATCCTATCCAACGTTCTGTGTGAGCGTCTTAAACCGTTCTGCAACACAATAATCGGCAAGTACCAATGTGGCTTTAGGCCAGGCAGAACAATTATAGACAAAATATTCACACTGAGGCAGATCCTGGAAAAGACCAACGAATTTCAAGTCGAAGCTGCGTATGACAGAATCCACCAACAAAATGATATGATGGCGATGTCTGAATTAAGGATCCCGAACAAACTAATCCAGCTGTGCAGCATGACGCTAAACAGTACGCAGTGCAGTGTGCAAATCGGTAATAGCTCATCCGAGCTGTTTCAAAAATGCGCAGGGTTTAGACAAGGAGATGCGCTGTCATGTGACTTCTTCAACATAATCCTGAAGCAGATACTGCGCAAGGCAGGTGTGAGCACGGAAAACACTATCGCCAACAAATTCACCCAGCTCCTAGGCTATGCAGACGACATTGACATCATCGGTCGATCCAAGAGAGCTGTGCTTGAGGCCTTCACAGCGATTGAAGAACAGGCGAAACTCGTTGGTCTTTTAGTGAATGAGGACAAAGCAAACTACATGCTGTGTTTTTTGTCTCCATGTTTGCTGTTATATAAAAATAACATTATTGTTTGCAAAAAAAGTAAAATAAATTGTTAAATTTTTAAGTAAAAAACAACCCTTTTATTTAAAAATAAACATAAAACACAAACTACATGCTATCAACAAACAAAGCAAAATCTGTCCACAGCCTAGGACAAAATGTCACTGTTGGTAGCAGCACTTTCGTGGTAGTTAAGGAGTTTACCTACGGCGGCGAGTGCTGGACGATAAGTAGAAAAGGGAATTGATACTGGGCACCTTCGAAAGAACTTTCCTCGACGGATTTTCGGTCCCGTATGTAACGATGGTGAATGGAGAAGAAGGTTCAACCGAGAACTGTAGGAGCTGTACCAAGATGTGGATGTAGTCCAGAAGGCCAAGATGTGGCTCGGCCACATCGAGCGAATGGACGATAACTCTCCAGCCAAGAAAGCCTTCGAATCCCAGCCCCCAGGTTCGAGACGGCAAGGAAGACCGAACCTTCGGTACAAAGACCAAGTGACTGCGGATGCCAGAGCACTTAGTTTCGGCGACTAGAGATTGCATTCGAGGGACCGATCGCGCTGGAAGGCTGCAATATCTCAGGCTAAGATCCTTCATGGATTATAAGCCGGATAAGTAAGTAAGTATATATTATGTATGTATATAAAAGAACAGCTTTTCCTTGTTCATTCGTTAACCGGCCAAACCGGTTAAACGATTGTCCTTTTTTTTTTAATGAAGGAGAAATAAGAAGAAGAAGAAATAAGAATAAGGCTTACAAAAACCAAAATATATATTTTTCTAATAACAAAAATAAAAAAATCATACTTTTTCCCACTTCAACAAAATATGAACGAATCTGATCGATTTCAATTGTTGAAAATTATGTTTGTCAAATTTAAAATTATTTTTATTGAAAATTTATTATTTTATGGAATGGGGACAAGATTTTACTGGAAAAACAAAATGCTAATGGTTGAATTTCAGCACAACCATCATCGTCAGCCTGATCAATGAAGTTTCCCCCTGCATTTGCGCTACAACGAGAATGCGGTCCGGGCATCCTTCAGCAAGTTCTTCCATATATTCCGACGGAATCTAGTCCTGCACCCTCAGGCCTTAAGGGCGCTTAATGGTCTACGCCATCCTTCCAGCGCAAATTTGGTGCGCCCTTCTGGCCCCTACCATAAATTTTACCGCAAAGGAATTTCCACGCCGCACAGTGGGGCAGAAATAGTGGTTTTGTTCGATTAATTATTTTGAAAGGTTTTAATGGAATTTTTGTGTTTAAAAGCGTAGTGTTAGACTACAAATTAGTTAAAATTTAATATTTATTAACAAAAACAAAAATTTAGGGGCGTGGTTCCCGCCCACTATCTTAAAACGGTCGTAGGATGTTGAAATTTGGAATTCTTGTAAGGTTTTCGTTGAATGACATGAAAAAATTAGAAAAAAATCTATTTCCATTTAGGGGCGTGGTACCGGCCCACTTTATCAAAATGGTCGAAAACGTTTAAATTCGAAATTCTGATAGGGTTTCGGTTGGATATAAGAACAAATATAAGTATGAAATTGCAGTTTCGTTAAAGGCGTGTGGTTGTTGTTAAAATGGTCATCGGATGATGAAAATAAGAATTCTGGCTGTTTAAGTTCATAATGGAAGTTCACAATCGAACCTTGGGGTCTTAAACTAAACCTTACTATTATTTATTTATAATTTGGCAAAAAAAAATTATGTTTTTAAAGTTTACTAATTCCTAGCATATCTTTCTTCTATATATATAAAAATGGATGTGTGTTTGTTTGTATGTCTTTTATAGACTCCGAAACGGCCCAACAGATATTTGTGAAATTTGCATGGTTAATACTGTTGTATTCAGTGATGATTTCTGTAAAAAAAAATATTAGAAAACCCTCATGGAAAAGTGGGAAAACTAGAAAACCCAAAAAAAAGTCGGAAATTAGATTTTTTTGGTTGGAATTTTTTGGTTCAAAATGGGTTTTAGAATGGGAAAATAGAAATTTCTTGATGAAAAACTCGGAAAACCCATTGGTTTTCAAATGGAAAATTGCATGAAATTGTGAATGCATTGGTTTTCAAGTGGAAAACTGGAAAATTTCAAATGGAAAACTGGAAAATTTTAAAATGAGTTTTCGAATGAAACTCGGAAAACTCATTGGTTTTCAAAGGGAAAATTGCATGAAATTGTGGATGCATTGGTTTTCAAGTGGAAAAATGGAAAATTTCGAATGGAAAACTGGAAAATTTCAAAATTGGTTTTCGAATGAA
The DNA here is from genome assembly GCA_920937365.1 of Sphaerophoria rueppellii. NCBI lineage: Eukaryota > Metazoa > Arthropoda > Insecta > Diptera > Syrphidae > Sphaerophoria > Sphaerophoria rueppellii. The sequence goes on from CAKKXW010000001.1 coordinate 60,409,179, forward strand.
ACTCGGAAAACTCATTGATTTTCAAAGGGAAAGTTCCATGTAATATTAGGTAGAGAGGTTTTCAAATGGAAAACTGGAAAATTTAAAAATGGGTTCTAGAAAGGAACTCGGAAAACTCACTGGTTTCCAAAGGGAAACTGGAAAATTTGTGATGGGGAACTGGTAAGCAAGAAAAAGTAAAAAAAAAAGGAAAAATGGAAAAATTGAAATGCAAAAAAAAAATTGGTTGCGCGTTGCGGGTAATGAGAAGTGGGTTTCTGGCTAATGGTGTAACGGTAAGCGTGTAGAAATAATTGGTAGCGTAACAGAGTAGTTTGGTAACGGAGTAGCGGATATGGGTAGACGTACTGGGTAGCACAAGGAGGTAGTGGGTTGGGTAGAGTGGTAGAGGGTTATCCTTATCGATTATCGATTGAGGCAGTACGAAGTCTGCAGGGTCAGCTAGTATAGTATATTTCGAGATTCATGCTTCCATAAAAAAAAGCTTTGGAAAAAGATGTGAAAACGTAAAAAGAGAGCCATGTTCTCTTGTGGGAGCAACTATGTGTAAAACGTCAGCCACCAAAAGTAATGAACACCAAGTTCTTACATGTTGAAATGTTGAATTGAATATTTTAAATCACAGAAGCTACAACAATATTAAAAGTAAGTAGAAAATACTTTTGATGACAATTTACAAGTTCACTTGGCAAGTTTTCGTTTTATGCGTGATTACTAACATTTTAAACCTTGAACGGTGAACACGTAAATTTTCATCCAAACTAATTTCTATTTTCTTTTAATTGTTGAATTATTTTCAAGGAATAATAATAAAATTTAAATTTTATTTTTAAAAAGCAACAAAAAAGCTATCAATGGGCTTGGTAAAAGTGCCGTTATAGAAACACCTAACTGTGCACGAAATTGAAAAAAATTATACTATAAATATGCTGTATAACCTTGTCGTCTTGTGAACAATGCAATGTAAATAAAAATTGAACAGCTATAGCTTTGGAGGTAAAAATATAAGCAAAAGAACAAACGGTTCACTTAAAAAATGCTATAACTTATATTAAAAAATTAATAAAAAATATTTCCGGCAAAAGTTTAGCACTTCTGCTTTCACATTCATATTAAGGAAATATCACTTAATTATGCACAGTTAATAGACCTGCTAAACTTTTGCCGGAACTGAAGATATTTACGAAAAACTAAAACAAAGTCTTTAAAAAAACGCTCTCACTCTCATGCATAAGATTTTTTTATTTTTGTTTTTAAAGAAAGAAATCAAATCTACGCATCATTACCTTTCACGGACATTTTTTATATATTAAATCGGACAAAAAATAAAAAAGTTATTGAAAAAAATATATGAAACTTATTTTTCACGTTGTACCAATTACAAATTTCTCACTGAATATGCTAACTTTGATCGCTTGCCTTAACTATTGCAAGGCATAAAGAACAAAAACAAATGCATTTTTCATATAAGAAATACCGTATACTTTGAGAAAAGTAACAGTTTTTTCTTGTTTACCCAAGATATAAAATTGACCTTTTGCGCACGGCTCTCTATGGAGCTGCCCCAGTTGCGCCGGTTCCTTTTCGTTGAGCCCACCGGAGTCTACCAAGCTTAATTTTTGGCATCAAGTCTGCTTCGCGGTAGATTTGATAAAACTCATGGATGAAACCATCCTATCTCCCGAATCGTCCTTTCTCACTCTCGAACGCGGTTAAGTGTTCAGACTGCCTCTGACTAAGCACACAAGTTTCGGATCCGCTAGTAAGACTATCGTCAATAGCAGCAGTTTCGTCGTAATGGTAAGATTTTTTTTATTTAAATAGCCTCGAAAGACAAAAATAGGTTCTGTCACACCAGGGGTTTCGTTTTGGTGGCTGTGTGAAAACCAGTACATTAGAGGCGGCACCTCTTACTGCTTTCTGGAAATGTTGCCATTGGTCTTCGATACTTGATGTTGACGGTATAAGACTCCTTAAAAGGCTATTTGCCAATATCAGAGAAGGGTCTGGGATCTCTCGCAATTGTCCGCGTCAAATTTTCTTGCATTTCCTCATTTTGGCCGTTGTTGGGATATTCGTAGCACTACCTTGGCTACGACGATTTTTTTTTTTGTTTTTTACACTTTCAGAATTGGTCGAAGAGAGCTTATTGCAAGCACAGTCTTACATGGTAGACTATGTTATACCACCGGCTCTTCACAAAGTGCATTGTTAGTTGTTAGTAAGCAAACATTAGATAGTGTTCTTCCAACATCGACTGTTGGCTCTTCGGAAAGTTCGACCACCTTAAATGCTGGACAAGAGCCTTCCGTCGATCGCAATGTGATCAATCTGGTTGACGTTTGATTGACCAGGAGATCTCCATATACCTTTATGGATGTTGAGATGTGGAAACCAGGTGCTTGCTACCACAGCAAAATCGAACAGCTTGAATCCGTTATCGGAAGTGGTGTCGTGCAGGCTGTGCTATCCGACTGTCCTCTTTTCCCAACTTTGCAATAAAATCGCCGAAGACAATTTTAGTGTCGTTGCTAGGACATTGCTCATACGTTTTGTCAAGGAGCTCGTAGAGCTCGTCTTTTGTGTGGTCCTTTTTCTCTTCTGTGGAGGCATGGGCGCCTTGATTCGGATCGTCGTGATGGGTTCGCTTACACATTTGAAGCTCAAGACTTTTTGCCTGAATCTGCTTGCAACGACGAATCCGCATATAAAGAGTCGCTGTTGTTGGTCTCGATAACAATCATCATAGTAATTGTCGCAGTTCTTCATCCTCCTTTTTCCTGGTCTATCCTATCGCATTGCCTGGATAGCGGGAGTGTAGCAGTTGAGGGTCTCCGTTGTCCTTTATACATTTGCTGGGGTCGTCATCAGTGTTTCTGAGGCCTGTTGTTGCTTCACAACTAAATGCTTTCCCACGTAGTATGGAAGTCACCCCGACGTACAACCCCCAACCTGGGTACCAGAAACTTGATGTGACTCCAAGTGTAAGAGCCGGAAAAAACACTGCTTTTACGGCCTGGGCTTAAAATAAGCCCAAGTAGCACGCAAGCACGTAGTTCACCAAGTAGAACTGAAGACGCCACCGTTGATTCCAAAAAAGAAATTCATTCGCTGCCATCCCTCAATGAGAGTGCCTTGGTGGGAACACTCCTTCTTTGTGGGGTTATTAGTGGTAACAGCCTACTAGGCTTCGACCTGTCGACCATGGGAGGCCCTTCTGCGAAAACAATAGTTGTAGTTACCGTTAGCCCATCTCACACGTCAAGGCTTACCCCTTGGAGGGAAACTGAGAATTATTGAATAAATTAAACATTTATCCAAGCCAATTATGAAATATGGAATTTAAAAACTCACAATTACATTAAAAAAAATAAATAAAAATAAAGTACTCATACGCCACAGTGTGTCATCGACCTAAAACATTGCAAAATTTGACAAAATTTGTGTCACATTATTATTCTGGAGTTGATCTGAAGGCAGGCGATATGTAGTTTGCGACGACAATATTTGTTGTGGGCGAAACTTATTTATATTATCTGCAAAACTGCCCCCAAGTGTCTTACAGTATTAGATACAATAGAATATAATATAATCTTAGAATTTATGTCTCATCTTAAGGAAGACTATTCTGTTGAATCAGATGGAATACCACCCGTAGTTCTTAAAAAGTGTAGGTCAGTCTTACCACTTCCTTTGCATAATATTTTTGATCTTTCATTGAAATCAAGTAAATTTCCTGCAGTATGGAAGAGTGCCTTTATAACTCCCGTTTATAAAAAAGGTGATAAAAACAATATCTGTAATTACAGGCCGATTACTAAAGTCTCATGTATTCCAAAGTTGTTTGAGCAATTAGTGTGTGACAATTTGGCATTCAACTGTAGGAATATTATATGCAATCAACAGCATGGCTTTATGCAAAAACGATCCACGGTGACTAATCTGGTTATTTTTTTTAAATAAATGTTTAGATGCTTTGAAATATGGCCAAGAAGTAGATTGTGTTTACACGGACTTCTCGAAGGCTTTTGATCAACTGTCTCATGAGATTATCAAGTTTAAATTGAACTCTTACGGCTTCCCACTTTTTTTAATTTCATGGATTGTCTCTTACCTTGAGAATAGATCTTATCAAGTGAAATTCAGAAATACTTACTCTAAAGCATACTTGGCCAAATCAGGTGTTCCACAGGGGAGCCATCTGGGGCCTCTTCTCTTTATATTAGCTATCAATGATGCATCGTTATGTGTAAATAATAGTGAAATTCTCATCTTTGCTGATGATATGAAGATATATAAAAATATAATTTCTGCAAATGATCACATTTTACTTCAAAATGATATTAACCGCTTTACATTATGGTGTGAAAAGAACAGTTTAAATCTTAACCCTATAAAGTGTCAAACAATTACTTTCTCTAAAAAAATTACTATGTCATTTCAAACCACACTTTAGCTCGCGTTTTTACTGTTAAGGACCTAGGAGTTCTTTTTACACATAATTTAGATTTTTCTGAGCATTTTTACGGCATAGTCAATAAAGTTTATTCTATGTTAGGTTCTATTAAGCGATGGGCAAGGGAATTCCGGGATCCTAATGTCACCTGTGTTTTGTACAACAGTTTGGTTCGTCCCCATCTAGAGTATGCATCGCAGGTGTGGTCTCCTTTATATGATGTTCATATTGAAAGACTGGAATCTGTGCAACGGAATTTTATCCGTTTTTTGTTAAAAGGGTTGCAGTGGATTGATCCCCTAAATACCCTTCCATACGAATATCGTTTGTCAATCCTTAACATGCAAACTCTACAACAGAGAAGAAATAATAATGATATTGTATTTTTCCATCAAATTATAATTGGAGTCACTGATGCTCCTGACCTTCTCTGTTATATTTTGTTTTGCTCTCGAGGGGGAGGTTATCATCTACGTACTCAGGATCTGATTAAGATTCATATTCACCGTACTAATTATGGAATTCATGAGCCTTTGACACGTATGGGTAAATTTATAAACTGGAACTCAAAACTATTTGATTTTAATTTAAGTAAAATTCAACTTAAAATAATTTTGAAAACCAGTATTCCACTTTCTTAATGTTTTATGTTGATTTTGTTTTATTTTCGTTATGTGCTTAGTAACAACTTACACCGCACACTAAAGCACTATTCACATGAGCACGAACAACGAACGACGAATAAATGAAGAAAAGTGATTTTAGATACGTTTGTAGCCGTATTTCTTCACAAATTGTCAACAAAACGATAAAAGTGAAGTTAATGTTTGATTTGTGATGCATAAATTAAATTTTTAATCTCAAATGTTAATAAATTTGAGAAAACAAATTTATTCGTCTCGAAAAGAATTGTAGTTGATACGAACTGCCAAACTCTATTCGCGTTCCACATCATCCACACTCCCAACGAATAAAATGTTCTCGCGCGTCTAACCTCAAAAATCATTCTTGCCTTGTGTTTTGGTTGTTCATTCGCGACGAATTTAAAACTCTCATGTGAAAGAAATGTCAAGATCGACGAATTTTCGTCCATTCGTTGGTCGTCGTTCGTGCTCATGTGAATAGTGCTTAACAGCCTTGTTTATTAGATTTCACTAATACTCGTTTGAAACCCGGAATAGTTATAACGAGTATAAGCACGTACATCAACCTATTCCTATTCCTTATTTATAAAATATTTTCCTACTTGTTTTAGTTATGCCCTGCTTATGTCAAATTTTGAACTATAAAATTGGCCTATCTAAAACTTTAGTTATTGAAAACTGACACATTTGTATATTTTTTGTCAAATAAATATACAAATCTGACACTGCCTTTCATTTTTTCATAAAATAAATGACGATGATCACATTAGATTCTTTCCTCCGACTTATCTTGACGTCTAAATGTTTTTTCTCTTTCGCACTTGCTGGTAAGAAAAAGACAACAAAGTGAGGCAGGATTTTCAAACCAAACTAAAAATTTATGGATTTTTTTTGACATTTGGCATATAGCGTCCAATTAATTAGGCCAGTTCCACCTAACAACATCTCACTGAGATCTCAGAGATTTTTTAAGTGGAACAAAAATGAGAAATGAGATTTTTTTCTGAGATCTCTGAGATGAAATGAAAATATTTTGGATTCTATTTCTCACTCAGCTATTTCGACGTGACTGACAATGTACAACAATAATTTGTAAGGTAACCAATTTATTTCAATGAGAATTGAAAATTATTTTACACCAAATGATTTTGCCTCAGTCAAAGTGACATTGAGATCTCATGTGGCTTTTCTTATAACCCAAGAATTGATCCGTGGCGTAAAAGTGGCAATTTTTTCCCCTTAAACGCATTTTTTTCACAAAGAAATTTATATTTTTTTCTCGAAGGATTGATTTCTCTTGAATCTTTTTTTGGAGACGGATTGAATCGAGTTTGAAATTTCTTAGGTTTCTGTACAAAACGATTTAACAGTTGACCAGAAAACAAAGACATTAAAAAAAGGGATTGATTCGATTTTTCACATTTCTTACACGCCAAAAAACATTGAATTTCAGTAGCAATTCTTCTTGGTCTCACATAAGTGAGATGTTATCAGGTGGAACTGGCCTACTGTCAATTTATGACAACTATAAGACGTCAAAGTGAGTCTATAGCGTTCACACTACTTTTGTGTTTGAACACGACGGATTGGCCTTACTTCAAAATAAGTCGTCGGAAATAGTCCAATGTGAACATCGTCAATAAGTGAAGAGCAAACTTTAGCTTTTTTGGATTGGGTAATGTTTATATTGATACCAGCAAAAGTAAGTATGAAGAAGAAGAATGGTTCCAAATAATTTTAAGAACTATATACGTTCTGAAGATTTTAAATTAACGGCTCTTTTGGACGCAAATGCTCCTGCCAGACGTTTGAAAATTTGACAAAACATTTCTTTGACAATTTTTATTCAAATGACATTTAGATACTAAAACGGACTTATTCTGGCTTTAAACCTCCTATGAAACAGTTTTATCTAATTCCGACTTTAAAACTAGTTTATCTTTTTAATAAATAAAAGATAAATAAGCTTTTCGGTATAAGGGCGTTTTAAGGTCGGAATAACTTTATTCTGCCTCTAAAACTCGTTTATAAATAAGGCTGTAAGTGATGAGCCGGTGGTATAACACAGTCCCTATGATCGAACCAACATATTTACTTGCTGCAATGCAAGAAGAATTGGAATCACATGAGGAGAATAGGAGAATAGTAGACAGCTCTTGAAGAGCCAAGGCCTAAGTGGCTTACTCTCATCAACAATTCTCTAGATGCGTGTGAAGAATTGAGGGGACCTACAATTAAACGCCGATTCCGAACGGCAAAGTTGAGAAGCGCTTTTTCATGAAAGATGATGCTCTTGGAAGTTTTGTCAGTTCTTCGCAAGAGGCAGTGTCCGTGAAAGACATAATTAAAACTATTGGCAAGAGTAGGACTCGACGTTCTGCTTAGCAGCCAACGCACCTAACCACTAAGCTCTACGGACGCTACATTATTAGAATGGGACTTTTTTAATCGGATTTCAATTATTCGTATGTACATACATACATCTTAATATTAATGTAACCCAACCTTTAACTTAAAAGTTATAACTAGATTGAACATTAAAACAATTTTCAAAGACTTTCATATAAAATTAAAAGAAATGCACGAGCACACTTTCCAGAAATGTAACTTAATATTGTAAAAAATAACTTGATGCACTTCATCACGAAGCGTTAATTAAATAGGTATTTGTTTGTTCGTGACATCTGAAATGAGTTAGTTTAGTTCGTGATCTTGAAATAAGAAGATTAAGATCGCATTTGTAAGAATAAATATAAATTGTTTTAATTGAATTTCAGTTAAATAACATCTGAGGGAGAACTAGAAATTTTTAGAAATAATGTTTAAAAATGCATAGTTCAGTGAACTTATGAGTACTTATTGGTTCCAACATAATACCTATTGTAAGCCATGCTATGCTTTTAACTACTCTTATAATAAATGCAAAATTTAATTAAACCCTTTTTCATTAGTGTGTGAAATAAGTTCATCTAACATAAGAACAACGCTATTGATTTACGGTTTTCGGACATTAGAAATATGTCTGGTTTTGTGTTGACAAAATTTAATGATAAATGATTAAAATCAAATACCAAACGAAACGTTTGAACAAAAAATCAAAAAACCATACGGAAGAGTTTGAAAATTGAAAAAAGCAAACCAAAAAAAAAGTGTACCTAATTTTTACTTGCGACAAATAGAATACTAGCAGTTGCCCGCGACTTCGTCCACCTCTACCGCATTCACCGGCCAGTAGTGCGTCTTCGACTTGTGCATCATGCCCGCATGAAAATTTTGTTGCAAAGTTATTTTAAAACAGTGGACTCTCTCTAAATCGAATTTGTTCTTAACTCGAAGCCTTCATATATGTATAATTTTCCCGTTTTAGCTACACTTTTAACTGATGCTTTGCTCTTATTATTCGTAACTTATTCGCGTTTGTTTAACTTAAACCCTTCTTCGATAAACGGACTATTCAATACAAAAAGAGTTGTTCCATTTTATTTAGCAGTTGCTAAATAAAATGGCACGTTGAAGCCAACAGCAGAAGCCTTCAAAAATGAATATTTTTTGCCATTTTTTCCACTTTTTTCACTGACACTTCAATCCTATTGGTCACAGTGTAATATTGTATATCTTCAAGCCTTCTTCGATAAATGGACCATTCAACATTAAAAGAATTGTTCAATTTGATTAAGCAGTTCCTGAGATAAGTGCGTTAAAATGCAGAAAAAATGTCCACTGATTCTTTACTCCTATTAGTCACAGCTTAATGTTAAGTAGCCTAAAGCCTTCCTCGATAAATGGACTATCCAACACAAAAAGAATTATATAATTCGAACCAGTAGTTCCAGATACCGCGTTCAAACGAACAAACTATACAGCTTCATATATTAGTATAGATAGATAGATATCTATAGATATAAATATGGCAAATATTGAATTCGTAAAAAAAGTTGAGATTTTGATGAGATGTGACAATACGATGATAGAGAAGTCTAAAAAGTGGGTCCGGCGATTCCGTTCGTCTGTCTACTGGTCCGATCGACTTCAAACCTGAAAATCAGATGTTTGAGCGAATTCGCGTGTCGTTTTTTTGATTGTTTTTTTTTTTTTTAATCTAAATTTAGAGCAGCCGCCATACGATTTTTTGGCCAATTTTCTCAAAAACGGCTCCTTCGATTTCTTTAAACTTCCTCGAAAATTATTTTTTTTAACATTCGTGTATTTTATATTCATGTATTATATATATATTGCTCCAAAACGGTACCTCCCATAGAACCGCTTTAGATATCAGATTTTCTCGAAAAATAAAAGTCCGATCAGTGTCATTTTTTTTTTTTTAAGTACATATACAGTGCCTTGCATAAGTATAACCGCACCCGAAAAAAAGCATTTAAAAGAAAACCTACAATAGGAGTGACTCCTTACTATTTTTTTATTGAGTTTTGCATCACTGATCAAGCAAATTGAAAAAAAAATAAAGTACCGCTATTTCCACTCCTGCAGCCTTATTTATAAACGAGTATTAAAGGCAGAATAAAGTTATTCCGACCTTAAACCGCCTTTAAATACTGAAAAGCTTATTTATAAAAAAAGTAAACAAAAATTAGAGTCGGAATAAGCTAAAACTGTTTCATAGGAGGTTTAAAGCCGGTGTAAGTCCGTTTCAGTACCTAAATGTCATTTTGAAAAAAAAATTTGTCAAACAAATGTTTTGTCAGTTTTTCGTCCAAAAGGGCCATTGATGTCAAATCTTCAGCACGTACATGGTTCTTAAAATTATTGGGAAACATTCTTCTTCATACTTACTTTTGCTGGTAACAATATAAACCTTGTCCAATTAAAAAAAAAAAAAATACATTTTGTCCTTCACTTAATTAATTTTTTGAAAAAATGAAAGGCAGTGTCAGGTCTGTAAATTTATTTGACAAAAAATATACAAAGGTGTCAGATTTGCTACATTTTCAATAACCAGAGTTTTAGATCGGTCAATTTTATAGAACAAAATTTGACATAAGCAGGGCATAACTAAAACTAGTAGGAAAATATTTTATAAATAAGGAATAGGAATAGGTTGATGTACGTGCTTATTCTCGTTATAAGTATTCCGGGTTTCAAACGAGTATTAGTGAAATCTAATAAATAAGGCTGCTGGTGTTTAAAAATTAAAAACAGATTTTAATGTATTGCAAAAATGTAACCGCATTTATCGTTTTTTGTTTTTTTTTTGTTTTAAGTTCATATTTAACAAAAAATTAATATGCAATTTTGTTGCCTCTATTTTCCCCCAACTGACTAGATTTTTCAATATGGAGTCGTCTAAAGCGTTCCATTCTGTCACAACTGCCTCTCGCAGCTCAGCAACACTAGCAAATTGCTTATTATGGGCATACATTTTGCTGAATTATAGACTTCTTTCTGAACCCTTCCACATTGTCAATATCTCCTTCGGGTAAGGATGAAGGATGATTTGACACTGACATTAGGAGGTTTTGACAGAGAGCGAGAGAGAGGAGCATTCAAAAAGCCCTTTTCCGCATTAACCTATAGAAATTTTAAAAGTTTGTGTAAGGTTACTTAGAGTAATAAAAGTTGTCCTACCTTTGGAACATTTCGGACAATCTTCTGAGGGTTTGAAAAAAAGTTACACTATTGCACAAGCCATAAAACGTGCCAAACTCGTATTTTTTGGCTAACTTAAGCTTAGGCAATTGTTTCGTATCGTTTGCTTACATTCCATGATTTCTGATGTCTGATGTCAATCATGTCAAAATATTGTCAAGACCTCCTTTCAATCAATTTGATTGAATTTTTCAATTGGACGTAATTCTTAGAAAACACTAAATAAAGCGCACAGAAAAATAGTTTTTCTACCTATACGTTTTAGTTACATAAATGCAGATGCACTTTCAATCATCATAACATACTTCATTTGTTCATCCCTTGAGATGCTGTAAATTGAATAGTTTCAAGAAAAGAACCAATGTTAATTCCCCCTCCACGTCAAATCATCCCGACCTTACCCTTCCAAGCAAGACTTCTTTTTGCAATTTTTGGAAAATTAAAGAAAAAAATTAACACTGAGTTTTTGCATGCAGAAGCAAGTTCGTACGACCTAGTAGTGCACCTTTTTATATCAAGACTGGCATATCGAATGGAAAACTCATTCGTTTTCAGTCGAAAAAAATGCGTGGAAGGAATTCTTGAAGGAAAACTCGGTAAATTTGGTTCTATGATAAGGTTCCTTAATCATGCACCTAACGCAGACCATTTTCCGGGGGTGGGGAGTCGACTGTAAATTTTGTTTCACACTCACATCGTCGTGAAGGTAAAAGAAAAACCGAGACGCTGGAAATCATGAGTTGTGACTTACTTTAAGTAAACACATTTATTCAAATACAGATTTTGCTTAATGAATCAACAGTTGTGTATTAAAAATATTGTAATCGTAAGTGTTCGCAATCAGTAAAGAAAAGTGAAAATATTCATATCTGATATCATATTTCCAGTATTATACCAATTCTTCTTGGCTTTTTAGCCAAAATATTCAACATCTCCTCAGTAGAAACATCTATATCTCTGTGTATGTTGAGGAGTGCTTACCCATTCAATCTTTGCTCGTCTGCTTTGTTACGCAAAAGTCTACGGAGAGTTGAAAAAAACGTTTGCTTGAAGCCACTGTAACAGGCAGGTGTTGCTCCAATCGAAAGAAACGTTTTTTCGCAAATGTCCAAGGCACTGATAAACGTTGTTGGTCGTTTCTCCTCGGATACACACAAGGGCGGATTCAGAGGGGGGCGATAGGGACGATCGCCCCCTCCCCCTATGCCGCCTAAAATCTGATAATTTGACAAGCAGGATATAGTTTTAAAGTAATGGTAAACATAAATCATCATCATCATGACCGTGGCACGTGGTAACATTATATTCAGGTGAAAATAAAATTATAAATTACGACCTACTTCCTAGAGGGAAAAAAATAAAAAAAAAAACAATATTCAATTGTTTATAAGAAATCAAACTGTAGTTAATCTCTTTTCCTAGGAACCACAAAATTATATCCGCTTAAACTCATTTTCAATTGTTAATAAAAAATTATTTTAAAATAATATATTTTCTAACATTGATGAATAGCATTTTTCGAACTATTGTTGCATTTTGTGCTGAAATCATCATAATTTTCGCGAATAAATGATGAATTCTTTCAGATTTTGTTAGAATGTTTCAGTTTTTTTTTTTCAATCCGCTAATCCGATTTCACGGAAAACTTATTCAGTTCTCAATCAAATAATTTTGGGCCAAACGAGACCAATTTGATATCAGTACCATGAGCGGTTCGCGAGATAATCATAATTTTTATTCATAAATGACGAATTGTACTTTCAAATGTTTAATGCAGTTTAGCATTTTCGCTGAAAACTTAATCAAAACTTAATAACACAACTCCGCATCGAATGAGTCTAATTTCATGTCAATACTGTGAGTAGTTCTCGAGATAATCGTAGAAAAAAACGTAACGCCAATACGCATATACACACGCTGACATGATGATAAAATGGTTTGATGCAAAAATTGTAGATTCACAAAATCGGACCCTTTACAAATACTTCCCCTGGAAAATTGAAAATATCAAAATTTTGCTTAAATAATACCTTTCATAAAATCAACTTCAATTCATAAGGCCAGTTCCACTTAAAACTAAATCACTGAGATCTCAGAGGTCTCAGAGATTTTATAAGTGGAACAAATAAACTAAGCTAAGAACTGAACCTTTTTTCTGGGATCTCTGAGATGAAATTATTTTAGATTTAGATTTCTCACTCAGCTATTTTCACTTGACTGACATATGCAGATCAACAATTTGTAAGGTAACCACTTTATCTGAATGAGAACTGAGAATTATATTCCACCATATGATTTTGGCTCAGTCAAAGTGACATTGAGATCTCAGTGAGGAATTTTTTTAGATAGAACTAGCCTACTGAATTAACGTAGCATTGTCATTATTTAATAGCTTGGTTTCCTATCTTCAAAAATGTTCTAGAGATATTAATAAAAATAGAGTGGTGTGACAGCCCTTGAAGAGCCAAGGCCTAAGTGGCTTATATCCTCACTCTTTTTCAAAACCCTGTACGATTAATTGTTCTTTTAAGGACCTCTTTTTTTTGCCTATTAAACCAAAATTTTCAGCGTCGCCCCCCCTAACAAGAGTCTCTGGATCCACCCTTGGATACACACAAGCAGTGTCTTTGATTTCTTCGTGCAAATCGTTTGCTTAACTTAAGCACTTGTCACTTTTAGCGCAATGATGAATTGAACTGAGCAAGGCATGTGGTTGTACGCCATCAGATTTTGTGTACTTCTCGTTCAATTCTTCCAGTGCCAAATAGAATATACCAGTGACTCGTCGAACAAACCGAGAGACGCCAAATGTTCCATCCAACGTGTTTCACAGAACTTGAGTAGACGGGTTTGCTTCGCACCAGGGGTTGCAGCAATTATGTATTTTTTAACACGTCACCTGCCTTGTTCGAAAGACAGAAAAAGTTCACTATTGTGCAACAGTTAAATTCTCCGCTTAAAGCTCGAGCCCCATCATAACCTTAAAAAGAAACAAATTTATCAACTTGGCTGATTTACTCTTATACAAAAAATACTAGACTGAAATATTCAGAGCGTGCTTCCCATCGTTAATCTTATAAAAAATGGATAATCTGCAAAGCAATCAATTTTATTTAGTAATTGAATAAAATGGGAAAAACGTTTTAAATGTGGTCGTTGAACACACTCAGTTTTAGAGTGCTATTGACTTTACCTTGTCCTTTCATGAAACGCATCTCCAATCCAAGTCACAGGGACGAAACGCAAGAAATCATCCCGGATGTTATACATTTTGTTCGATGTTTTCGATGTATCGAACGCTATTTGTAAATTGTTCAACTCCACTGGCATCGATGGTTTCATCAGCGGTTACTGAGAAACAACTTGACTCATTGACGCGTTTTATGATATTTTTCATAATTATTTCTCCTGTCGCTTTTACGATTTTATTTCGGATGCGAAAACTAAGATAAGCAGCGTTGGCGCTAGCTGATTTCAGATGCAGCTCCAGAGCAAGGTTTCCACTTTCCACAGCGAAACGAAGGAGTGCTCTGAAATTGCCATCATTTTCCTCTGGTATCTCCGTTGAAATTAAGGCATGATCTCGATATCCTCGGAGAGCAAGTCCCTGTCTGCCACAGAGTAAAACGGCACGAATAATTGGAATCAGCTTTTTGTCGATTTTCGTGCTGCTGTTGTTTGCACCCATGGTCCATTTCGTCACTTTTCTTCTGATCATAAATCATTTTAAAATTCAGCGCTTCTTCCGAAACATCCTTGTGATACTTGTTGTTTTGATGATCTCTACATTTCTCCAAAGCCTTTTTCCAATCTTTGGTTCTTCATGTTTTCCTTTGCCAATATTCTTTTGTACGAATGATACGCAGATTCGGCAGTGGACTCCGTCTTCAATAGCTGAATACGCCAACCAGGGAAACATGCGTAACCAAGACAGCTAGAATTTTAAATTTCTTGTCCCCGATGCTGGAAATTCGAAAGTTTCGTCTGGTACGCTTGTACTTTTCATCCTTGTTAAGTTTTTTTTTGACAGAACCTTACTACATCATTGGGTGAACCCTGAAAGAAAATTTATTTTGGAGAAATAAAATAAAACAAGAAAAAGAAACAAAATTGCGAATATTTGTTGTTGAATATTTCCACTAAGCACAAATCGGAAAAAAAAAACTAATTTTTCAAGCATCAAAGGCTTACTTTTGGATCGGCAGAATGTAGTTCCTCATGCCGTCCTTTTTTCGATGGTGGAAAGTAGTCAGTAAATCTTCACGATGTATAGGACCTGGAACTTCAGCTGCGGTTGCGACAATTCATGCACTTTTTGGTTTGAAAAATGATGTTATTCTTCTTGAACTCATTTTCACTGTACTCTGACCTTAGCATGAGAAAACGCTGAGATAAGATAAGCGAGAACTTACAACAAATGTGGCAAAAAACTGATAGAACTGAATCTATTGTCGTTTTCCATTGGTCTTTTTTTAACGTTTCTTCTTCTATCTCCAATGGAGCGGGTTATGGTGTATGTGTCATTCTTCGGACGCTTCGGTTTTCAAAACAGAAGAGATCTGCTCTTCTCAGAAGCATTCCGTCTGTCAAAGTCAGTCCAATGGAATGGTTTCAGAAGACTTCTGGACTCTTCCGAATGCTTCTGGACGACCAATGGAAAACGATATATGATTGTTCAAACTGACATTCACAAGGATTTGTGTCAAAGTGTCAAATCTACTGGTAGCTTGGTTGCTGCGGGTGATATGAAAAACATTTTCCCTCCAGCCCTGGGCATGAGCTCGAGCTGTTGAGTTAAAATTTCGTCTGGAAATTTTTTCTAAAGGATCGGTATGGAGTGCCCAACCTTACGATGTTGATAAATGTTGCAGAAGCTAAAATTTGCGACATTTTGATATATCCACTTTTTCAAGTTAAACAGCTAGTTCTTTATTTTGAAGCTAATACCTATGAACTCGATTTTCTAATTTCTCTAAAATTTCGGAGGGGGTTTGAACCTCAAAAATCCCCCCCTGCGTTGTCACTGCCCTATCACGAAAATTTTAACCCAGAGCGAGCTGCGAGCGTCAGTAACATCCATACCCATAATGTCATTGTTGGGTCTTCTTTGTAACCATGTTTCCATCTGAAGATTTGACAAGCTATATTCATAAGAAGGAATTTTTAAAGGATCAATCCATTGAATGCCTTTGAAGACGAATCGTTTAAATTCAACTTATTAGCGCCAGCAAACTCCCCAGAACCTAGAAAAACCCTGTTTGTTTCAACATATTTGTATGGGTTCCGTAATTGGCCACGAGATTTAATGTTTTTGAATTAACAAAAAGAATTAAAAGAAACTTGGGGTGAGAATTGCGTCAGGCTATTATGGTTATAGCTATGTTTTTGGTAATATTGTTATTGTTGATCTAGAAAATATTTGCTTAACAAACACATGTATGTAGGTGTCTATGTTTGATGAAAATGAAGTATAATCTAGCGGTATTTGACATGTACTTTTTATTAAGCTTGTTTGGCTTATTTCCTGTTATATCTTGTGCGAACAAATTTTTAGAATTAAATAAACAAAGCCCCCATGATCGAAGTTCCCAACCACCTGGTCAAATATTTATTCTGAATGTCAAAAGGATGTTGAGAGCACGAACAAAAGGAAAAAAAACCAAAAATAACCAAAGAATAAACAAAAATTAATGAGTCTCTTAATACTTAGGTTCTAGAAATAACCATTTGCGGTTTTTTTTTTCAAAAATCAAGCATAAAAGTCGTAAAAATTCAAGTTAAGACCTTAATCGTGAATCGAACACTCAACCTTTTCGCTCAAAGATGTGTTCTTCCAAGAACGTCAACCGGCTACCAATTGACGAAGCCTTAGAGGAAACCAGTAAGTTTACTTTTAACATTTTTATTCATTTCTTAAAACAGTTATAATTTCATGAATTTGTTTTTTTTTTTTTTATAGAATTTGGAAAGTTCAACTATGTCCTGATTTTAGTATCAGGTTTTGTTATCGTTAACGTTTGTTTGGAGCTTGTTAGCATCGGTTTCATTCTACCAATTATTAATTGCGACATGGATTTGTCCTACAAACAAAAAGGAATTCTGGGTGCCATTGGATTTGTGGGCGTAATTTCAAGCTCACATATCTGGGGATTTTTAGCAGACACTATTGGTCGAAGGAAAGTTATAAGACCAACGCTAATAGCTTGTTATGTCGTCTCAGCCCTTTCAAGTTTTGCACCTAACTATACCATTCTCTTGATGTTGAGATATGTCAATGGATTTTTGTAAGTATGCCATTTTATGCTCGCTGACATTATTATCAAATAACTTCTGAAAGGATGTCTCTGTAAGTTTATAAACCAATTTTGTTTTGGAAATTGACGAAAAGTGTTTGCATCCTCCAAAGCAACGAGTAGGGAGTAGGTGTTTTAGACATACGAGTAACCAATTGAAATGAGTGTGTCATAATACATATTGCCTAACAATATCAATTATTAAGTCGTTTTTGTGATGATGTGCTTAGAGTGAAAACTTTACATTATGATTATTTATTTATGATCTTATTCCTATTCAGTAAAAAAAATGTGTTACCGAAAATAAAAAAAAAAAATTAAAAATAAATAAATAATGTCTCGTCTATATCTACACGTGAGACATAAGTTATTCGAGCAGAAACATAAAGGATTTTCCAATAAGAGATGTTATTTTGATATTCAGTGAAAAATGGCATTTTTTGAGATAAATGATCGGATGTTTATTTCATTATAAAGAAGAAGATATGCCGTTAATAATGGAACACAACATCAGTCAAATGGCCGCAACGACCACGCTAACAGGACCATATCCTTTTCATTAAATTTTCCATTAACCAAAAGTGGCTGCCCTCTTCGGGAGATAGCACTGTCCGGAAACTTTACCCGTTAAAGATCGATGGTTTCATTGCTTGTGTGGCACGTAGCGCCGTCTTGTTGAAAGTAAACGTTGTCCAGATCAATACCATCCAACTCCGGCCCTAAAAAATCGTTAATCATCTCTCGATAGCGCAATCCATTGACCGTAACTATTGCTCCAGTCTCATTTTCGAAAAAGTAAGATCCAATGACCCCGCCGGACCATACATCTCACCAAACAGTCACGCGTTGAGGATGGAGAGGCTTTTCAACAATAACTCTCGGGTTTTCCGAGCCCCATATGCTACAGTTTTGCTTGTTGACGTAGCCTCCGAGGTGGAAATGGGCCTCATCAGTCAAGATGATTTTTCGATGAAATTCCGGATCATTTTCATGCATATCCATATCAAGGACCCAATCAACAAAGACACGACGTTGTTGATGATCAGCTGGCTTGAGTTCTTGTGTTAACTGAACTTTATAAGCCTTAAGACCCAAGTCTTTATACAAAATACGATGTAATGACGTTTGTGGAATGCCTAATTCCAAAGAACGACGAGGAATGGACAAACCTGGGTTTTCTTCAACACTTTGGGCTACAACAGCAATATTCTCAGATTGTTCTTGAGCAACGTGCACGGGTTTTATTCTTCACATCACTAACTTGTCCTCGAATTGTCCAGCTCGAATTTGTCCAGCTCGAATTTGTCCACCAATTTATGTATTGCGGTCCGACAAGGTTTTAGGTTTACGAACCGTCTCTGCCAAATTTTCACCATTTTTATAATGAATTTTAATAATTTCAATGCGTTGTTGAAGCGTGTATTGTTCCATTTTTATTAATGGCGTACTTTCTACTTGTCAAATATCAAAAAATGACAGCTTCAAAGGTGACAACTATCGAAATAGCGGGCTATTGAAAATAACACCTCTTATTGGAAAACCCTTTACAGTGCACGAACAAAAGTTAGAACCGGAAACATTTTCTTAGATAAACGAATAACTTTCATGAAAAATTATTACTGAAGTTATTTAACAGATTACCGAAAATAATTATTAAAATATATAATGATGCAAAAATTTATTTATTTTAACATTAAATCAACTAATTTTGTACAAGCTTTTTGAATTTCGCACCCTGTAAGTGCAAAATATTGTTAGAACCACTCAACGTTTTGGGTTAACTGTAAAGTTTTCATGCCCAAAAAGCAGGACAATAACTTCTAGCATGAAAAGTTTTATTACCACCAGATCGATGAATCGTGGTACCCCCCAAGGTGGGGTCCTTTCGCCTATTTTATGGAACATGGTAGTAAACGACCTACTAACATCATTGGAAATAGAGGTTTCAACGTGATTGCCTATGCTAACGACGTTGCAATATCTGTATCTGGGAAACATCCCCAGTTCTCTAGGAACTCCTACATAAAACAGAATTAGTACTCTTTTCGAGAAGGTACAAAATTCCTCAGATTAGCCCACCCAAGATTAAAGGAATACCATTAAGCTTTTCCGACCAAGCTAAATATTTAGGCCTCATTTTAGACAAAAAACTAAATTGGAAGGCAAATATTGATGAAAGAGTAAAAAAGACTACCGTAGCGCTTTTTTACTTGTAAAAAGGCCATAGGATCAAAATGGGGATTCTCCCCAAAAATAACCCACTGGCTATACACTTCGGTAATCAGACCGATACTCATTTATGGAGTTGTCGTATGGTGGACCGCACTGGACAAGATGGTAAATCTTAATAAGCTCATCAAAGTCCAGCGGTCAGCGGGTATGTGCATCACAGGAGCATTTTGCTCAACACCAACCGCAGACCAGGAAGTGCTTTTAAACCTAACACCTCTTGACATCTTCTAAAAAATGGTGGCAGCCAACTCATGTGTGAGGCTTAGAGCCACCTCTCAATGGAACAGTAACAATACTGGACATACTACTATAGACAATTTCAGAGCCATCCCAGATCGCTTAGACTATAAGCTTCCATGTTTCCACCCCTTTAAGGTCCTCCTGGGAAGAAGAGAGACCCCTGGAAGACAATGCGGTACACTTCTCACTTCACATTTCTTGGCTCAAAGAAAACGTTATATCTTGCAAGGATATACGAATCTCCTCGGACATCCAAGCCGCTCTCAAATCTCTCGCGTCTGTCTTCACAAACTCTCAAATAGTCCACGATTGTCGATCATATCTCAATGAGATGGCGGAACAGTTTAATATTCACCTCATTTGGGTGCCGGGTCACAGAGACATTCCGGGAAATTGCAAAGCCGATGAGCTCACCAAAAACGGAACACTTCTACCTAATGTTAGATTAAGACATAACATAGGAACACCACTTGCTACATGCAAATATCTTCCCAAACAATATGCTCTAGAATCAGCAAATGCTAGATGATCACAGGGTACCACCTGCCTAGCAACCAAACAAATATGGCCAAGCATAGACCTGAAACGGTCAAAATGCCTGATTTCCCTGAGCAGACAAAATATAAGCTCTACAATTAGAGTCATAACAGGACTACGCAAACGACTTATGTAGAAGCTGCATGGACGACAAGGAGGAGAAAACAATTCCACACCTTCTGTGTACATGTCCGGCACTCTCCAATAGAAGAAAAGAATAACTATCTCGGTAATCCCTTCTTCGATAATACCAGTGACCTGGCAACGATCGACACAAAATGTCTCTCTAACTTCATTAAAAGTACAAAATAGTTTGTTTAAGTTCATAACTCTCCCATGAGTAACCTCATTAGTGGTATCATAATGGACCCTTGAGGTCTAAGTGAGTCAATGACATCTGGACAGCCACTACAACCTAACCTAACATAACCTAAAGTTTTATTGGGAGATGAATAATGTTTGATATAATTTACAGTTATGCACTCTTTTAAGATTTCGTCTGTGCGGTTTCACAATAGCAATCACTCAGTTGTCTTCTTCAAATACATCGATTAATAATGGGTTGCGGTAAACCATTGACGGAGGCCGAGAAGGCCAAAATATCCACTCTTAAGGATCTTACACCTATGTCAATTCATAAAATTGCAATAGAAATGAACCGAAGCAACCATGTAGTGCAATTGTCTGCGCGGCAATTGAAGTCTGAAAACAATTTACCGGCTGGGTATTCGACGTGTTCAGATAATTTTGAGTAGTACCCACTACCTGAAGTTCAAGAAAATGAATCATAAATCAATTTTGTCTTCCTTACTTATGGTGTGAAGCTACAGTCCAGGTCGGACCCAGGACCTCACCCAACAAACTTCTCCAGCCAGCTCGGTCACTGGCTAGCTGTCTCCGGTTTCGCAAGCCAAGTTGGTTCAGGTCCACTACCACCTGTGTGCTCCACCGGGGTCGCGGTCTTCCTCTTCTGCAACGTCCTTCCGGGTTGGATTTGAAGACTCTACGAGCCGGAGCATTATTTTCTATTCGCTCAACATGACCCAACCATCTAAGTCGTTGGACCTTAACTTTTCTGGCTAGGTCAAAGTCTGGTTGAATTTTCGTCTCCATTCTCCATTAATGCAGACAGGACCAAAACTCACTGGAAGAATTTTTCTCTCAAAGCAGCCCAGTGTTTTCATCAGATGTTGTCATGGTATATGTCTCTGCACCATACATGAGGATCAGAATGATGAGGGTTTTGTAGAGTGTTACTTAAGTTGCTCGAGAGACAACTTTACTACTCAATTGCCTTCTAAGTCCAAAGAAGCAGCGATTGGCAAGAGTGATTCTTCGTTTGATTTCAGCGCTGGTGTTGTTGTCTGAGTTGAAAGTGGATCCCAGGTAGCCAAAGTACTTAACTACCTCGAAGTTAAATCTGTCTATGTTGACGTTTGCTCCAAGACTTCGATGTTGGTTGTCCTTTCTTGACGACAGCATTCACTTGGTCTTGCCCTCGTTAACCGCTAGACCCATCTTCCTGGCCTCCGTCTCAAGGCTCACAAACGCTCCACTGACATCACACTGTGTTCTTCCAATTATGTCAATGTTTTCTGCGTGTCCTAGTAGTTAGACAAAAACTTTTGAAAGATTGTTCCTCTGTTGTTGACATTGGAGCTTTGCACAATCTCTTCAAGAATGATGTTGAAGAAATAGCATGACAACGCATCACCTCGTCTAAAATCTTTTTTGACATCAAAAAATCGGTAAGGTTTTTTCCGACCATGATGACACAGTGTGAATTTTCCATTGTCATCTTTCACAGACGGATGAGTTTTTCTGGGATGCCAAAACTAGACATTGCTCTATATAGTTGGTCTATAGACGCTGTCATACGCGGCCTTGAAATCGATGAAAAGATGGTAGGTAACGATTTGAAGTTCAACTACAGTTTTTTCTAAAATCTGCTCCACTACGCAACAGTACGATAAAGAAGTTGTAGTAAGAACTTCTCTAACACGTTTCGAGGTTACAGTTGTTGTCTCCTTGTTAGAAAGTTTTCAAAAACAGATTGATGATCCTG
>CAKKXW010000001.1:60455385-60466322 GCA_920937365.1 Sphaerophoria rueppellii
ATGTTGTTAAACACTTTTACTCTTGGCTTACACGACTTACACTTTTATTTTCACTTTCACATATGCCTCAAACGTTATTGTTCAGTACTTTGAGAAATGAAAAGAAAATCACTGTTCATATCCACTTTTGACACGTTTAAACAATATGACCGACCTGATTGAAATACGAAGCGAATAAGTAGATAATGGGACTATTCCTTCAATCTCAACAGATGGTTGGGGTTTTGATTGCGATGTTTTAAATTCAACAACTTGGATGTTGAAAGCACAACTTTAGATATGTGCTTTCAATGCTAAGATGGAGAATTGATGGTTTTGGTTGTCAATTTGACTGCATTGTTTCACATTCAGCACATTCGGTTCTCATTTTCACAAATTGTTGTACTTTTGATAGATTTAGGTTTTAAATTTGAGACACATATAATAATGAAGAATTGACAACCGAAATTGACAACACGTTGTGAATTCTACAACAGGAAATGGTAATCATTTTAACAATTTCCTTGTAAAAATGATAGCATATCTGTTAAACCAACAAATAATTGTGAATTTTATCACAAATGTTGTTAAATTTATAAATAAACATTTAGTTGTATATTTGATTTCCAATTGTTGTTAAATTTACAACCTAGATTTTTTTGGGTGTAATACTATCGCAACCTAAACTTGAGTTCGCGTCAACGGTTACTAGCCTCGGCTTCAAAATTAATCGTTCTCTTTCAGCTAACGACCATATTAACCTTGCTGTTGGTCGTATTTATGGTGCTCTTCGTAAGCTAAATATGTTTGCCGGATTAACGCCAGTCGATGCGAAATTGAGAATCAGCAAATAATTGCTCGTTCCTATAATTGAGTATGCTTCAGTAGTTTACGCCAAGCTTGATTCCATCGCTTTGAATAAACTGCTTGTTGCTTTTAATAGCATTATTCGTTAGGTTTTTGGTCTGCAAAGGTTTGATCATGTTTCGCAATACCATCAATTGGTCCTAGGAAGCAGTTTGCAGCAGTTTCTTGATGCAAAATGTCTAATTTTCTTGCATCATATGAAAAAAGATGAGAATCAGTTCAGATGATCTATGCAGAGGATGCGGTGACGAGGAGGTGCATGAAGACACTTCGCAACTTTGCACTTTCTGTGTCACTGTCCCGCACTTTCCCACCGAAGGCAGAAACTGCTTGGCAACTTTTTCTTCGGGGGTTTAGAAGAACTCTCTACTACGCCAGGTAAGCATCCTGAACTTCGTCAAGGCCTCTAAATGGCTTGACTAACTGAACACATAGGTTTTTATTATTAGCTTGAGTAGCAATACTCGCGGGTATCACAATGGCTCTGTATTCATCTAAGTGTGACGGTAAAAACATCAACTGTCAGCCCCTAAACCTAACCTAACCTAACCTAACCCTTCTTGTTGACAGCATATACTATGTTCTGCCTTTATTGACCTCTGTCTGTATAATCGCAAAATCACTGTTGACATCAGGCGGCGTTCTTCCAATGATATCAATACGCGAGTAGTTGCACAGACTTCTGGAAGATAGTGCCTCTAGTGTTGACGTGGGAGTTCTGCACTATTCGTTCCAGTATGATGTTAAGGAAGTCACTGTCATAGGCGGCCTTAAATTCGATAAAAAGATGGTAGGTGTTTCCAGGATTTGCCGTAATGTGAATATTTGTTCGATGGTGTACTTTCCTGGTCTAAGGCCACACTGATATGGACCTATCAGTTTGATGACAAAAGGCGTCTGACGTTTTTTTTTCTTATTTTTTTTTTTTTTATTTATTTATATATTTTGCAATGTGGTGTACAAGTAAGACTGAGTCTTTTATAGTACCTTAAAGTTGGACTTGGAAATTTAATAATTTTAGCTTAATTTTACTTATAATAATAAGATACAATAATAAGATACAATTATAAGTTTAATGCCCAGTTTCATAAACAAACACTTAAAGTACTCCTAGCAAAAATCTTTTTAAATTATATCAGACCCTTAAAACTTTTGTGTTTCAACAACTTAAAATGGGAAATTTCAGGGAATTTTTTGTCAAAATTAACATCCTTATGAAAATTGTGTGAGAAAAAATGAGAAAGCGTTATATTCAGTTTTCAAAATTTTCAATGACACTTTTAAAATTTAATGAGCCAAAAATGGGCATTTAGTTTTAAAGGGTGTTTAAAAGTTTGTTTATTTAAAAAACGCTTGGTGAAACCGAAAAATCTCATTTTACGGTTTAAAAGCTTGTTAAATTTTTAAAAGTCGTTTATGAAACCGGGCATAACAGAATTTTTTTGTTTTGTATTTCATATATTCTTTTACTGTTTGTGTTCTAAGATGAGTTAAAATAATAAATCAATGCCTTTTTGAATTCTAACATTCCTATTACTTGTTTTAAAGACAATGGTAAGGAGTTCCACAGTTTGATGGCATAAACATAAAATAATCTTGATGAATTTAGATATGTACATAAAGGGGTTATATTCAAGGTGAGAGCAGACTGGTTAAAGTTCAGTTTGTCATATAAATATGAAGGTGTTTGTTTGTTTATTATTTTATGCAAGAAAATTAGACATCTTGCATCAAGAAACTGCTGCAAACTGCTAACCTAACAGATTATGTCCGGTGATAATGCTTACAAGAGATCGAAGTAATGCCTTGTGTAGCTGCATAATTTTTCCCGTTCTTTGTTTGTTAAAACAGGGCCAGATCTCTGGCCCAAGTTTCATCGGCCTTGATAGTTATTCTTTTTGAGATTTCCTGTTTTAAATAACAGGTAGGGGTGCTAACTAGCTGAGCTTGGCTTACGTCAAGCACTGACCCTAATCTTGCTAATTCATCGGCCTTCTCATTGCCTAGTATATCGCTGTGGCCCGGGACCCAGCAGAGTCTAATGTTGTGCTGTGCGCCAAGAACCTTGAGCTCTTCGCTGCAGCATGAAACAAGCTTAGATTTTACCTCAGTTGCAGTAATCGCTTTTATTGCCGCTTGGCTATCAATGTAAAAGGTGATATCAGCTCGTGGTATTTAGCAGCTGTTGTCACTGCCAGGACCTCCGCTTGGAAGACGCTACTGTAGTCTGGAAGCCTAAGCAAGGCGGTTAACTTGAGAGATTCGGAATAGAAGCCTGCTCCTACACCAGTGTCCATTTTAGAGCCATCAGTATAGATAGCTATTGACGACTCACTGGAGTAAGGTATATTGTCTATCCATTCCTCTCTACTTGGGATGGCAGCCTGGAATGGTTTGTGAAAATCAAGTTCGGGTGTTTTATAGTCTGTTGTAGTACTATGACCCATAACTTTATGAAGGATCTGGGCATGTCCCATGGAACTATTTTTCCAGACTTTAGTTTGACTAAGTCTCAGGGCACTTTTGGCCGCAGATTCTTGAACAAAGAGGTCTAGGGGAATAATATCGAGTATAACTACCAGTCCCGCAGTTGGAGTGGATCTCATTGCCCCAGTAATGCCAGTGCACGCTAATCTTTGAACTTTTGTCAAAGTTTTCAGGTTCGTGCTCTTTTCTAAAGCTTTCCACCATACCAAATTACCGTAGGTTAGTATTGGTCTAATTATTGCCAAATACATCCATCTGATTATTTTTTTTCTTTTTTTTTTATAATTTGCACACACTAAAGGGGCTTTTTATACCCTTATTATGCCAGAGACACAGTGAGTGCATTAAGAAGAGATGAAGGGGTTCAAAAGTAAGTGTCGGTGTACATTGGTTTTGAATTTATCAACATTGCACTGACTGGGAAAGACAGGGTGTGGAAGGAAATTCCACATTCGCGTAGTACGGCTAAAGAACGATTCTCTATACTTAAGCGTACGACCGAAGTTGGGCTCGAGGGTAAACTGATGGGCATTCCTTGAAGCGCGAGTATTACGGTTGAATTGTTTGAGGGGAGGAATGCAACTGGCTATTTCACTAGAGCAAATACCGTAGAAGTAACGATAAAACAAGGAGAGACACGAAACGTTACGACGGTGTTCTAATGAAGTGAATGAGTTAGTGATCTCTCTATCACCAATCATTCTTACAGCTCTTTTTTGTATTCCATCCAAGAGGCTTAAGTAAGTAGCTGGAGCACCAGCCCAGAGATGTGAATTGTACTCAAGCTTTGGACGGATATAGGTTTTATAGATAATAGCCAGATCAGACGGGGAGAAAAATTTCTTGCACCGTCTTAAGAAACCCAAACATCTTGCGGCATTTTTGGTGACATCACGTATGTGCTCGGACCACAAGAGGTGGTCAGTGATGCTCATACCGAGAATCTCGAGATGTTCGGTCTCATTGATGCAAGTGCCCCTCATGGACAGTAGCAAGGGGGGTTTATCTCGCTTCAACGATACCAGACAGCATTGAGTTTTCGAAGCATTAAACTCTACACGGTTCTTAATTCCCCATTGGACAATGCTGTTTAGGTCAGAGTTTAATGAGCTTATCATATTTTGCCGTTGCAGTTCCACATCCGAAGAGGAGGGATGTGAATCTGGAAACGAACATGAGAAGCTAAGGGTACTATCGTCAGCGAAACAATTTATTGGACTAGAAGTAACACACAAGAGATCATTAATAAAAATGAAAAAGAGGGTCGGAGACAAAATGGAGCCCTGGGGCACACCAGCATTTATATTGTGGGTTTCAGACTTGAATCCGTCCAATACAACTTGTATTGAACGGTTCGAAAGAAAATTTCTAATCCAACGAAGAAGGGATTCATCG
This sequence comes from Sphaerophoria rueppellii, assembly GCA_920937365.1. Taxonomy (NCBI): domain Eukaryota; kingdom Metazoa; phylum Arthropoda; class Insecta; order Diptera; family Syrphidae; genus Sphaerophoria; species Sphaerophoria rueppellii. Next base: position 60,460,114 of record CAKKXW010000001.1, read on the forward strand.
ATACCGAAGGCACGCATTTTCGATAAAAGAGCAAGATGCCAGACTTTATCAAATGCCTTTAAAATATCAAGTAAAACAATCTTACTTTCTCCAAAACGATATACAGACTTGTTCCACTGTTCGGTGAGATAAACCACCAAATCACCAGTGGACCTGTTGCTGCGAAAGCCGTACTGCCGGTCATTAAGAAGCTTTCGGTCTTCGAGATATTTCTTAAACTGATAGTTTATCAGCGTTTCCATGACCTTAGAAAGAAGGGACGTAAGTGCAATCGGACGATAATTGGAGGGAGAAGAAGATTCGCCTTTTTTTGGAATAGGCTGGACAAATGCTGTTTTCCAACTGCTCGGAACGAGCCCAGAAGAATAGGATAGATGGAAAAGCTTACGCAAGGGTTTTGCCAGCGTGGAAGAACACCTCTTCAGAACAATAGCGGGGATACCATCCGGACCAGCGGATTTATGTATGTTGAGGTCTTTTAAGACTCTCGCCTCAGCACGAGTGCGGAAGAAGATTTGTCCCATGGAATCATTGACGCGCTCAAGAACTGGAGGAGTCATGACACTCTCTGGCAGCCAAGAGTTTGACGGCGAACTGCCTAGCAAAAAGGTTCGCTTTCTCGAGCGAGCTAACAACTGGAGTGTCATTGTCGACGAGCGTAGGGACCGAGGAAGAAGAAGAATTTTTCATATTTTTCACAAATGACCAAAAATTCTTAATGCCTGTGGGACATTGCAGTATGTTTTGCCTCAATCTTTGGTCATGTAAAAATTTGGTCCGCCGAATATGGACATTGCAGGCCTTCCTGGCTTTTTTAAACTTATTCCGGTTTTCCTCAGTTGGGTTGGCTCTAAAACACCGGAACTTTACTTCTTTTTCCCTGATAACCTCTTTACAGCTTAAATCAATCCATGACTTTTCCTTGGGTTTGATGCTTTAAACCCTATTCGGGATAAAAGTTTTCATTCCCAAAATAATCATATTAGTAATTACATCTGCGCTGGAGTCTACGTCACTATCGAGGAAGCATAGTGACCAGTTAAAGATCCGGAAAAAGTTGTTGAGACCGTCCCAGTTGGCTTTCTCGTATTGCCACACGGTTCTCTTCGAAGCTCTTTCTCTAACTGGATTAGCTTGACACGAGAAATTTGCAGATATAATACTATGATCTGATCTGCCTAGAGGCGTTAATACACTGATAGTGTATTTATCAGGGTCAGAGGTAAGAAACAAGTCAAGAGTATTTTCCGCTTGGCCATTAATGTCCGATATTCGAGTAGGCTCGGTGACAAGCTGAGTTAGGTGGTTAAACTCAGCAAAGATCTCTGCACACATTCCTTCGGGTGTTGTCTGGCCCGAATGGAGAAGCCACGAAGAATTGTGTACATTGAAATCGCCCGTAATAACGATTTTAGTGTGAGGATACAGGGATACAATTCTTTGGATGGAGTTAGACAGAGCGTCAAATTCACGAGAAGTTGAAGCCCTGTCCAAATTTGGGCTTCGATAAAGAAAACAATAGTGAATGATGTGCTTATTTATGGTGAACTTAAACCACATAAAATTGAAAACAGGGTTGGAGCAGCGTCCATATTGTGGAAGGAATTGATAAGTGACATCATTCCTGATGTAAACGACGAGACCATGGTGGAGGAAGAATAATGGCACTAAGCTATACCCATGAATGAGAAATTCAGTAGGATAGGAATTCTCACCTACATGGGTTTCACTCAGCGCCAAAACAGCTGGCCTGTTGGAAACAGTGTGGATATACGTAGCAAGAAAATTCGTACGTAGCCCACGAACATTACAGTAATCTACTCTGAAGTTGCCAATCATTGCAAGTAAAAAAATAAAAAAAAAAAACCAAAACAGACAAGATCTAAAAGACTTACTGTATTTGAATTGAAGGAATTCTTCACGATTAGCACCGCTGCTAGTGTTATGCCTTAGCAGTGTGAATCGATCCGACCCTGGAATTCAAACAGCAGATCTCTCTATTCATCTGTTGTTGATGGCATATCACATGCATACACTGTTTGAGCAAAAACAAAACTCAATGCAGTGTAATGCATATGGTAAGCCATGCAACTGTAAAGCGGTAAACAAAGACAAATGGGATGATCACTTACTGTGCTCTTACGGCCAGTGGGTATTTTTTATGCGTGTGCTTTTTTTTATATATTTATATTACTGGTTCGAATTTCTTTATTTTAGTTTTCGTTGATTTTTGTTGTTTTGATTTTTGATTTAAATTCTATTTTTTTTTTTTGATTATTGTTTTTTTTTTTTTGGTGGTGCGTTTTATTAACTCGCGCGCGGTGAGGTCGAGGGACAAGGGCGGGACATAAAAAAACAGATGACCGGAATAGCACAGCGCGGACACAACCACTCACGATGCACGCTAGACTGACACTAATGGCCCATTTTATCCTTTCTTCCGTTATAATATCCGATGGTACTAGGGTTTCTGCATGAGACTCTTATTCTGGACTACGGATATCAGTTACGCAGCCAGGAAAATGAGTATTCACAAGGAGCTCAAGTGTTTGGCGACCGGTTTCAGTCCAGCTACCTGTAGGTCTTTTAAGAGAACCATGAGTGACTGAATCCTTGGTCAGAATTTTCCTAAGTCTTGCCGATTCATTTGTGCTTTCTATATCGTCGTAAAAGGCCCTCCAAGAGCTAAGTTTTGCTCGTTGTGTTTCGGCCTTAAACATACGTTGACTGGTCTTATAATGTTCCCAGTCAGCTTCTTTCCTAGTTCTTTTTGCAACGTTGAAAAGTCTTCAAGTTTCTTTTCTTAAGTTGCCTATTTCAGTAGTCCACCAGGGTGGTTTTTTCCTACCTTTTCCCATATGATTGATGGGACAGCTTTTTTCTAAAGCGTGGTTCAGAACAACTATGAGTTTTTCTGATGCAAGGTCTATGTCGGAAGGGTCTTGAATAAGAAGTGAGTCCGGGTTTTGAATCCCCTGTCCTACTTCCCTACAAAATATATTTCAGTTTGTTTTCCTGAAATTCCTGAAGGGTTTTGGAGTTGCTACTTCATTTTGTATCAAGAAGCCTATCAGTTTATGGTCTGAGAATGATTCCTCTCTAAGAACATTCCATTGATCTATTACTATTGTGCTTGAGTTATTGGTTAGGGTAACGTCAAGCACTTCTTTTCTGGGTTCTTTGCCCCTGTTTGCTACTAGGAGATTTTGGTCTAGAATAAATTCAAAAAGAGACTCACCTCTGTTGTTGATTTCGGTACTACCCCATTGGGTATGATGTGAGTTTGTATCACAACCTAGTACCACGTCCCATTTCTCAGAGGCAGCTTTCTCCACAAGCTGGCTTGTAATGTTTGCGGGAGGTCCTTCTGTTCCGTCATATGGCATATAACACGATGTCAGGATCAGTGGTGGGAGTCCCTCCCTTTCAAGCTTGACAGCACACTGGTCTGGATCACTGAAATTTGCTAAAAGAAAGAGATTAAAATTCTTCCTGGCTAAAATACAGGATCTAATATTACTATTTGCAACTTGTGTGGCTTTGTATAGTATAAAGTCTGATGCATGTAGTCCTCTAATTCTGCCACCTGAAAACCAAGGTTCTTGAATCAGGGCAATGTCTATTTGTCTACTTCCCAAGATGTAGACAAGATTGGAGCTGGCGGCTTTACTGTGTTGAATATTTATTTGTATTAATTTCATATTCAAATTTCATTAAAACCCCGCCCCGCCTTACTTACTTGTTTTGTCTTACTAGTTATAAGCCGCAGTTTGCACCTGTTTATGCCGATGCGCACTTTGTAGCCAATTTTCCTCAAAAGGGGTATAGATTTGTGGCTGAGTTGCACCACCACTTCTGTACCTTCCTCCGTTCTTTCTCCCATCTCTATTACCTTCCAGCTTTGACTTAGCTGTTCTATATTTAGAGGGGTATCGCAGGACCTTTGATAGTCATTTAGGCCTTAGGTTTGACGAAGTCGCTGATTTCACTCAGACCCATTAATCGGAGATCAGCGTTGGGCCAGGGGGCTACCGATCTTTTGACGAAGTCTTGCAGAAAAGCGAGAGTATTTTCGTCCTCGCACGTCAAGACTTTAAACCCATTGATGGTTCTGAGGTTCCCGAAGAGTGGGGGTGGCCTGCTGTTAACAATGGCATCGTTAACCTCATCCAGGATTCGCATTTCCAATAATTGCCATTGGTCTTCTGAGAGTTTTCTTGAGGGGTTTCCGAAATCTGCAATGGCAAATTTGCGCGCCTCTAACGTCTCTTCTGTAGCCAATGTCTTTTTTCTTTTCTGCAGGCGTGATCTTTTCGTGGGCGAAAGTGTGTCATCCTGCCTAGTTCTCTTGGACGTTGCGCCCCCCCCCCCCCATTATAAGAGGCTCGTTCTTAAGGAAAGCACGAGCGTTGAAAAGCCTTACTTGTTCGTTTGTTGTTAAATCTTCCCATTTCCTTTTTCCAAGTCGTTTGATTGTCTTCTTATAGTTGGAGATTCTACTCCGAACTGAAGTGGTCGACGATCGTGAGAGGGTAGAGCTAGCAACTGAACACGCGTCGTCGTCAGTTAAGAGTGTTCCGATGCTAGCTCCATCCTCCTCAACGAGGTTGGAAAAAGGAGTGAGAAGAAGGTCCTCTTCCTCCTGCGTAAAAATCGTTGTTGTCGTTTTTCCAGTAGTCTTGTCCTTAGGTACGTTCTGGTCTGTCGCTGGCGACTTCTCCCCTCCTACTGTTGGAAGGGCAAAGCCCGCGCCGGCAGCCGTGACTTCTGTCCACGTTTCAGCGTATATCCCCGCTGGTTTTTCATTTTTCTGTTGTGTTCTGTCCATGGTTTTTCGTTTTTTTTTTTTTTGGGTTCCTCTTAGTTTGCCTAAACTCCTCAGCTGATCAGAAGAAATAAAAATCTACAGCTGATCAGCTAATTTTTCAGCTGAGCTAAGCGTAAGCCTCCCCACCACCACAAGGTGGAAACCCCAGGGGAGGCAACAAGAAGGGACACCCAACGCCGACGTCTTGGACAAAACGTCACGATAGATGCATATAATTTTGAAATAGTTAAGGACTTTTTCTGCCTTAGTTCTGCTATTAACATGGATAATGACAGTAGGGCCAAGATCAGAAGGTGATTAACACTTTCTAATCGCTGTTGCACTACTTCCTTGCTTGTTAATCAACTCCAGCCGAGCTTCATTTATTTCTCTTTTTAAGTCTGCTACATTTGTGTACTGCTTTCTATTTGAGTTAACTTTTCTAGCCTTTATCCACCAGAAATGTTCGATTGGGTTAAGGAAAATGGAAAACACTGAGCACAACTTGTATTGTGAATAGGAGCAGCAGGAATGACTCCAAATTCTTTGGCAATTTACCAAGAAAACCAAAAGCACTCCACATCATCTAGAGTTCCGACTCATTTAAATTTACTGTTTTTGCCTCCCTTAAATCACGCTTATAAAAGATAAATTCGTCGGGGCCATCCAAATTTTCGTTCATGACTAAAAATAACGGATTTTCACTTCCTCGTCCACGCCTAGGAAGTCGAAAGACAAAAAGATGTTTTGTCCGCTTCGGTGTGTTTTTAGCCTCAGGATTTTTTCCTTTCGAAAACCCGGGGCCAGATTCTGTATGGCGAAAGCGAACGAACGTTTTCGTTTGTGCGATAGATTTGCTTCATATAACTCGAAAAACGAAAACTTTTTTCGTTCGTGCGAAAAAAAATAAACGACAGCAAATTGTTTATCGTTTTTCTGCATTTGCGTTGTTTAGTGCCAAAATTTTGATAAAAAAAAATCTGTAATGATTATTTTAACAATGTTGCAACAATTGACGGGCAAAGGTAGGCTGGTGACAACACAGAGACTCTTCTTTTATAAGTATCGTGTTCTCAATGTTGACAATTTCGAGAAGATGATCCTCCTTGACTATACATATCAGAATATTGCCCCCTTTTTCTCCTCAATCACATATGGACGCTCGTCTTCCCCTCTCGGATATGGCCCTCGCATGGGACAGTCAGTCGTAGAACCCAAAGGTTTGGCATTCATCCAATTTATGCTTTTTATGCAGCCCTCGGCCTCGCTCGGTGGCGTGGCGCCAAGTTTGAGTAAAAACCAACGCTGGAGTAACTTACACGCTGTGCTCTCAGTTATTAATGCTTAACTGACATGTCTTTAAATTATCAAATTACTATTGAAGATGAATTTTAACTGAAAT
>CAKKXW010000001.1:60494251-60505696 GCA_920937365.1 Sphaerophoria rueppellii
TTCCACAGGGATTCTTAAAACATAGATACATTAAAGCGTATATGTCCCACTAAGTGCTCGCAACACGGTTTTTCGATCTCGCACATCCAACTCAACTCTGTTCTTTTTTTAGCATACCCTCCCCCCCCAGATAAGGGGGGGCAAATCGGCCCTCCCCGTTAAAAGACTTTTGGTTCAAAAATGATTTTTTTGTTTTTTTTTTTGAAAATTTTGAGTTTGAGAATTAATATTTTTTAAACTATTCGTTAAACAATTGAATTTAAAAACCAAATGAAAGAAAATATTTCTGGTTTTTCAAAAAGGTACAACACGGTGTTGTATCTGAAGCCGTTGATTTTTAATATTTTTTTCTATAAAATAAGTCAATTTTTCAGAAAATTGCCCCTCCCGGCTAAACGGGGGGGAATAGACCCCCCCCTCCCATACGATTTTTTTCTTGTCTCAACTCAACCTACACGCTCTAGCTTTTTGGCACAACGCTCGTGAATCACCCTGTATATGCGAAATTACATAGATACAAAATTCTTAGGGACACCTTTGAACATGTTCAAACGTGCCCCACCTGTTTTGTTCAAACCTGCCCCGGCATGCCATTTCTTTAAAAAATTTGCATAAACAATCACTTTATTAAATATTTTTGAAAAAACTTACCTTAATGTGGTTCAAGATGAACGTCTGCCTCCAATAAAATTTTTTACGAATAAAAACACTCACCAAAAAATGTATACACTCTTACAAAAAAATTAAAAAAAATTTAGAATATCGGTAAAAAAAACATCCACATCCAACTATTTTCAGGCGCCTACTGAGGAACAAGCGAAAGTCATTGACGGTTAAAGAAAATGGTATTGCCAAGTGAAAAATTCTGATTTGGTTCGGAAATATTTTTTAAATCAGATTTTATCAGCACTGTTCAAAGGTACCCCTACAAACACTGAAAAGGCAGCCGAGAAGACGAAACAACTCGAATTGGGCAACAGCAAGTCGCAGGACGACTCTGGCAATTTCACACGCACGACGACAAACGACGACTAGCATCGGTTTCATGCAGCAGCATCGAATTTACTGATAACGCGACGCTTAGCCCGAATATGTATGCAATCGTTTTTGTTCTTTGCTCAAGGAAGAACTAGATAGGTGTATCAATGAAATTCGACAAAAATACTTTGCGGACAGTTTGAATTTGAATTGATCCGGTGACAAATAATGCAAATGTCGAAGTTGCAACAAGTCCTCCACGAAAACAGATTGAAATGCAAAGTTTCAGACCTCCAGAGACACCGATGTTAAAAGAACAGCCCAAGACAGCCTTGTTGACACGCAATGTGCCTTTAGAATGTTTCCAAGTATTACATGTCGCTCCGGATACCCACAAGTACGAGAGGACTATGTTGCAGCCAAAGCTGTGCAGCGCTAACACAGGAAATTGCGTTTGAAATGGCCATTATAAAACGTGTTCAATATACAGCCAAATATTTAACTATTTTTTTGCTTTTTCTGCAACTTTTTTTGTTATTTTTTTATTTTCTAAACTAAATTATTATTGCGAGTCATTATGAGTAGAACAACTTTATGAACGGCATTTATTTATTTTCTTATACAAACCAAATATAAAAACATAATGTTGAAGTCTATCATGGATATTATAAGCCAACTGAGTTTTTCGTACCACAAAAAAGTGTACTTATAAATTTAAGCATTACTTTTATATAGTAAAATTGTTTAATGTACTACATTGTTTTAAATAAAATATAAAACAAGTTTCAGAAATATAATTTTTTTTCTTGTCAAGTTAAGGTTTGCAACAAGGCCAATTCTTCATTGTTTCTTCAATAATTTTCAAAGTTTCGTTATTTGAAAGAAAAACACTTGTATTTTTTCAGTTTTTAGGTTTTTATTTATATGCAAATGCTTTTCCACACCACCTTTAAATATTATTTCCCATAAATAATAGTGTGAATGGAAGATAATATTTTTAACTGAGGTAAGCATTATGGCGCGTTAACCGATTCTTTTTTCATGGGTGTTCGGTTTCCCCGGTAGGCCTATTGCACCAGGCGTCCTACATCTACTGCGCTTAATAAATATAACATAATTTTTTTGTTTTAATAATTACATTTAACATAAAGAACCTACATGTGTGTGACGCAAAGTTGTTTGTTCCTAAAAGACGGGTCTTCCAAATCTCTATTCCAAAACCTTAAAATGAAATTAACTCTAACTCTTAGAAAATAGTTTAAAAAAAAAAAAAAAATGAGAGTGACTGGGCATGTTTCCGCAACATGAAAAACTAAAGTGGAACTCAATATTCTCTAGAAGTTTTTCAAGAACTTGGTTCTCGTGACATAAAAAACTAAATTTATCACAAAATTGATCTTCAAGATCCTGAATAAAAAGCATGAAGTCCGGTGGGGCTAACAAATCACAGTCAATAGTCATCAAATTGCTTAAATGTTGTAAAAATAAAATTCATTGCACCATCAGAATCCCTGAGGGTAGGCAATGGTATTTTAAATTTATATGGCTTTCGTTGACCTTTCGGTATAGCCAACCACAGACGTAAGCAAAAGCATTTTCTTTTAAGAAAGTAGAAGCGGTTATGGTCTGAGTAAAGCCTTCAATACTTTCGTCTTTAGGGCGGTAGTCTAAAGATAAACATGACTGTTCTTTTGCACTGTTAGTAAAGAACATTTTCAACTCTGAGAAATTAAGTATTTCACAGTTTCCCCTTTTTACGAATCGTAAATAGGCCACCCGACTTGTGAACCTGTCCAGAGAAATGCTGTATGGTATCTGAGTTCAAATGCCTTGTTAAGATGTAGGTGAATTCACATCTTTTAAGGTAATCATGTAAGGATATGAGCGCAGCTATATTAAGAACCCAACCCTTAATGAAGGAAAAACTGTTTGTAATATCCTTATTGCTTCGGTCGAAAATCCTTAAGTTTCCAAGTATTTTGGTTGCTTTTTTCAGGAAAGCGAGTTGTCCTTCGTCACAAATGAATTTTGTTGAAAATTTATTTGCTGAAGAATGCGAAGAACTATTGAATAGGTCCAATAAATTATTAAAGAAAAGGACTAGTTCTGCTGTGCCTGTCATTGTAGTTTAACCTCCTACAGAACTGTTAAAAGTTAAAAGAGCGGAACTTACCGTATTGCTAAAGATTTGAGTTGCAAACCTTACTTTCATAAGGCTGAAATTATTTGGTTCAATATGTGTTTTAGTGATTTTAGGGGCGCAGCGCAAAGCCAACTTAGAATCTACTTCATAAAGAAGTTTAATATCATTCCAAGTGGAAAGGTACGATTCTTCAGGGTTTTTATAATTAATGTCGTATTGAAAAAGGCAATTTCTCAAACTTTTAATTAAATGAGGTACGTCTTAAAAACAAAACACTTTTTGAATGGAACCAGTTACCTTGTGTTTGATTTCAACATATGGTTTACTTTTGCATACACCAAGGTCACGATGGAGGCCTCGAAAGGTGGATCCTTGGTCGGATACGAAGTAAAAAGGAAAGAAACCGCTGGTTTGTAGGGAATATATTGCTTTGAAAAGCAAATTTTTAAGCATAGCAGACGGACAAGAAAAGTTTTTTTTTTTTAAATAAATACGCGAGCGAATGTTTCCATCGATTTGCAACTCCCTGAGCCATTATGACTAAAACATTACGAGCTGGCCTGTTGGTTCTATATTCAACAGAACCGAAATCTTCAAATCCTATAACTCTATCAGTTTTCCTACAATAATCTAAATGGGTCTTTAGGGACATTTCGTCCATAGCAATAGAACAATATTTATTAGCTGGTGGAAACTCCGATAGTTTCAATTCCAAGCTTTTAATATTGAAATATATATTGCCTGGCTCACTGGGACAATCAGAAATCAAAGTAAGTAAAGTTTTTTCCGATGGTAGCCCAAGAGTATCCCTCTTCATTCTGTATGTAACCGGCGAGGTAAATTTAATCGAAAGAGGTAATGACTTGAGTTCATCAGAATACCTATATCCTTTGGCTGAGGCGTAAGAATTTCTTCTGAAATTTGAAGCTAAAATGTTAAGCCCCTCGGACAGACAAGTTTTAAGCTACCTGCCAACATTTGTTTGGAATATGCAGGCACTTCCTCAATGTCCATATTAAAGTCTTCGATCGTGCCGAAACTCGAAGAAGGATTTGTGATGGAAATATCTGGTATGGCAGTTCGTGACAACCGTTTATTTTTTGGGTGTTGTAAACATAGATTCCGAAAAACGTTTTTCACAAATCCTTTGGTAGGGAAGCATCTCCGGAATGGCTAGCAGCTATGTCCAAATGATTCTGCTGTTGAAAAAAAAAAATAAAGATACTAAATACATATTTATATCCATAATAATGTTTTGAAGTTACTTAAATGGTATTTTAACATGTGCTTGTACATCCTTAAAGCATTACATCTATACGTTCAACGAAAGAACAAATTGAGCAGGGAGTCTAATTTGAAAACTAAGGAAAATCATACGCCAAAGTGTACCTTGACTCAGCAGTGTTTTTTAGATCAATTTAAAAAACGCGAATCAGTTTTTTGCATGCAATGTAAGTAGCATTCGTTTTCAAATGGAAAATAGAAAATTCATAAGAAACTCGAAAAACTCGGGAAAAGAGTATGTATATTTGTCGACTCTCAATTCCGTATTAAGGACTTTGTTAATGTTGAAAATTCGTTTTTAAAAATAAAACAAATAGAGTGGTCCGACAGCTCTTAAAGAGCCGAGGACTAAGTTGCTTATTCTCATTAACAATTCTCTAACGTCGATTTCGAACGGCAAAATTGAGAAACAGTTTTTCATGACATATTGATTCTCTTGAAAGTTTCGTCAGTTCTTCGCAAGAGGAAGTGCCGTAAAAGATTGAATTAAAAACAATGGGCACAAATTGGACTCGAACCTACGACGTTCTGCTTAGCAGACAACGCACCTAACCACTAAGCGAAAATTCGTTGTTGGGTTTGAAAAACTCAATGTCTTCGAAACTGGGAATATTTACTGTAATGTAAATATAAATTTTCGGCTCACCAGTCAGCATTTTTAGTACCAAATGTACGAAAAAACCTTCCCATAACACAGATTTGTTTTCGTTTTATTTCACTCAATGTCTTATCAAATGTTTTTTTTTTCACATTTCAAATCACAAATTAATATTTTCCAAATTGAATACATTTTTCACATTTTAAACCATTCGATTGTAAAAGCGCGAAATTGTTGTTTTTTTCTTTCATAAGAATCTCACCATGGAGAATTTAACAGTTATGTGATTTTGTTGGATTTTGGGGGTGTTCGCAAACTTCATTTTATAAGGATGGAGATGTATTTCAAGTTTTAGAAATGTCTTAATGTAGACATACATTTAAAATATCTAATTTGGTCCCTTTTTGGCATCTATACTCAAGATCTATCAATAAGTGAAATTTTCGCACTCCTGAGAGTGCGTCAACTTAAGGCCACGGCTAAGCGAGGAAACACTTAACCTAATAAGAATTTCTGGAATTGTATACAAATATGATTGAAAGGTGAAGTAATCTTACTCCAATTAAATATTTTACTACGAAGTGAAGAAATCTTTGCTTTTTGCAGAGTAAACATGTTATTTTTTCGATCCGGGGTTCAAAGTTTAACCTCGATTTGATAACACGTCCTTCAAAAAAAAAAAAAAAAAAACAGTTCAAGAACTTATATATTTATATGCAATTTTTACCAAACGATCATAAAATTGAATTTCGAAGTGCCGTACAAAAGTACGAATTGTTCTTTTTTTTCACTTTAAGTGTCTTCTGTTCAAATTAGCCTTTAAGTTATATGGGGTACAGGTTAAATAACACATTCAACCCTTATAAGTCGTACTGCCAATTTCATAGAATATGGCTTAAGTATAAATTGAAACCCGATTTGCTTGCATTTCGTTGCTGATAAAGACAGGTATTTATATAACAAAATAAGATTTCAAACAAAAGCTTTTCAGATGTTCAGCATTCTTAATTAGACTGAACATTTTTTTTTTTTTTTATTTTCTGTTTTATTCATTTTTGATGTCGGAAATTCGACTGCTTGATACATTTGATGCCATATGCTTCTTTCACGCAATTTTACTTTTTTGCTATATTTCTGATTTCTGAACATATCTCTCTTCTGCTCACTTTTACTCACCTTTCGTACGTTAAAACTACAAAATTTCAAATTTACCGGTTAATTTTTTTCCCAGATTGGGTCCTTACTTTACTGAAATAGTATTGGTAAAAACACGCATACTCTGGCAGTAAATGTTGACCACTGAAGTGCGTTTTTGCGCTGACGATAGTTGACTATAGTTTTTATGTCAAAAGGAAAATGGTTGATGTGTCATAGTTGAAATAGTTAGAAATAGTTGAAATCATCCAAAAACGCTTTTTAGTTAGGTTTGGTTGATCTGTCAAACCAGAAAAAAAAACAAATCTTTTCGATTAAAATTTTCTTTTCTTTTGATCATAATAATTGAAATGGATAAAGAAACAACAATTTTCGTTGCTCTGTGTTTATTGCAAACATTCAAGAATGATCTTGATATGGTAAGATTTTAAAGGCAATTGAGATGAGAACATATTTATTTATTTTTGAACAACCCACAGCAAGAAAAGAAAAGTGAATGAGACTGAAGACCATCCTCCATAAAGAAATCTTCAAGCTGTTGCAAGTAAGCCAGCTCCTGATATTCTCCTAATTGCGGCTCCCAGATTCAGCGAAAAACTATCCAAACCAATATCTAGGTGGTGATCTTATATAAACAAACGATAAAAGCCTTTATTCTCTGAAACTAATTAAACATTTTTTATTGCTGACAGACAAATATAAAAACAATAAATTCAAATATGTATGCCGATTTCGTCCTTCATTCATTGATTTGGGTTTCCTAATGCTTGACTTCTGCGAGAGCGTCATTGAGCTTCCTCTCCGAATTGTCCTTCTCTCCTGTGATCTTCGTGATTTTCTCCTTAGCCAGCTCCATTCACCGCTGCGTCAATTTCTTCTCATGCAGAACAACTTCCATTTGCCGTTCGTGCTGACTGGCGTTCGACAATCATTATGGTCATGGGCAGTGGACAACTTTTCCTCAAAACCATGTCCATGTCCTCGAGTTTTTCGATGACTTTTTGTTAATTAACCGAACGTAGACGCTGACTGTTTTAGCCATCTTTGGCAGCCTGCAAGTCGCCACGCAGTTGCAGTTGAAATAGGAGTGTTAGCGGATTGCAGTATAGCCAATTCGATTGGAAGGGTTAGGTGGTGCTGAATTTTAAGCCACTTGGAAATGCGATCATTTCCTTGGTGTGTATCTCCTCGTAGTGACTGAGCATTTTCAGTTTGACTCGTGAAGCTTTAAAATTTGGAAGAGTTACCTTATTTTCTTTATATTTTTGTAATGGAATATTTTTAGTTCAAGACGAACAGAAATCCTTTGATTTGAGTTAAATTTGCGGTGGCACGGATATGGACAACTACGACGGTAAAAAATGCACGAGCAGAATGATTTTTTTTTTATTCCAGATTGATAGTCATTAAAAACACCATTAAACAGAAAAAAAGACTTTGACACATCAACCATTTTCAACTCACCTCCTGAGTAGAGTTGGGAATAGTTAGAAATAGTTACGATTTGACACTTTAGCACTGACCGCAAAAACGACATTGTGGTTACGAAACGTAACTATTGGCGTGCAAAAACGAGAAATAGTAAACTATAGTCAACTATAGTTAACTATAGTCAGCGCAAAAACCTACTTCAGCTTTTAGGCACTGTCATTTTGACAGCTTCGTTTCCCATCTTCCTTTTAAACTAATCTGTGGTTTAATGTTTGTCATATGTGTAGATTTTTTTGAAACATACGACAAAAAAATGACTCAAATCGTTAGTGACCTTGGATATACGACAAAAAGTATACTAATAATCTTGGTAAATAAAATAGATAGATAAAACGGATTTCACAAGATTGTAGACAAAAAATCTATTGCCAAAACTGCATTCAAACCTCAAAACCCAAATTTTCACATATATTACAAACATTTATGCAAGCGACGAAAAGTCCCGCCGGACCATAAACCGCGCCAAACAGTCACGCGTTGAAGATAGAGGCTTTTCAACAATAACTCTTGGGTTTTGCGAGCCCAAGATGCGACAGGTTTGCTTGTTGAGGTACCCTCCGAGGTGGAAAGGGGCCTCATCAGTCAAGATGATTTTTCGATGAAATTCCGGATCATTTTCATGCATTTCAAGGACCCAATCAGTAAAGACACGACGTTGTTTATGATCAGCCGGCTTGAGTTCTTGTGTTAACTGAACTTTATAAGCCTTTAGCCCAAGTCTTTATGCAAAATACGGTGTAACGGCGTTTGTGGAATGCCTAATTCCAAAGAATGACGAGGAATGGACAAATCTTGGTTTTCTTCAACAGTTTGGGCTACAACAGCAATATTCTCAGTTGTTCTTGAGCGACGTGCACGACTTCTATTATTCACATCACTAACTTGTCCCAACAGCTCGAATTTGTCCACCAATTTCTGTATTGCGGTCCGACAAGGTGATTCACGACGACCCAAAAGTGTTTTAGTTTTACGAACCGTCTCTGCCAAATTTTCACCATTTTTATAGTGAATTTTAATAACTTCAATGCATTGTTGAAGCGTGCGTCGTTAATTTTTTATTAATGGCGTAGTTTTTTCTTGTCAAATGTCAAAAAATGACAGCTTCAAAAGTGACAGCTACCGAAATAGCGGGTATTCAAAAGAACACCTCTTATTGGAAAACCCTTTATTATAAAATTAAACGAAACAAATGTAATTGCTTTACTTAGATTAGCTATCCATTGCTTTTTAAAGTATTGAACTAATTTCTCGAGGTATGGATATGGAACACACGAATATTGCAAGGTGTCGGACGCTTCAATAATTTGGGAGGGTTTGAGGAGCGACAAATCATAAAACTTATTAAAAAGCTTATATGCATTTTTGTTTTTGCGCAGATTTGGCAACATATTTTTAGTTATTGGTGCTTTTCGTCCTAGTGCTCTTATATAGTGAACCAGAACCAGCAACCTCTTAACTCTACCCCAGAGTAGATACACTTTCTGAAGGATTTGCTCGAAGTCGGTGGCAAAAGACGAATAGTAATAGCATCGTTTTAACTTTTAACTTTTGCTTAAAAGGGAATCGATTTGGGTAGTCATGGCAACAACTGGTACAACGTATAAGCGAGCGAAGCGAACTGAAAAAAATTTGCTCAAATGTCCCTGCGCCGCCAGTAAGGGGTATTGATAAGAATCTGAAAAAAATAGAGGATTTCTTTTGGAGACGATTGAGCAGATGTCTTCATTAATTTTCGAAAATAAAAACACCTTCCTTTCCTTCTTATGTTTGCATTCGCTTATTGTTGAGTTTTTTTCGAGAGAAAACACTAAAAATTCAGAATTCCGGAAAACAAATTGCCATCAAAAAGCTGAAATATATGTAGAAGCGACGGCGGCAAGACTGGTGACACCAATTTTGCTTATGGAGTTCATAAAAAACATTGGTTTAAAGTTTAAGTAGGTACTTGATTTGGATGGCATTTCGAAACATGGGTTAAGCCTGAAGTATTGTAGAGCTAGAGTAGCTGTTTGGAAAAGATAACCTCAAGAAAACCGTTGGGTGTCCTGAAATATATATTATAAAATTTATATAAAATATAATGGGTGATTTTCTCGCATCTAATGTAAAAGTGGATTCAAGTAAAGTGATTGTGGTATGAACAGTTTTACCAGTCAAACAACACTTGGACCTAAAAAGTATACCTAGATAATCAATTATTTAGCACATGTGGCTTGAATCTGCATAAGCAATGGTTTTGAGTTCCTTAAACTTATTGATTCACGCAAGGACAGAATATTCATGTTTTTCTTCACGTAGAACTTTCCAATGCTGCAAAACGACCCACGTTGCAAAAACAAGAAATTAAGGAAGAATCGTTTTTGCTAAAATTAACGAAAAAGTGCTTTCGGAAGCAAGAACTTTATCACAAGAAAATTTCACAGCAAAAAGTGCGTCACAATGTGATAGTTTTTATTTTATTTATGAAGCTTAATTCTAACTTACAGGAAACAAAATAATGTCTTAAACTAAAATTAAAATACAATAATACAATACGTTACTATACAAAATGTAGAAACTATGAATTATGATTATGATTGATTTTTATTATAAAACATAGTTCGCAAGCTAATATTTTTTGTGTTGTTGTGTATTTGATGTTTTAAGTTCTAATAGCTTATAGCTTTACATTTCTCAACATTCAATATTAAACAATTTTTATTACATCAAGAAAAGAAAGCGTTAAGGTCATTTTGACAGTCAGCTTTTGACAGTCGTTATTGTTAGAAACAGATTTGAAAATAGTTACATCGTCAGCATACATTAAACATTTAGAATATTGAAAAATAGAAGTAAGGTCATTAATGAATAATGTGAAAAGAAGAGGGCCCAGGTGGCTACCTTGAGGAACACCAGAATTTACAATGAAATATTGAGACTCAACATTTTCAAAGCGCACTGCATTTGGTCTGTAGCTCAAGTAATATAAAGCCAGAGTATAAATTTGTTGCTTAGTCCCAATTTATTCAGCTTTTAAAGTAAAACTCTGTGAGGAAGCTTATCGAAAGCTTTGCTAAAGTCAGTTATAATGCAGTATGTTTGTCTTTTATTTTTAAAATCGTCAACACAATGCTCTGTCAATTCAGTTAAAAGAGTTATAGTAGATCGTCCTTTCAAAAAACCGTGTTGATTTGAAACAATCAAAGATTTTGTCCAGAAAGATAGTGTTTTACAAATAATAGCTTCAAAAAGTTTTTTAATAACTGATAGCTCGGCTATTGGTCTATAATTTTCAATTTTATCTTGCTTGCCTCTTTTGTCTAAAGGAATAATAAAAGACATTTTCCAAACCCAGGGAAATTTACATGAAAACAAAGAATAATTAAAAAGAAATGACAATGGTACACATAAGTGACTAACACACTTTTCTAGGGTGGAGACTGGAATACCATCTGGTCCAGAAGAGTCATTGTCAGCTAAATCAGAATTTAAATGCTTATGTCAAAATTTATATCAGTCAAGAAAGAATAAGGGTTCAACTGATCCGTCACCTGATCATTTTCGTCAAAATTATCACAGTTTGAATTGTTTTCATTAGTATCACAGTTCTATGCGCTTTGAAAAAAATCGGAAAAAAGTTGATCATAAACTTGTTCATTATCAAAGTTAAAAACGGTAGGATATTGACTTGATCTGTTTTTAGAATTAATATAATTCCAAAACGATTTCGGGTTCTTTTTAAGATTATATTGAATATTGTCCATGAAGGAGAGACAGGGGCGAACGCAGAAAAAAAAATTTCGGGGGGGGGGGGGGG
>CAKKXW010000001.1:60556410-60567398 GCA_920937365.1 Sphaerophoria rueppellii
TAGGGCATTGCCGAGATGATCCTTTGTAAACTAAAAACCGACGGCCTCGATATAATGGATTGCAGGGGTCAAGCTTACGACAATGCCGCTGTTATGGCCGGAAAAAACACAGGAGTCCAAAAAAGAATTCAAGACATAAACCCGAAAGTCCAGTTCGTTCCATGCTCAAATCACTCTTTAAATCTTGTTTGCCTGCATGCTGCTGCAACTGAGTCCGACTCAGTTACTTTTTTCGGAACATTGGAACGATGCTATGTGTTTTTTCCAATGTCAACTCATCGTTGGGACGTCCTGATTGCGACTACTGGCAAGAGCGGATTCTGTGGAGACCACATACTCTTACTATGAGGATATTTTAAATTCTATTGGAAAGCTTACTGAGGAAGGCGAAAGCTTAAATACGAGAACAGATGCAGGAACTTTGCTTATAGCAATGCAATCCTTTTCTTTTCTCTGCTTTTTGGGCTTTTGGAAACCTGTTCTTCATGAAATAAATGATTGTCAAATTTACTTGCAAACCGAAGGTGCCGCTAAAATCAGTGCTCTACTGACGTTTCTTGAAGATACAAGAGAAAAATTAGTCAGAGATGCTCTTGTTTACGCAAGAAATTTGTGTGAGAGCTTAGGCATTTCCTTGGATCCTCCCAGAAGGAAAAAAAGGAAGCACATCTTTGGTGATGGAAGTACAGATGTTGGTCTGTCTCATGCCGAAGAGTTGAGAAGAAAATTGTTTTGTTCCTTGGATAAAATCATCGTCGAAATCAAGGAGAGATTTAACCAATTACATACGAAGTTTGGCCAAAAAATTCGACTTTCTTTCAGCTTCCAAGCTACTGGCTGAAAATTTTGATTATGATTCGGAACTTGCATTGAATGAGCATGATGTATCTCCCGATGATTTTTAAATAGAACGTGGTCGATTAAGAGCCGTTGCATCTTCTTTGGAAAGACTTAACGATCTGGAAACAACAAACCCGCTTGAAATATTAAATTTCATAGTACAGTCGAAGTTAGAAACAAGTTATGTGAGAGGAGTTTTTCAAAACTAAAACAAATAAAAAATTACCTCAGGTCAACAATGAGTACTCTAAGGTTAAGTAACATAGGAATTCTAGCCATAGAAATGCAAAAAACTGATGCGATTGACACCGAAACTATAATAAAAGAACTTGTGTGTAAAAAACAAAGAAGACAAATAATTTAATTATTTTCTACCTTTCATAAATTGTTAAATAATTATAACGTACAAACGTACATAAGTCAATGTCAGTTGAGTTGTTTGCCACAATGTAATTAACAAAATCAAATTTGCTTAATTTAAAAATGGAAACAAATGTTCATTAAAAATAAAAATATACGAAACTTTCCTTATTAAAATGAATACAAAAATTAAATTTTTGCTTTATATGTACTAATGATAACCAAAATGAAGTGATTTAAAAAATTAAATATAATTTCTTAATCTTAATTTATTTTTTGAGCTTTATTTTATAGTGAGTATGCAATTTAAAACACTAACCAAATTTGAATGTTAGGTTCCTTAAAATGTGGTTACCATATTGAGGTTATAATCGATATACATCACCTACAAACAAATGGATACTCTGTAAGTATGGTTCATTATGGAAGAAATGGTAGTATTCACCAACTTTGACAAACAAAATTTGGGGAGGCAAAATTTGATATCTGCCCGGGCGGCAAAAACCCACGCTACGCCACTGTACTATATCCATACAATTGAATGAAATGCAAAACTTTTTGTACCAAACATCATTTTTTCCTGTTGAACAGTTAAATAACGGAACTAATTTAAAAATGATATTGTTAAGAGATCCTATCCCCATAACCCAGAAAGTAAATTCCACATGAACAAAGAAAATCATGTGTTCATTTCCAAACACATTTTATTTAAATAAATCTATCGCAAACCCCGTTATTTATTAATATTATTACTAAATTTCTAACTCACCAGTCGATTTTTCGATATTTTTTTTCCGTTTGGTTTCAATTCACAATTGCACTTTGCACTCTTTTTTTTCTTCTTCGTAATTTTTATTATTTTTTTTTTTAAATAATTCCCGTTTTCATTTTTTTTAAATTATTCTTTACGGTGTTGATTTGACCTTGAACTTGACTTTGGTATACTCTTTTTTTAAATTTTTTTACATTTTCCAGTTAATTTTTTACGGTTAGGTGTGAATTTGCACTTACATTTGCACTTGCACTTTGCACTTTGCACATTTTTTTTTCTATATTCCTTTCTTTTTTTCTTTTCTTTTGTTTTCAATTCCCGATTCCACATCTATAATGCGTTAAGTATTTATTTGCACTTGCACTTTTTTAATTTTTTTTTTAATTCTAATTCATCCTCGTCGCCAATGTAGTGTTGGCTCGCCAATGCACGCACGCGCTCTTGTCAGTGGTCAGATTAGAACTAACCTTGACCTACTTTCCAGTAGAGCATGCACACGAGACAATCATAGATGAGGTAAGAGATGAGATACCAAATTACCAATATACTCAATATACTTACTCATTATTGTATTGAGATTGAGCATGTTTATTGATGCCCCATAAAATATGATGTAAATACACTACATGAGGTAAAGTGAAATTTCCATGTTGCATTTTCGCAATTTTCGCTAAATATGATAACATTTTACCGTGACAAACATTTGTTCTTTTTTTTTATCAAATTAACTCAACCAAGATATGTTTGTTTATGTTATTGACCTGGTTTGTTTGGGTTTGTTTTGTTTGGTACACATAAAAAGGCTTATATCGTTATTCTAAAAATAAAAAAACAAACGCATTTCACAAGCATAAGAATAGGTGCCCTAATAAAACAATATCCGCTCGAAATGTAACCTATTGTGGTTTTGTGGCAAGTTTCCATAATAAATATTAAGTTAATCTAGGTATAAGTATTGTAATAAAAAAGGATACCTACTCATTCATAAAAAAGTTATTGAAAATGGTAGGTTTGCTTTTCATAATAAAAAAAAAGGATACGTAGCAATTGAGTAGGTCTTCCGCGCTTAGCATGACCCAGTTTTATAGGTTTGTTAATTTTGCTTTTTGTTTCTTTGTTATTTTTTTTTTTCAAAGTGAAGCATATTGTTTTTGGCTTTGTTTTTTTTTTTTGTGGTTTTGTTTTATTGCTTTTTTTTTAATATGTATATATGATGTTGTCTCTTATTTTGTTGTGGACTTTTTTTTAAAGTTTTCCTTATCAATCAAACTAATGCCCAGTTTCATAAACAAACACTAAAAGTACTTCTAGCAAAAATCTTTTTAAATTTTATCAGACCCTTAAAACTTTTGAGTTTCACCAACTTAAAATGGGAAATTTCAGGGAATTTTTTGACAAAAATGACATCCTTATGAAAATTGTGTGAGAAAAAATGAGAAAGCGTTATTTTCAGTTTAATGATTCAAAAATGGGCATTTAGTTTTGAAGCGTGTTTAAAAGTTTGTTTATTTTAAAAAACGCTTGGTGAAACCAAAAAATCTCATTTTACGTTTTAAAATCCTCTTAAATATTTAAAAGTCGTCTTTTATTTATGTTTCAATCTTAACGTACAACAACAGAGGAACTCAACTCTGCTTTTTTTAAGCAATTCTCTTCCTGTCATTGGCATTATTTTTTGTGATGAGCTTAGGTCGTTATGCTCATTCCACGACCCAGAGGCTCTTTTTATGCCCGTCAGCAAAAATTATTGCTGATACAAGTTTATACTCAAAACCACAGTAGTTCATTATGTCTGGAATTTCCAATACTGTAAATTGCTTCCTACAGTGTGCCAGTCTGATTCTAGCTACAATTAGTTCTATTTCAGCCGCTTCTATATTGAGAAATATATGATTTCCTCCCTGAAATGTCTTTGTTACGTTTATTCCCTTGCATACTAAACAATCGTTTTGGCTTTTACAATTTTACATATCATAATACTCAGGTGATAAATTGAGTGCTTCTTGTAGGCCTCTCATAGGTTCAGGTCAAGAAGTGGGAAGAATTGGTTCTTTTCAGATTTGCAATCATTGCAATATATTTTTATTTTTAGGGATGGAACATCCGGGAAAAGGTGTTCTTCAATAAGGGTACCAACGTTGGTTTCGCAATCCAAAACACCATGTTGAATGTTTGTTGTGGCTTTTAAAATTTCGCAACGAGTGGTGTATATTTGAGAACAAGCACCGGTTCTCGAAAATTCCTCCACAAAAATTAAGCAAGGCATGATTGGACTCCCCCATAAACTTGTGGAAAGAGCCATAATCATTGTAAGCAGCCAGTAAACTCTGAACTGTGGAATCGAATCCGCAAATGTTTCTAAGAAAAATAATTTGTTTGTTTAATTTAACAGGACCCAAACGGTTTTCATTTAGCAAAAGCGGTAGAGATATCTGGAATTTTGCTCTTTTATGTACCTATGGTGTTAAAATTTGGACAAGGTGTTACATATTTTCCTCTTTTCTTTGTTTTTGGTTGGATAGCTTCATCCTTTTGGGAAAGCCCTCGCCAGTCTTCCTTTTCATTTAGGAATTCTGATTCATTTTGAGTCACATGAAATTGCGGTTTTTCGGTTTCTTCTTTGATGGTTTTGGGTTTCCCTGCATTTAATAACATCGTGGTGCCTACCAAACTTCTGAGATGTACATATAACAAAGAATTTGTCCAATCGGACACATTTTTTTTTTTTTAAACAAGGTGTTTTAATTCTCGAAAATATTCCTCACTTCTTGCTTAGCTGGATACCATTCGTTTTTCCTGATCGTTTGATAAAGATACTAATATTGAAGTGTTTTCGCCTTTAACAACCAAAACAGTTGTCCATAAATCAAATTTTTTTGATAATTTCATTCAACCTTCCATGATTGAGTTGGTTCTTACTATCTGATTCCTTTTTTGTTAAAATTGTTTCAATGGCACTACTCGAATCTAGTACCGTTTCTTTTTCCACATCATTAATTGGAAGAATCAGGCTATTTTGTTCATCATGTTCTTTAAAATCTTGATCGGGAAGTTTGAAAGTCTTAAGACGGTCTGTAACACGTCGTTGTGCTGCGTAGCAATGAGTTTCTGCATCTTCAATATTTTCATGCGTTGCAAACGCAACAGTCAAAATATCTGTAGAAAGATTAAAAAAATCACCTATTACAGTGCAGGTCCTTAACAGACTCATACAGCGAAAATAAAAGTCCTTCTTCTCTGGACTTTCCCGACTGAAGCAATTCCAACGCGCCACCATTTTAATGAAATGCGCGATATCAAGTCTTATAAGACATTTTGGCGGATTTACGCGCATACAAGTACCATTTTTATCAAAAACAATACTTTTTTCTATGTAGCTTTTTAAATAGACGTTATTAAAAGCAAGGCAAGCAGCGTTTAGGAGTGCCAATGAGTCCGTCACTACTTGTTTTGGACATGACCCACCACAACGTAACCACTCACGCATCCAATATGTTAAGGTATTGGTATCGTGTTTCTCAGATACCATTTGAAACAACGGCAAAACCTTACCCAAATATCCACAAACCGCTTGGTAAAGGTGTACCACACGTTTTGAACCATCTGGTTTTGGTATATGCTTTACCAAACTGCTCGTAGCGTCGATACTTATGCTATTCTCTTGACCTTCTTTTAAAAGTTTATTTCGCATGAATATTTGTGAAGGAGTCCAGCACATCATGAAGAATTAATCTAATGTTATTTCATGAATGCAACCATTAAATTCTTGCCCGTATTTCATGTCCCATACAGAAGCAAGAGCAGATTTTGCTTTGATAAGACCAAGCTCTTTGTCACAAGCTTCTTGCTTAGCCTTGCGTACCACCTTTTCCGATGGTATGTTCGCTGGAATATCGTCTCCGAAATTCATTAATCTTACCGCTTCATCTCTACGCCAAACAAAAGTTGATTTTCTCTGAAGTTCCTAACTTCTCTTTTTTTCATGAGCTATTCCACGTGAATCGAAAGTTGAAACGTGTAATGTGGCCCCACTTTCATTATATGGTTCGCTCTGTCAATAAATATTTATCTTTGATGCGCACTCCGAGCAACCGCCATGAACATATAAAAATGTCTCGCCTGGATTTCTATTTATTTTTGCTCTTTTAAATGCGAAAGGACAAGGTAATCTAACATGTGTCCATAAAATGTCATACAAAGCATCCGTCCAGCCAACAACGAGAACTTCGTATTTGCGTAGATGAGCATGTAAAGTAGACCATTCAGTACAGGATAAATGTATTTCTTTCCTAAGAGCAGGAAACAAACAGCTTGTTTCGTCCATTGACCAATTTGAATGTTGCAATGAATCGTCAGCCGTGTCGTCTATAATTGTATCCCTTTCAGCGTCATTTGCCGTTTAAATGCCATGAATTTAATTAAAAACGTTGTTTCAATAAATGTAGTCTTTAGACATTCTGCCGTTCAAAACATAACAAGCTTTTTTCCATACATCGTCGCTCCATGGCAAAATAGTACCTTTATCGTCTACAAAACATAGATTTTTCAATGCTTCAATGATAAAAATGGGCTTATTTGCTGATGCACGTGGCATTTTAAAAAATATGACCCGTAAAATTATATATAAAATCGGAACTAGGTATATAAAAATCAGCCAATACCAAAAGTTACCTTGTTTATAGTAATTTATATCAGATCTTCTCTTCTAATATTTCTTCCAGTTCTCAAGTACTTATTTAAAAACTTTTTTCGGTACAAATTATTTACTTTTTTATATAACAAATTGTATTTTTTTCTTTTAATCACAAATCATTAACTTCTTTAAATCACAAATTATTCACTGTTCTTAAATCACAAATAATTTACAATTTTACAATTTTTTTAAAAACAAATAATGTCCAAAAACTTTTGTATTTCTCAAATCTCAAATTATTTAATTTTTTAAAACACAAATAATATTTATAACCGCTCGCACACAAGATTAACAGCTAATACAAAACTGAAAATAAATGCAATGCACCATTTGGTTATATCTTATACTATGCGTTTATTCTTATTAGGGCCAGAGGTTTAAATCCACTTTATGCAAAATGTTAGGTATCACATCATTATAGTTCGTTCAATAAAAAATGTCAGTGAAGGAAAGATAGGGCATTTGCCTCTCATTCTGGTAGCAATAGCTTCCATATGTCCAGGAAAAAGTTCTGACGTGGTTGCCATACTTTGTAAATTAAATCACCGGAATTCAAAGAGTAGTGTATGTGTGGTTACCACCTGCTGGCGATTTAAACTAATTTAATAGAATTTTTTTTATCTTTTTCCACACCACCAAGAGGTAAGATAAAAGGTGCGTTTTTTTAAAGATATCCCTAGTAGGCCTAATCCCTTTTTTATGTTTTCAAAAACATATGTAGATTATTTGGAAAAAAAAATAAACACAATAAACTCACTGCACTTTTTAATTCATCCCATGTCTCTAAAACACTATTTTCACTGCAATAAAATTTATATCAATACAAATTTACTTACAAATTTCATTTAGATATTAACGAATTTTTTAATCATTTTATCACCGCATTATTTGACCTGTTTTTCTCCACAAAGAAATAAAACCACGACACTATATGAACACAAAAATCTGAAATATAAATGTATAACTGCATTCCTGTTAGAGCGCTTGATTCTTACCGGGTACCCGAAACAATACCCGGGTACCCGGGAACTCGAATTATTCCAAATTACCCGGGTACCCGGTTATTTGCATGGTGTTCAGATACCCGGGTACCCGGGTACTCGAAACATAACGATCGTATATCCGAGTACCCGGGTACCCGGGTATTTGGAACTCTTACACAATGAAGCTGAAATTGTTTGAAAATATGGATGCTTTTATGAAGGATTTGCAGGTTGGGGGTGGATTATTATATATATTTATGTATATATATTATATTTTGATTGTTTGTGTGGTTTATTTGTAATTCATAATAAAATGCCATTTGTTACATGGGTTATGATTTTATTAGTTATTGAAAAGTTATAAACCGATCTTGGCCGTCGCCGTCGTGGTGGTCGTCGTGTTCGTCGTGGTCCTGGTCGTCGTAGTCGTAGTCCCGGGTACACGGGTACCCGAATACCATGCAAACACCCGGGTATTTGCTACCCGAGTAATTCCCGAAATTCCCGGGTACCCGGGTATCAAGAGCTCTAATTCCTGTACCATTTTAAGACAAGTAAGTAAGAAAAATAAATTCAAAATTCAAAAATATTAAAATTGAGGCGGTAATAATACCTAACGCTCTCACCTCAATAAATGTTGTTCGCAAAAGCTTTAAAACAGAAAGCTCTTTGACAAAATCCTTTGAAAAAGCTCTTGAGATTTGCTTCCAAAGGGTAATGCCCAGTGTTGCCGAAAGTACTCCCTTCGGAGTATTGTACTCCTTTCAGCAATACCGTACTCCCATACTCCTCCTTTCACATTCGTACTCCTATTTTTTAAAAGGCCTAAAATATGTTCCACTTCTAGTAAAAGTGTAATGTCAACCTGAATAAATTCAATTCACTTTACATTTGTTGCAAATTTAGCAGCTTTTTTGCCTTCAAAACTGTCTTTGAAAAGGAAATTTCCCTCATTATTGTTTTCCTTCTTTTGTTTTTCGTTGTGTATGTGAAAAACAGACCACACACCAACACCGTTCGCCGTTCGTTATTTATTTCATTAGCTTCGTTCGATGTAACCAGCCACGGGGCGCTCCAGTGCTTTTCATTAACCGGAACGGAGCTGTCAAAAAACTGAAAAATGTCTCTGAGTTTGATTTTACATGGATCGCATTAGTAGTGCCCTGTTTTTTTCCTTTGTTGTATAGCAACAGCTGAGAAATCAGAGCGCCACAGAGCGATCCAAAGCGCACATCGAACAAACCTATTGTTACTCGAAGGTTGTGATTTAGTGGTTGTTTTTTTTTCGCGTTTAGAGTCCAGCAATTTGAAAATTTTAAATAAAATGAAAAGTATTCAGCCCAATCGAGGTAATCGTCGGAGCGGAATTTTCTCCGATTTCCTCCGAATCGGAGACATTTTACCTGTCGGAGAACTACCTCGAAGCAAAATTCGGAGGAAATTGGAGAAAATTCCGCTACGACGGTTAACTCGATAGGTCTGATTGTTAAATTGATGGTGAAAATATCTTTAGTTTATTTAATTCAAAGCACATTAATTTGATATATTTATGTAGATTTTTAGTGAAAAAAGATTCCTTTGACGCTGCGACCGTTTGCGAATTGGGTTAAAATGTGGTTAAATTTAACTTTTTACGTTTGGTTAAATTTTGACACTTCGTTAAAAATTCATTCATTTTAAACCACAATTCATCGAATTCGCACACGGCCCTAAAGGCAAAAAAGATGATGTGGAGTCCATATATTCAGCACTTAGATTCCCTACTGCTGAAAAAAGGACTATATTGAAAGTTTATGAAGCCGCCATCGCCACCGCACAATATGTGCGCAAACACTAATTTTGAAAAAAAAACCGGTACTACTATTTTGTCGAAAATACTCCCTATTTTTTGCATCAGTACTACCTTCAAATGATTTTATCCGGCAACACTGGTAATGCCAATGCAGTCATTTCTCATATTGAGAGAAGAAAAAAGAATACGATGACGATCAGTAATTTCAGTATGCTTTCAGCATGCAACGTGAATGGTCCCCTCGATGACCATTCATGTTGCATGCTAAAAGCATACTGAAATGTACAACGTTTAAGGGAAAATAAATCAATTCGCGTGTATAAATCATTGCCGGTGCGCGGTTTACCTATTGTGGTTTTGTATTTGCAAATTATTTTCGTTAATTCTTTCTAGGACTAAACATTTCGAGCGGATATTATTTTATTAGGGTACCTATTCTTATCCTTTTGAAATGCGTTTGTTTTTTATTTTTAGAATGACGATATAAGCCTTTTTATGTGTACCAAACAAAACAAACCCAAACAAACCAGGTCAATAACATAAACAAACATATCTTGGTTGAGTTAATTTGATAAAAAAAAAAACAAATGTTTGTAACGGTAAAATGTTATCATATTTAGCGAACTATGCGAAAATGCAACATGGAAATTTCACTTTACCTCATAAAAAACCTAACCCATGAGGGTTGCTTTCGTTTGTAGTGAAGTAATTTTTTCACTACAAACGTCCATTAGCTAATTATCGCATTTTAAAGTTTCGTAGTAGGAGTAATTTTCACTACTAACTTCTATATGACTTAAAATGAAATTTTTATCGTTTGTAGTAAAATTCTTTTGTCACTACAAACCTCTATGAGGGCTTCTTTCTATTGTAGTAATTAGTTCCTTGTTTAAAGTTAACTAACTACAGCACTTTTTCTTTGGATGAAAATGAAAAAGTATCAAAAAAGGTAGTGGTAGTAAAATTTGGTCAAAATTTAATTTTTACTTGCGACATATAGAATATATGGCAAGTATTGAATTCGTAAAAAAAAAAAATTGAGATGAGGATGAGATATGATATTACGATGATAGAGAAGTCGAAAAAAGTGGGTCCGGCGATTCCGTCTGTCTGTCTGTCGGAAAGTTTACAGGCATCTACAGGCTTAACTAGTGGTCCGATTGACTTCAAATTTGGAAATTAGAGGTTTGAGCAAAAAGCCATATCCCAATTTTTTTATTTTTGTTTTAAGATCAAAATTTAGGGTAGCCACCATACGATTTTTTTGGCAAAAAACCAAAACATTTTTTTTTTTCACAAAAACCCTATACCGAAAAACGAGTTTGGAGATTAAAGGTTTAAACTTCAGTTAGCCTGGTGATCAATTCGGACATCTACGGACATTTGAAAGGCTGTCTGTCTGTCTGCCTTAGCGGCCTGGGTGAAAAAAGCTGAAGAGATAGTAGCATTATAGTATAGAGTAGGAGTAGAGTTAAAAAAAAAAAATGCTTAAGTTATGAACGGTATATAAGATATACAGCGTTCATTTTTAATTTAAAACTGGTTTAA
>CAKKXW010000001.1:60568775-60586894 GCA_920937365.1 Sphaerophoria rueppellii
ACATGGTCTTAAAAACTGCATATCCAAATTAATTTTAAGATGTTTTTGAAAAATTTTATATATAAAAAATTAATTTAAAAAAAAACGGCTCCGACGATTTTCAAAAAAAAAATTCAATAAATCAAAAATAAGGTTTGAATTTTTTCGGCATTTAAATTTTTGGAATGAAATGTATATACGAGGTAGATTTCCAAATTTTAATTATTTTTATATACATATATTATATTTTTTTTGAGTTAAGTGTAAGCTGTAAGTAAGAGTGTAATCAGAATTGCTTAAACTATATCTCTTATCTTAACACTACTTTTTGCAATTTAAGTAATCATAAATATTTAGTTTTAGCATGCAGGAGCAAGTTTGTACGATCCAGTCGTGCACATTTTTTTTATAATTTTTCTGTCTAATTTCAAAAAAAAAAAAAAAACTGAACTACAATCAACTACACACGTATATCTATGAGAAACAAGCAAAAAAAGTTGGAAATTTTATTTTGGGGGGCTGACATTTTTTTGACTTTCAATTTTTTTTTCTGTACAACAACAAAAAAAAATTAAATTCACTACCCTAACCTATCAAAATAAATAAGGAAAGAATTTTTTTTCAAAAGTCGGGTGCCAGCTTCACATAGCCGTATTTCATGCGTTAACTGGGTCAGATTTTACAGCGTCTTTTTTAAATCGAGGAAAAGTGAAACCGTTCAAGATTTTATCAAGAGGGTTTCGATTCTCTGACCCATCCAGCTCATATCTTTGTCGACGACAAAATTGATGCTATTCAAGAATTCACATGTTTGATGTATAAAGTGAGATTGCTATAGTGTCAACAATACACGATTTCAGCTTTTTCAGGAAAAAATACGGCAGAACGAAAGAGAATGAATATTTTTTGAAGGAAGTGATAGGTTTCGATTCCAGTACAATCCCGCCGTGCTGGAAATCTTTGAAACAAAAAATGTTGAGAACAGTATATGTAAATTCCATGTGGTTGAATGCGACAGTTGCATAACTGCGTAAACTTTTCTGCAGAAGACTGTGGTTTTTGTAATGAAATATTTTTAATTGAAGACGAACAGAAATCCTCTGATTGGAATTAAATATGCGGCGGCACGGATAAGGACAACTACAACGGTTAAAAATGCACGAACAGAATATTTTTTTAGATTCCAGATTGACAGTAATTAAAAACACCATTAAACAGAAAAAAAAGACTGACACATCAACCATTTTCAACTCGCCTCCTGAGTAGAATTGGGAATAGTTAGAAATAGTTACGATTTGACACTTTAACACTGACCGCAAAAACGACAATTGTGGTTAAAAACGTAACTATTGGCGTGCAAATGCGAGAAATAGTCAACTATAGTCAACTATATTCAGCGCAAAAACGCACTTTTGGGGTATGCGGACATCATCAGACATTTTTGTTGCTTCACTCACGTACACCGTACATGTAGCATACACCGCTTCCTGCACTTCTTATTCAATGCGGTGATTACTGACATTTTAAAACTTGAACAGTGAACTTGAAATTTTCATTCAAACTAACTTTGGGCTCAGTTTCGATTTTCGTTTAATATTGTTGTATTATCTTCTATGATTTAAAATATTCAGTATAACACTTTTACTTGTTAAGAACTTGGCGTTCTTGTAGATCTCATTACTTTTGGTGGCTGACTTTTTACACAGTGTTGTTCGTTCATAAGAGAACTTGGCTCATTTCTACATTTCATGTTTTTGTTCTGATAATAATTATTAAATGGTTTAGACAATAAGTGAATTTGATATTGAAATATTTGTTTCGTTTAAATCTTTACAAACTACAAAATTTTTGGAATTTTTAAATGGTTTATTATAGTTGGCCATTAGATGTATAATAAATGGGACACGTGTACTCCATGGTTAAGTAAATTAGGGTTTATTGAAGAAATCGATTACAACTATTCTTCAAATGAAAAAATGTAACATCAAAAAAGTCAAAATAAAAGAAAAAGATTTCGCCTTATTGTTTTGATAAGATATTAAAATACATGTCTTGTTGTAAATGACAACAAAATATAAACTTGTTTTTTAATTAACAATAACTATTTATTTCAAAAACCAATTACCTAATATTAAAGTCCTAAATTGAGTTTTGACTAACAAAAACCCTCCTTTAAATTCAATAATTTTTTTTTTACTATTCTGGGCAGCCCTCTTACAATTTTTTGTATTTTTTCTTGTGGGACATTATTCCAGCAATTTTGTAGAGTTTCTCAGAGAGCAGTTTCCGATTTTATGTGGTGATCCCGGATATTTCTGTCGAACTCTTCCCATAAGAGATCAATTAGCTTAATATTTGAAGACTGCGGTGGCCATACCATTTTTTTAAAGAATTTCCTCGTCTTCTTTTTGTTTCAGGTATTCCCGGCAAAGTTTTGAAGTGTGTTTAGGGTCATTGTCTTGCTGGAATAAAAAATCTTCACCGATTAATTGGGGTCCAGATAGCAAAACGTGGTCTTCCAATACCGTTTTATAGACTTCCTTATCCATTCTTCCGATCACCCGTGTCAGATATCCATACCTCCATGTTTAACAGTTGGGACCATACAGTCTGGTAGCATCTTATGTTCATCGCTCCGCCTGACGTGCACTCTGTGATTTGAGACAAACACCTCAAAGTTGGACTCATCGCTCCATAAGACTCTGTTGAAGTATTCATGTGTCCAATCCTGATGAGTTTCGGCCCATTCCAACCGTTCGATCTTGTTTTGGGGTCGTAGAAGAGGTTTCCGCACTGCAAAGTGCCAAAAAAGTCCATGCTTTCACCTTCGTTGTATCACTGATACAGATAGTGGTTCTTCCCGCATTTCATTGCTTTCGGCGAGTATTTCTGGTGCTGTTTTCTTCCTAGAACGCTTGCCTATTGTGATGATATGCAGATCTTCGGTTTTCGTTGTAACTCTAGGTTGTCCTGACCTCGGCTTATCCTTAAAACCGCCGGTACTAGAGTAACGCTGTATGGTACTGTGAACTGCTCCTTTAGATATCTTCAGTTTTGTGGCGAATTCTCTTTAAGAATAGCCTTCTTGAATAAGGGTCATAATCGCAGATCGAGTTTCAGTAGTTAATTCCTTTACTTTCCCTATGATGCGCACTTTGTTTACTGAAGAAGATCACGGTTTCAAATAAATTTAAATTGGACCAAACCGAGCATTATATACAAAATCCTGAATATGCAGGTATTCAGATTTTACATTTTTTACCCTTTAATATTACCCAAGTCATACAAAAATTCCAAATTGAATGTAAAAAGTCATAAAAATTAAAAACTACGGGAAATTCAAACAGAAGTCAAAAAAACCAAAATTGAGTTTTTTTTACCTTTTACTCAAGCACAAGGTTCAAATAAAGCAACCCTTTGAAGGTGGTCTCAAACTTTTGACCGGTAAATAAACAATGGGGAAACGAAAGCTGCCGGTTGCAATAGAACACTCCAAAAAATTAAGGGAAACGAAAGAAAGTAGCGGAGCAGTTGGAAGAAGTACAACGACGACTGGAAACTGCTTTGAAATAAAGGAACCACCGGAAGAAGATCATATATAATTGAAGAAATCTTCTTTAATATCACTCCACATTTTATTTTAATGGTAATGATTTTTATTAATTAAGTTTTTTTGTATGTCAAAATTCAAGAACAATGATTTATTTACAGCCTTGAATGATAATTTGATAATTAGTACAAAAGTAGCAACTTAAGCAAACCAACTGCCATAATTAAGGATATACTCCGTTTATTTCTTTTCCTCGGACTGAATGTAATTATGAATAGCAAAAACTCCAGTTTAAGTTAGTCACAATTTAAGAGCAGTTTTAAAATGTCGATGCATATGCCCCCATTCGTTTTGATTACTTCTATTGAACAAATACAGTGCATTTACGGCCTTCAAAAGTATTTGTACACTTAAAATATTGCAAAAACTACAAAAATGTTAGATTTAACATACCACAACAGTATCCATGTCAAATTATTTTACAAAACGCCCAAATATAATTAAGAAAAATAAACCACAACAACTTCTTATCACAGACTGAACTTGCTACTGCAATCGTCTATTTAAAGTTTGCACTTTCAACCTATCTACTGATTAAACCGTAAAAAACTAGCTTCCCTGACTGCCGTTAATCCTATATGATTGGAGAGCATGTTGAATGTTTTAAAATGCATTTCTGGGGACTATTAGCGTAACGGGTGCAATGGTTGGTAATTTGCTTTAACTAATTATTAGCAAGCCTAATTAAGAATTTCTTTAAAACTACAATGTCCAGCAACTAAAAATCATATTTTTTTATAACCTGCATCAATTTTCTACGATTCCGCGTTTTTATTGAGAATTATTTCAATCTCATTTTTTTTTTTTTTTTAAAGTAGTCGTTTGAAATTCGTGAAAAACGTGCTAAAATTACAAAACAAATATTTATTATTTTTAATATAGCGATAGAATAAATTTGTTAAAACATGGGTGCCAATTATAGGTCCCGTATTAAGTTGTGGTTTTTTATTGGCAGAGGGAGAAAATAATTCGTTCTTTGGGACATCAACTATTGGCACTGCCAAAAATTGTACTTTAAGGAAGTGATCTATTTTCATAATAATTCAATTTCATTCGGCAAAGTAGCTGACCCTGTAGACTCAATGCCTCAATGGATAAATCGATGCTCCTCTACCACACTACTCACTACCATTCAAATTCGATTGCTTGGAGTTTTCGAATATTATTTGATTCTAGTATGGGAGGCGACCGTAAGATTACCTTCCTCATATGCAGAGTGGAAAATTTAGGCTCCGTCTAGTGGCAAATAACATGAACTTTTCAAAACCTGTGGTCGGACAGACTTTCCCTGGGCTTTTTGGCGGCTAAACGGTTGCGTTCTTTGGTGTCAGCTTATACCATGAGGTGAGTGGAAAAAGTTGGTAGAAGTCAATAGACATTTCGTCGTAGATACCATATGGTCGGCCATATATAACGCGGGCCTTTCCCTTTGTCCGACCATTTTAAAAACGGTATTTTTGACATTCTACCTCATTGGCTGAGTGGGCAAATGGGGTATCAAATGAAAGCTTAGAATGTCTACTGGTCGGACAAACTTTGAATGGGCCAATCTCGAGAATGAAGGCATTTTTCAAAAAAAGTCTGTTAATTACTTTAATGGTAGTGTCCGTAGCTTAGTGGTTAGGTGCGTTGGCTGCTAAGCAGAACGTCGTGGGTTCGAATCCTACTCGGGCCCAAAGTTTTAATTTCATCTTTCACGGACACTGCCTCTTGCGAAGAACTGACAAAACTTCCAAGAGTATCATCTGTCATGAAAAAGTGCTTCTCAACTTTGCCGTTCGGAATCGGCGTAAAATTGTAGGTCCCATCAATTCTTCACACGCACCTAGAGAATTTTTGATGAGAGTAAGCCACTTAGGTCTTGGCTCTTCAAGAGCTGTCGCGCCACTCTATTTTATTTTTAATTACTTTAATGTTTTTTTTTTTCAACTCAGCATCAACATTTTTGGTGTTAAATCTATATAAAATAGGTAACTGATGAATGATATCATCCAAAAATATAGTTATGGGCTTAAAAAAAAAACTACTTAAACTGGTTACCATCAGTTTTTTATCTTTTTGTTCATAGAAAAATTATGTTTTTTTCTAACAGCATTCACTTTGACTGTTTTCCACTCAACATAAATGTAAATCCACACGTATCATATGCTCTGTATCAAATACGTTTTGCATTATATGTATTAGATAAATTCTTTTTCCTGTTCACTGAAAAATCATCGTTCATGAACATCGTTTGTTTTGTATGAAATTTTATTTTGTTCTGGAAAACTTCTTCTTCGACTATATTTCATTCTTACAAAAATCACATTTTATTAAAAGTTTATGTTTTGTTTGTTATTTTGAAATATAATGGCATCTGAACTTAAAAAGTGTTTTGTTTGTAGGGGAGAATTCCAAAAAATTAATAATTTTTCAAATGAAATACTTAAAAAATGTATTAATACGATATCAATTCGAAAATTTAATGGGTTTAAGTATTGCAATATAAAGCTATCACCCAATTCTAAAGACATGTTTGGCTACCACACAGTGTTATCGTAAAATTAATTTAAGGAAAAATTATATAAATGCAGCTGACCGTTCAGGAAAAAGAAGCAAAACACCACATACTGAATCAAATGTAAGTAGTTCATGATCAAAGCATACAGAAAACAGAAGAACCTTAAAATTTGATGTTAGCCGATTATTTATATGCATAAATGTGTATTTATTTCAATGTTCAATCAACAAAGTGTACTGAATATGCAATGTCTGACGAATTGGAAAATAGTATAACATTAACTGATGCGCACGACCTTGAAGTATTATTATTTTAGTATGACTAAAAGAAGATATATATTTAAAAAGTTTTATCTTTAATCAGGGGCAAATGTGTAGCTTTCTTACACATTTAGATTCAACTCAGTCCATAGATGGTAATGACCTTTTACAGCTTCAACCCAAATTTCAGAAGTTTGTGAAGTAAAATTTAAATTAATTAGTTGTTTATTTTAGTTTCAAGCAAGTAATCTAACAATCCAGTCAGATGAACATGATACTCAATTATAAATTGAATCAATAGCAATATGCGCAGGATGTTCTTCTTTTCCGATTACTAATGGAGAACAAAGTAAAATTAGGCAGAAGATTTTGGGTGGGTATTGAAAGACGGAAAGATAATACCACTTTGGTTTCAAGGGGATCCCACCCCACTTAATGTTGTTGACATCATTGTTTGAGAATGCTTCAAAGCAATATTTAATTTTGTTCTACTTGTTACAAAGTACTTTGAATTTAAAAATTTTTGTCGTAGTTGAAAAATCTGTATGTCAGAAAAAATTAATTATATCTTGAAAATTTGAACTACTTGTCGCTTGTGTGTTTTCTTCAATTCGTTACATAAAATTTTTTGGTCCGTGTCTCGCCGAATCCATTCGTGAAATATACAGTTCACCATTGCATCTTAAATTGTTATTCGTTTTATACGCCAGCCATTCGGTTTGATTCGTTCAAAATTTCGTCATAATTTGTAGCAGGGATCTCATTTGCTGTCGTCTGCTGTGCATCTGCATTTACTGTTACGTGCAATAACCACTGGAGAAAGAAGTTGGACGTTTGATTGGTTTTCACATATTGGTAACACATTAAAGCTTTTAAAATTTGAATTCAATTTGGAAGGTTGTATAGACTCAATTTAAAATGTCTCAAACACTTTCAATTGCGGCTCTTCGTGCAACTCGTGGCCATCTTAAGGGATCCTTGACGACGCTTTCGTTTTACGTTGAATCCATTGATGACCGCGTTTCTATCAGTGATTTAGAAGTGAGGTTAAGCAAGGCAATTAGTGCGTGGGATGAGTTTAATACAACTCAGAAACAGATGTATGAGCTTGTTGCTGTGGAAGGCTATTTGGACCCGCTTCCAGAATACGAGGACTTCGAGACCAAGTTCTTGGAGATTATATTGGCGTTGAAGTCGGCAATTAAAGGACGCAAAAAGTTAGCAAGAAGCCAAGATGTCGTCGGCCTTATTGCTGATCAGCAAATCTAATCATCGAATCGCTTAATGCATCGCGTTCAACGGAAACAAAATCGGAATTCTTTTTGCCAAAAATACACATCGAACCATTTTCCGGGGACTACCAGCAGTGGCCAACGTTTAGGGATATGTTTGAAAGTGCTGTCCACAGTAAACAGAATTTGACACCGGTTCAAAAGTTTCTCTTTTTAAAATCATGTCCTCGTAGCACTGCGTTAAGTCTTCTCAGTCATCTACCGCTAACAAACTCTACGTATGAAGATGCGTGGGCTAGGCTAGTGAAGCGGTACGATAGGCCCAGGCATATTATAAATGGGTATATCCAGTCGTTTATGGAGTTACCGGCGACAAATCAGTGTATTGTTGAGCAGTTACGGAAGCTATCGAACGGTGCAGATGAAATCGTAAGGGGCCTGACAGCATTGAATTCTCTAAATAGAGATCCATGGATTATTTACTTATTGCTTAATAAGCTGGACTCTGAAACTCGGAAAGCATGGTCTGAAGAAAGCAGCTTGGAAGATAGTCCTTCCATCGATAAGTTTCTTGATTTTTTGGAACGTCGTTGTGATGCATTGGAGAGTGCACAATCAAGTCATCGCGATAATAATAAGGCAAAGAGCTCGGGTGTTAAAAGTATGCATACCACATTGTCTTTGCCGTGTGTCAAATGTCAAGGGATGACAGTCAGTTCTCGTAGAGATTTCGTTAAGTCCAACAAGGTTTGTTTCAATTGCTTGCGCGTAGGTCACTCATCAAATCGTTGTCAATCCAAATTTCGGTGCTCTGTTTGCCAATCTCGTCACCATACATTGGTACACGATGCTTCTGTTTTTGTTAATAGAAATGAGAATACGTCAGGCAACACAACTAACAATTCGATTCATCGAGGACCAGTCCGTGAGTTTATTCCTCAAAACACTTCGTCAGCTTCTACTTCAAATGCATTTCTACTTAACAATCATTCGCTTAACACCGATTATCAAATTCCACATACTTTAATACCAACAGCCATAGGAAAGGTACAAGACGTTAATGGTGTGTATCAAGAGGTTCGTATACTCATTGACTCAGGTTCGCAAGTTTCGTTCGTCACGGAGTCATGCGCTCATCGTCTTGGACTCAAACGAAGAAACGCTCGTAAATCCAGAGGTCTCTTATCATTGGTAATAATGTCGCGCTGAGATAAATTTAGCATCCCTGTTGATGCCTACATCCTGTCAACTGTGACTTCCAAGTTACCTACGATTTCGTTTAGCATTGAGGATTGGGAACATCTTCATCAACTGAACTTAGTTGATCCGTCATTTAACAAGTCTCATTCTGTCGATATTTTGTCTGGTGCTGATAAAGCTTGGAACGTTCTTCTTGGAGGAATGGTTCAAGGCCAGGAAGGGCACCCCATAGCACAAAATACTATCTTCGGTTGGGTATTGGAGAGGCCTAGCATTGTATCTCATCACGTCGAGCTTGACATTGATGCCATTTTGAAAGCGTTTTGGACAGAAGTTGATGCCAAATCCAAAATCTCCAAAGAAGACCAGGATATTGAAGATCATTTTATGCGTACTCATCGGCGGGACGATAATGGCAAGTATATTGTTCATCTTCCATTTAAATCAAAAACTAAATTCGGAAATACGTTCAATGGAGCTGTTTCACGACTCAAATCCATGGAAAGGAAATTTTCCAACGACAAAAGCTTTTTTGAAAGCTACTCAAACTTTTTGTAAGAATTTTTGACATTAGGACACATGACAAGAATTCCTAAATCGGACATCAATAAGCCAAATGTTTTTATCTGCCTCACCATGCTGTCTTGAAGCCGGACAGTACAAGCACTAAACTTCGGGTCGTTTTTGATGGTTCTTCTAAGGATTCATACGGGCAGTGTCTTAATGACTTATTGATGATAGGTCCACCAATACAAAGAAATCTTTTCGCTGTTTGTCTTCGTTTTCGCCGACATAAATTCGTATTTACCGCAGATATCGTTAAAATGTTTCGCCAAATTTGGGTGTCGGAAAAAGATTCTGATTTTCAACGTATCGTTTGGCGAAAGTCTCCTTCGGAACCCTTAGAACATTTTCGCTTGCGCACTGTGACCTTTGGAACGTCCTGTGCACCATTTCTTTCGGTTCGGGTTCTAGAGCAGCTTGCCAGAGACTACCAACACGTCGCTTCCTGTCGCTTCGGAGATAGTGTTGAACGATTTTTACGTTGATGACGTGGTTTCGGGCGGTGACACCTTGGATGAAGCGTTATATAAACAAACAAATTTAATCGAACTTCTATCAAAAAGTGGTATGCAACTTAGCAAGTGGCAAAGCAATTCGGTAAAGCTTATTTCAAATAGAAAAATTAACAATGAATCCAATGTGCTGATCGATACCGATGCTGATTCGTGGATAAAAGTGCTCGGACTTTATTGAAATTCAAAGTGCGATGTTTTTAGCTTCCGGTTAAATTGTGTGCCTTCCGAATCGGGCACAAAAAGACAAATTCCTCGCGAAGTTGCTCGTATCTTCGATCCACTCGGATTTCTCTGTCCGTCGGTCGTTTTACTGAAAATTCTCCTTCAAGAACTTTGGCATCGTAATTTAGAGTGGGATCAACAAGTCCCAAAAGCAATCGGTATGCAATAACTCGGTATCGCAGTGAACTAACAAATCTGACAAACATTCAAATACCAAGACCTATCGGTCTATCACACGATTCTTTCCAAATACACGGGTTCTCGGATGCATCAAGTGTTGCTTACGTAGTGGTGATCTATTCACGATATCGACTTGCCGATGGTAGCTTCGAAACGAACATAATCGCTGCTAAATCTCGTGTTGCACCTTTGAAGCAACTGAGCATTCCTCGTTTAGAGCTTTGCGGCGCACTTTTGTTGGCTAGATTACTTGTAGCTGTCCAAAAAGCCTTAAACGTTACATTTGCTGACATTTACGCGTGGTGTGATTCTCGGGTCGTCCTATCGTGGTTGTCTGCTCCTCCTCGTAAGTGGAATATTTTCGTCGGAAATCGAACAGCTGGAATTTAACAGGCCATTCCAATATCGAGATGGTTCCATATTCGATCTGCGAGCAATCCAGCTGATTGCGCTTCACGTGGCATTCTACCTGCACAGCTGTTACAGCATCCCCTTTGGTGGACAGGTCCCCAATGGCTTCGAGAGGAACATGAGAAGTGGCCGGTAGTTGCGGAGTTCGACGACGTTTCGAGGTCTATGACGGAAGCCAAAATCGAATCAACAAAATCGTTACACACGGTAATTGAGGAGCATCCATTCGAAATACTCTCCACTCGAGTATCGACGTGGAATATCTTGGTGCGAACTGTTGTCCAAATAAATCGTGTTATCGCAATCTGCAAGGGTAGGAAAGACACGTCAATTTTGTTCAAACCCAATGAAATATTCGATGTAAAAAATCGAATCATCAGATGGCTGCAGATAATATCTTTTGGCGATGACATTAAGGCTTACAGACGCCATGGTTTTTTCCCTAAGAACTGCAAATTAATTGATCTGAACCCATTTCTTGATAGCGACAACATTCTTCGAGTTGGAGGCAGAATTCAGAACGCGGATACTTTGTTTAATGTAAAGCATCCTATCATTCTACCTTAGAAACATGTTATCACAAAACTAATCCTTCGCGACGCGCACGTTCGGTTCGTACACCCTGGTGTTTCTGCTCTATTCGCGCTTGTGAGGCAAGAATATTGGATTATCGGTTGTCGTAATGTGATAAGAAAGGTTGTTCATGATTGTGTTGACTGCTTTTATCAACGAACTGAAACTAATAAGCAGCTCATGGGAAACCTACCACCCCAAAGAATTCGACCTTGTAGACCGTTTACGCATTGTGGTTGTGATTATGCCGGGCCAATATCCTTAAAAGTGAAATCGGGACGAAAATCAACTCTTTCTAGAGGCTACATCTCCCTCTTTGTGTGTTTTGTGACTAAAGCCATACACCTCGAACTTGTG
Source organism: Sphaerophoria rueppellii (assembly GCA_920937365.1). Classification (NCBI taxonomy): domain Eukaryota; kingdom Metazoa; phylum Arthropoda; class Insecta; order Diptera; family Syrphidae; genus Sphaerophoria; species Sphaerophoria rueppellii. The sequence continues at coordinate 60,580,379 of CAKKXW010000001.1, forward strand.
ACTGATTTAACCACCGACGCGTTCCTTGCCACCTTTCGTCGTTTCGTCGCGCGCCGTGGAAAACCTTCGCATATGTACTCTGATAACGGCACCAACTTCGTGGGATGTGCTCGGGTATTATCTGAAATGCATGAACGAGTTCTTTCTGAGCATCATAATTCGCTCGTCGCAGAGTCGTTAGCCCGAGATGGCATATCGTGGCACTTCAACCCCCCTTCGTCACCACACTTCGGCGGTTTGTGGGAGGCAGGTGTTAAATCTGTGAAGCGGCATCTCCTTCGGGTATTAGGACGAGATATCCTTACATTTGAACAATTCTACACGCTGCTGACGCAAATAGAAGCTGTACTCAATTCAAGACCGTTATGCTCAATCTCCGATTTCGTCCGTTAACACCTGCTCATTTCTTTCTAGGTGAGTCAAATGCTGCGATCCCGGAACCATCAATGATGAATATTCCAATTAATCGCCTATCCAGCTGGCAATCCCTGCAAGCTAAAATACAGGGGTACTGGAAGCGCTGGCAAGCCGAGTACTTGACGTCACTTCAAAACCGTCCCAAATGGCAAAGAAAAGAGGAAAACATAAAGGTCAACGATCTCGTTGTCATCAAAACGGTGGATATGCAAAGTTTGTTTTCTTGTTCTATTGTTCAAAAAAAAAAATTAAATAATTATTTAATATGTAATAAAACTAATCAAAACAATCTTTTGTATGGAATATTCTTTCAATAATTTAGATTGGCCTCCTCCTCGGTAAGTTTGTTGTTTTCATTTCATTGTACTGGACAAATATTATTTTCTATGAAAAAAAATTATCAAAAACTGATATTAACCAGTTGAAGTAGTTTTTTTTAAGCCCATAACTATGTTTTTGGATTAGCGAACTATGATATCATTCATCAGTTAAAAAAAAAAAGCATTAAAGTAATTAACAGACTTTTTTTTGAAAAATGCGGTCGGTCTCGTGGTTGGCCAATTCAAAGTTTGTTCCACCAGTAGACATTCTAAGCTTTCATTTGATACCCCATTTGCCCACTCAGCCGATGAGGTAGAATGTCACCAAAAATACCTTTTTTAAAATAGTCGGACAAAGGGAAAGGCCCGCGTTATTTCTGTCCGACCATATTATTTGGTATCTACGACGAAATGTCTATTGACTTCTACTTACTTTTCCCACTCACCTCATGGTATAAGCGACACAAAAAAACACAACCGTAAGTCCCATTTAGCCGCCAAAAAGCCCAGGGAAAGTCTGTTCTTTAACGTTTATGTCGAGGAAATAAAGCTCTGGTTACAATTTGTAATATAATTCAAAGTCAACGTCTTACTCTAAGCTGAGGTTTTTGGAGAAGAACGAGTCTGAAATATTTTCAAATGGATGTCCATCCGGAATCTAAGTATAATTTGGTATAATTTCTAAGTTGTACCAACTTAAACAAATAAAAGGCATTGCCATATAGTTGATTCAATTTTAGAACAATTATAAATATTTAAATATACTACAATATTTCCCTTCTTTTAACAAAAGCTTTCTCCCAAAAAATTACATTCAATTATTGATGGCTTTTAATCGTTCACATCTTCTAAGTTGCGATGGCCATTTCCATCTAGTACGGTCTCTTTGTTTGTAATTTGTTGGAAGAGAACTTTTAACATTTGTATTATTTTCTTTCCCCAATTGTTCTTCCTTACCTAAGGGGTCAACAACCCTTGGCAATGGATCCACCCTTGGGTGATGCTTCTCATTCAAATTTGATTTGCTTATTTGATTTGTATGAACAAGTTTGATAACATCATTGACTTTAATTAACATGGTTTTATAACTTAATATTTTCATTATAATTCCAGGAATCCATTTTATAAAATTATTACGGAAATGATTCAGAAATAAAATTTTATCTCCTATTTTATAACAATTTTTTTACTTTTGATTCTCATTTTTGTGTAGAGCATTTGACTCATTAATCTTACAATTATTCTCCTTTTTTAAATTACAATTTTTATCAACAACTTTATTTTGTTTTTTGTCATTCACAATATCCAACTTAGTTTTAGTTTGTAAGAGAAAATCAATTCCGCAGGAGTTCTATTTGTCGGTGACGCTGGTGTATTCCTTTGGTTGAACAAAAACTTGGAAATCATCGTTGAAATATCTATTTTTTCATTTTCCAAGTAAAATTTTTTCAAAGCTTTCTTAACCGTATGTACATTTCTCTCAGCAGAACCATTGCTCTGAGGGTGATAAGGTGGAGATTTCGTTACCTTTATGTCATTAACCCTACAAAATTTTATAAATTCATGTGCCCCAAAAGGAGGCCCATTATCAGACACAATTTCACACGGCAATCCAAAAATTGCAAACATCTTCTCTAACCTACCTATTAAATTTTAACCACCGGTTTTGAAAACTTCTTGTCATTTACCATTAGATGGTGGCTTACGGTCGCCTCCCGGACTTTTCCCAGATGTTTTTGATTTTGATTTATTTGAATATTAAAGCAAACACATTGATTGCTATTTTTTTACTGTTCAAAAAGCGAGCACAAGGAAACGTGGAAAATACGGAAAGAGCTTAAACAGAGTGTGGTATTCAGATTCATGTTTTTGTTGTTAGGCTAATAACCATATCTCTGTACTTAACAGTACGACCGAATTTGAGTTTGTAAGCAGTCCTGGAGCCGCGAGCTCTACAGTCGAATCTCTTAATGAGATTTTCCCATTGTTTAAAATCCATTCAAAATTTGACTTCGGGTTTTCTTGTTCTTCAGTAGTTTTCCATTTTACCATTTCAAAACTAATGGATTTCATTTAAAAGAATGATTTTGAGATTTTTGTTTAGTCAATTTTTTTTTTGCATTTCAAATTTTCCATTTTTCATTTTTTTTTTTTACTTTTTCTTGCTTTCCAATTCCCCATCACAAATATTCCAGTTTCCCTTTGAAAACCAATAAGTTTTCCGAGATTCATTCGAAAACCCATATTGGAACTTTCCAGTTTTCCACTTGCAAACCAATGAGTTTTCCGAGTTTTTCATCAAGAACTTTCTATTTTTCCATTTGAACCAAAAAATTCAAAGCAAGAAAATCTAATTTCCGCCCTTTTGTTTTACCACTCTTCCATGAGGTTTTTCTAATTTTTTTTCCACAGAAATTAACACTGAAACTGAGTATCAACCATGAACATTTCACAAATATCTGTTGGGCTATTTTGGAGTCTAAAAGAGACATACCTACAAACACACATTCATTTTTATATATATATAGAAGAAGAAGATAGAAGATTTGTTGCAGTTTTTCAAGATAGAAACGTTTCTATGCTGGGTTATTCAGACCTGAATAGTGTTGTGTTAAATGAAAGTCAAGACATTTTGAAGCCACGGTCACAATTCTTTATTAATGTTAATAATTCAGATGACAAAGAATGACTGACTTCTTAGAACAAACTTACTAACTAAAAAGCTTAAGACACTACAAAGGAAAGAGTCCGACATATGTATACAATACATAAACAAGACATATAACGCCGCCGCGCCGGCCGTCCAAACAATACGTAAAAGAGACTCCTGACTTCTGGCGCTAGGTAATTTTTTCAGACGAATCGAGGAACAATGTGTTTGACTCAGATGGTCGCGTTAAAGTATGGCGAATGTGAGAGGATGCCTTAAATACGATTGAGACAATAAAAAACCGTGGTGGAGGTGTAATGGTATGGGGCTGTATGGCTGCAACTGGGATCAGAAACCTTGCTTAAATAGAAATTACCATGGACCAACATAATTTCTACTCTCAGCAAGATAAAAATTCCAAACATATGCGTATGTGGCTAATTTACAACCCTCCCCACTTATTAGTGAACCTTCCCCAAAGCTCGGACTTGAAACCCGATTGAGAATTTGTGGGATGTTCATGTTCTCGAAAAAAAAAGGTTCGCAACAAAACGCAGTAAAGTCAAAGAAAAGCAGAATATTGCAAAAACTTACCCTGAGAACAGCCTGAAAGCCATTATAAAACTGAGAGGTTTTCTAGCTTAATACTAAAAAGGCAACTTACAATAAGATATTTTTTTTCACTTTTTGATAGGTGATGTTGTTGAATTAGATGGAAATATTGGTGAAATCGATGTTAATGTTGGCGAACTAGATGTTGATCTCGAAGATAACACTACCGTTGAAAATGACAATAGCACCGAACAAACCATAGTCATCTCAGATACCAATTCAGATGCCTGTGACACAACAACTGAAACATTTTACTCTGAAGAAGAAGAAATCGATGAAAATTCAGGGAATGATGTCAGTTACGTTCCATCGATACCAATTTCCGAAGTCAGTGTTGCTGAACCAAGACGCTCTCAACGTACACCGAAGCCTGTCCGAATCGATAATTTTGCTTGTCAAGCTAAGTCAACTGAGCTTTACGATCCAATAACAGTTCAAGAGGTGTTGAACCGAAGCGATGCGAAGAAGAAGAAGAAGAAGAATATGATTCATTGATTGAAAATCAGACTTGGGTGTTGACCGACATTTCGCCCAAGAAGAGGCCAATCGATTGCAAGTGGGTTTTCAAAACCAAGAAGGACCCCACAGACAAGATTTCCCGATTCAAAGCTCGACTTGTTATAAAAGGTTGTGCTTAAAAACATGGAATTACGTGGAAACTTACTCCCCTGTAGTGCGATATACGTCCATCCGATTTTTACTTGCAATAGCCGCAAAATTTAACCTGGATATCGATCAAATGGACGCAGTAAGTGCATTTCTTCAAGCCGAAATGAGCGTAGAGATTTTTATGTTGTAACCAGAGGGATTTTGTGACAATAGTTCAAAGGTATGTAAGCTTAAAAAATCCTTGTATGGTCTCAAGCAAGCTAGTCGCATCTGGAACAACAAATTGGATGCAGCACTACTAAAGTTCGGTCTGTTAAAATCGAAAGTTGATCCATGCGTATATTACAAAACATCTGGATATAAAATGCTATACGTAGCAGTTTACGTAGATGATCTCCTAATTTTATCAAATGACGAAAAGCATAAGTTGGAACTAAAGGACAACTTAAAGTCGAATTTCAAAATGAAGGACATCGGTGAAGCACGTTTCGTTTTGGGCATTCAAATCAAGAGAGATCGCAAGAAAGGAATGATTTCATTAGACCAAGAACTATACATAAATGAAATTATTAGTCGTTCCAGTGAAGACGCCCTTAGATCCTAATCAAAAACTGACGAAAGAGATGTGTCCTCAAAGCGAAACTGAACGCGAAGGCTGTTGGTAGTATATTGTTTGCGGCTCAAGTTTCACGTCCCGATATCAGCTTTGCTGTGAGTACGGTCAGCCGACGGGCCCGTAGCCAGGGGGGGGGCATTGAGGGGCAATGCCCTACCTTAAATCTGAAATGCCCTACCTTAAAAATGCCCAACCTTCAAAAATGCCCCACCTTTTGTTTCCACATTTTTGATAAATGAATAGTATCGTCGACTGAGAGTGCAAACCTGTTAACTGCCTCCTCCAAACTCCACATAAAAATGATTTACATACCTATTTGATTGAAATTACAAAAAAATTTGAAATCTTATCAAATTCTTTTTCATTTAATAGTATGGATTCTAAAAAATAACTTTATGTGGTCTTGGATTTATTAACATATTTAGAAATATTTTCTATATCAACCGACTTCCAAAAGGGAGGATGTTATTAACTCATATCTTTGGGCTGGGTGAACCATTTTTTTTGTATTCGAAAGCTGGTGCCTTCAGTGTGGTCCCATTTGTGTAAGGAGTGTAAAAGTGGAGTTAGCTGTTTTTCACTCCAAGCCATATATCAATTTTTTCGTCTGCATTAACTGTAATCTTTAACACATTATTCTTGAAGTTAAGATTCAGCAAATGCATTTCGGTTATTTCAATTGATTTTTCAGGTATAACAATTCCAATAAAAGAAGAGGCTACTGTTGTCAAAAATTATGTAAGTAGGCTCGAAAACAAAATCGAAAACCTAATGCAGATTTTGTACAGGCAGCGAGAGGCCTTTAGAGATACATACGTACTTTTTGCGTCGGTAGCGACTGTAGGATGTAGCACAGCAGTATGTGAATCAATTTTTTCAACTTTAACTGCCATCAATAGGCCCCAGAGGATGTCAACGGGATTTGAAAGAATGGCTGGCCTTGTATTTCTTGCGTTTGAAAAAAAAAGAACTAAGTCAGTAGACCTCATTGAAGTCCTTCGTGTATTTAATAAAGGGGCCAGTTATAGTAATCATTATAAAGCATCATTAAAAGTTGGGACATATGAAAATTAGATTTTTTTACTTACGTGTGATTATAGCGATCATTAAAAAAATGTTATTACTTTAATGTCATTCAAGCATTTATTTTTATTTTTGACACCAAATATTTTTTTTAATGATGGAAAATGCTTCATTAATTTTTTTAATGAAAGATGGAAAAGAAAGTTTAGGGCAACTGTAGGAGACCCCGGATAACTACCGTCAATTTCAACTTTTTTAACTAAGTGTAT
>CAKKXW010000001.1:60592836-60617191 GCA_920937365.1 Sphaerophoria rueppellii
AAATAAAATTTGGGTGTCCCACATCGGAGCCGCAAGCCGAGGACGACTACATTGATGAACTTAAAGAAAGACTCCTTCAGATCCACGACGATACCAGGTTGAAAATAAAGATGTTCAGTGACCAAATGAAGACACGCTACGATATATGAGCGACAACAACAGAGTTCCAAGCAGGAGATCGAGTGTGGCTTTACAATCCCCATCGACAAAAAGGGTTGTCACCGAAACTTCAACGGGACTGGGAAGATCCATATACAGTCATTACAAAAATCAACGACGTTGTGTACCGGATACAAAAGGGGGTCAGAGGAAAACCTAAAGTTGTACATCGCGACCGGCTACATCGCTACAGTGGTGATGAGAATGATGGATTTGTTCGGGACGATCAATCCTAAGGAGGGGGCAATGTAATATGTATACACTTTCTATTCCTACCTCTCTATATATCTGTATGTCAATCTATTGTAATGTGTACACACTTTGTAACTCCGCCTCTTTATATCTCTATACTTAAATGTGTAAACACTATCTATCTCTGTCACTCTAATATTGTCTTATTGCTAAATAGTTATGTAGCAAAAGTTTTATTTGTAGTTGTAAGTAATTGTGTATACACTCTAGTGGTTAAGAGGAGAACTTCGTAAAGCATCGAGAACTTTCAGCGCCTACTAGAACCTAGTAGTTTCTCGAACTTATTTGAGTTATATAAATACCCGCTCGTTGTCGAAGCAAAATTAATTGAATGTGAACTGCTATAAAGTAAAGACACTGTGTTTGAAAGTAATAATTGAAAGTGTTGAATAAATAAGTTTGTGAGTGATTTGAATAAAGTGAATTTGTGTTTTACTTGAAAAGTGAATAAGTTTTAATTATCGGACCAAGCCGAATATTACAATACCTTTGTTGGCTCTGAAAAAAAAAAACAAAAAAAAACCAATATGAAAACTATCCTGTGTGTAAACTTTGTAATTCCTCGGCGAATTCGATGACGCAGTCATGTTTGCGTAAAGGATCTAGCGACCAGCATCGTTGTTTGTAATTTATCAAACAATGTCTGTGGCCTTGACTTGAAACGAGGTATATTTTGGTATGTCTACCGCCATAGCACGGTTGAGTGTCCCTTTTGATGGGTTAATACTTTAATAGTTTGATTACGGTGCCACGTGTCAAAAACTCCAAACGACGTGGCCGGTTTGACGGGCTGGGCTGCTGTTGTTTAGGTTCCTTAAAAACCCTAGTTGAATGTTGGAATACGCTTCTTCACAGTCCTGTCCTAACGTGGGTTGCTTAGTCAGCTGGTGGAGTTGGCTTTTGGTGCCTCGATCGGTGATTGCATTGAGGAACCGTATGAAACCGGCGCGCGATGGCATTGACTCCGCTTCCGTAACGCTTGATTTACGTTGTAGGCCTGTTGAGGCAAATCCAAGGTAAATGTCTAGGAGAGAGGAAAATTATATATTAAACTAATTTTGTTTGACAATCGACATGCACCAAAGTACCTTCTGATGTACTTACATAGATTTGCGCGAGAGCCGATGTTCGTCGTCGTCAACATCGTCGCCGTTGTCGTCGTCGACATGACCATTTGCAGAGCAGAAATAAAACCCGGCATGTCAAAAGGGCCATTACAATACCAACGTCCGCTAGCGATTAACGAGGGCAAGACCAAGTTAATGCTGTCGACAAGAAAGGACTACCAACATGGACGTCTTGGAGGAAACGTCAACATAGATAGATTTAACTTCGAGGTAGTTAAGGACTTTGTCTACCTGGGATCCGCTATCAACTCAAACAATAACACCAGCGCTGAAATCAAACGAATCACTCTTGCCAATCACTGCTTCTTTGAACTTAAAAGACAATTGAGTAGTAAAGTCCTCAAAGTAAAGTGATCTTTGGTCCTGTCTGCGTTAATGGAGAATGGAGACGAAGATTCAACCAAGAATTGTAAGAGCTGTACAGCGACACTGACCTAGCCAGAAAAGTTAAGGTCCAACGACTTAGATGGTTGGGTCACTTTGAGCGAATGGGAAATAATGCTCCGGCTCGTAGAGTCTTCAAATCCAACCCGGAAGGACGTCGCAGAAGAGGAAGACCGCGAATCAGATGGAGCACACAGGGGGTTGAGGACTTGAACCAACTTGACGTGCGAAACTGGAGACAGCTAGCTAGGGACCGAGCTGGCTGGAGAAGTTGTTGGGTAGGCCTTGGTCCAACCTGTACTGTAGCGCCACCATAAGAAAGTAAGTAAGTATAGAAAGACAGGAAAATCCAATCATTTACAATATTTTATCCACATGAAAACATAATTTTAATATAATTAAAAGCTTGAAGCAAGGATTTTTAATGTTCCAATGTCTGAATAATCACCTGATTTCGTTTTAACTACCAATAAAAGATTAATACAATAATAAATTTTTAGGAGAAATAAAAAAATGTGTCGAAACGATCATTTGCGAGATAACCTGTGGTGAAACGATTTTATTGCAAATTCACAGTTTTGAGAAAGAATTAATAAAAAAAAACAAAAAATCGAAACAATTCTGCCGCAAAATATTAAAAAAAGCATAACAAACAAATGGAAAACAATAACAAAGCGAAAGAACAAAATGCAAAACGAATATGCCGAAACAATATGTACCCGTTCTCAGAATACATCGGTGTAGCTATGAAGGGGTCGTGCCCCTTCAAAGAAAATAGATTGTATTTAAAATTTTACGGTTATAGCTATTTTTTTTTATATCAGTGAAATATGGCAATACATACAGATACAGTGACAATAAAACAACTTAATTATAGGTCATATCAAAATAAAACTTTTTAATATTCTCGACAATACATTATGTATTATATTATAACAATAAGAAAAAGTAATTGTTTACCAGAAAACCTTAACAGAACCAACCCTGAGCCATTGTTCAACAATATGGACATGATTCTGATGAGCACGGCTTATCGTTTAAGTTTCTAAAACAATCGATGCATAACTTCAAATGATTGCAAGGTTGTCAGTGCGGTGTTCATTGATAAACACAGAATACACAGTGATGTCTTAACTTCCTGTCTAGTTTCTTGTTTTTCTCACCCTCTGTGTCTGACCTTAAGAGTGTTCCGGACCAAAACTGCGTTTTTTCAAATGGTATTGTGAAGCGATTAAATGTCGTATTGAAATGATTATGGTGTCATTGGGTAGACATAAACTGTTTCTAAACAACTATTGGAGCACAATTTCAATTTAGTACTTCGTTACTCAGAAGTAAAGGCTCAAAAACTCCAAAATGGCCAAAAATCGTACTTTTTCAAAGAGAATTCCATCAAAATAAAAACATTTTTCGCTAACATTTCTTAAGGAACATAAAATTCGACATTTAAACTGTATAACTATTGGAGAATAAATTAACTTTTTAAACAAAAAAGAATTAAAAAACTATGAATAAAATTTGTATTTTTGATAAGCACTTTTTCTTATGATGCGATATTTATTTTTTTTAAATCTCTTCATTTATTTAGCACGTACTTTTTCTCAACACAGCAATCAAAACCTTTTGAAAAAAACTTTGATCAAACATATTTTATTTCAAAATTAAACGATAGCAAAATCTGCCAAAATTTGAAAATTCAAATCATTAACCGCTGGCGGAAATCACGATTCTCATAGGAAGGCGATTCTCTCTCTCTTAGTAAGATGCATTTAGTTCAAAATTTGTCGTCTGCAGTTGGGTGGCGCTTTAAGCAGTAAGAATTTTCAGTTTCAGTCCGGAACACTCTTAAAAACATTTCGTCGATTTGAAAGCAATCGGATTTATTCAAAAATATTTGTATTATTTCTCTTGTTAGTTTTTAAGTTATCTCTTAAATTACTTTACTTTGCAATTTAAAGTCAGTTTTTGGTTCTTTAATAATCGCTCGATTTTTTAATATTTTTTTTTTTTTAGCATGGACTCAGAATATGATTTTTTATGAAAAGAGATTAGCTCCCAATTATTATTTGTCGGAAGTAAAAAGTAATTGGAAACGATATTATATGGCAAGTATTGATTTCGTAAGAAAAAAGTTGAGATTTTAATCAAATACATTACGATAATAGAAAAGTCGAAAGAAGTCGGTCCGACCTTTCATTCTGTCTGTCTGTCTGGAAGCTTACAGGCATCTACAGCCTTAACTACTGGTCCGATTGACTTCAAATTTGTAAATTAGAGCAAAAACTCATATCCCAGTTTTTTTTATTCTTGTTTTAAGATCAAAATTTAGGATAGCCACCATACCACCATGGGACAAAAACCAAAACTTTAAATTTTCTCCAAAACGGCTCCTACGAGTTTTTAAACTTCCTCGAGTTTTATTTTTTAAATATTCATGTATTTTATGTAAAAAAAATGTTGTATTGCTCCAAAACGGTACCTCCCATTGAACCGTTTTTTTGTTATTAAATTTTCTCGGAAAATGAAGTCCGATCAGCGTATGTTTTTTTTTTGAAAGTACGTATATATTGTTCAAATAATATTTTATATTAAAAAAAAAGTTAATTTTTTTTGGATTTTTTCAAAATTCTGTATCTCAAAAACAGATCAATATTAAAAATCCAAATTGAAGTGTAATATGTATATTTGCATGGTCTTGAAAACTGCATACCCAAATTAATTTTAAGACATTTTTGAAAAATTTTATATATACAAAATTAATTAAAATAAAAAACGGCTCCGACGATTTAAAAAAAAAAAAAAATCAGTAAATGAAGAATAAGGTTTGAATTTGTTTGGCATTTAAATTTTTGGAATCAAATGTATTTACGAGGTACATTTTCAAATTTTAATTTTTTTAATAGATTCTAATTATTTGTATATATAATATGCCTTATTTAAGAACGCTGTATAAAACCTACATAAAGTTATGTAATCTCTATAATGTCTCTAAACGCAAAATTGCTATTTATAAAACTTATGCAAGGTTGCATAGTTCCATAATAAGCTAAACGCGTTTTGAGGTTGAATATACGAAATTAAATACGAAATTATTGTTATTATTATTTTGTAACTGTCATTTGAGTTCTCTTCATTATTGAAATTAAAACGAAAACAATAATGCCTCTCCAGTTAAGCTCATTCATTAATGATTTCAATAATTTAAATCACGTTTCACCAACTCCGAGAAGGCGGAAAGTGTATAAAAAACGTTCAACCTAATGAGCCTAAGAAGTGAAGATTTAAAAAAAAACATAGATTTTCGAAAGAAAATATCATCAAAATATAATTGATATCATCCGTTCGGACCTCAGCAGCGACAATAGAGGTGTCCACATCCCCATAGATCTGCAAGTAATGGCTGCAATTAGATATTGGGGACGGAACGAGCACAACACACATTTTTATATTTTATTTCATGATTTGTTATGATGACAAACAGTGAAACTGCTGATTTGATATGCAGATAAATGGAATAGATTGCTACATTTTGGTACTTTTTTTGACATGAGCATTGTATAACTTAAATTTATAAAAAATAAATAGAGTGGCGCGACAGCTCTTGAAGAGTCAAGGCCTAAGTGGCTTACTCTCATCAACAATTCTCTAGGTGCGTGTGAAGAATTGTGGGGACCTACAATTTAACGCCGATTCCGAACGGCAAAGTTGAGAAGCACTTTTTCATGACAGATGATACTCTTGAAAGTTTTGTCAGCTCTTCGCAAGAGGCAGTGTCCGTGAAAGATGAAATAAAAACTTTGGGCCTGAGTAGGATTCGAACCCACGACGTTCTGCTTAGCAGCCAACGCACCTAACCACTAAGCTACGGACACTACCGACACTATTATACAGTATTCCCCCCTTAATTGCACTGACCATTTTGTCAGATTTTTCGGTCAATTATCCGGGTGGTTCAATTAACGAAATCCCGCTTAATTGACATATCTGTTCAATTAAGCGAAACCCGTATAATTGCACGAGTAGGTCAACTAAATAATAAAATACTGATCCCAGAAATTCACTCTATAAACATTTCAGTAGGTGGCATGCTTATATACGCGTAAAATTAACAGTGCACAAAAAACGACCAAGTTTTTGTTTTAGCAATTTGGCATCACTAGTTGAAGGTGTGAAAACGCCAGGAAAGAGAAGAAGAAGGTCAGCGGGAGTTTTTATCTAGAGAATAGGAAAATCTGCTCAAAGAACCAAAGAACCTTGCTATTTGAAAAAGTGGGAAAAAATGTTAATTTCATTTCAAGGAGTCTTAATTAAAGAGTGCTGCCAATATTTGAGTCTTACTTAATTTCAAAAGAGAATACGTGTAATAGTAGTCAAACAATAGCTAGCTTTCACTTGTTATACATATGTACAGTTCGCTGTACTGACAATTTTAGTGCTTCTCCTTCCACTAAAGGAAGATGAAAGATTCTGTCGAGAACGACGAACATTTTTCCCCATCATGTCCGTGTGCGCTATAAATTCGTCGTGTTTAGGTAAGGGATGGTTTGCGAACTGTTCGGTGTTGAAATTTTTTTTTCGATTTCCTCGTGTCCGTCCGTTTCGTAGTTTGCCCTGTAGGGAGATGATCGCGAAGAAATCTCATTTTTCTATGAGTGACTTGCTTCTCTTTTCGACACATCGTTAAATTTTCAAGAATCAACACGAAACGTGTTTGTCGTTTAGGGTTAATAGAATCTATTTTTAAGTTTATTTCATTACAGCTTTGTTCAGCGAGAAAAAGACAGCACAGCCTAGTACAGCACAGCTTCATGACAAATTTCAGAACAGTTTGGAACAGTTAAGAACACAAAATGTGTTCTACTTAAAAAGATGAACAGAAAATCTTGTCATAAACTGTTCCAAACTGTTCTAGACATATTCAATGAACACCAAATCAGAATAGTTCTGTTTCTGTTTCTGTTCTAAACTGTGCAAAACAGTGTCGCTGAACATACCTTATAATTTTTTTGGCCTTCCAATTATCCGAAAAATGTCCATGTCCTTAGTTTTTCTGTTGCATATTTTTAAGATCAATTAAGCGAGTAATTCAACTAAGCGGGGTTCAATTAACCGTCTTAAAAGCTTTACTACTAATACGGGAGATTTTCGAAGCTAATTTTTTAGATCAATTAAGCGGGATGTTCAATTAAGCGAGGTGCAACTAAGCGGGGATTACTGTATACTATATAACCAGGGATTGCTGTAGCCAGCAGATCCACCGACATGTTGCTAAGTCAAAATAATGTTGCAAGAGCGAAAAAAATCCTTAAAATAAAATGACGTCTTAACATTTTTGCTTTGATGAGGAAGACGGTGAGGGTTGCCATGGTGCATGGACATGGTGGTTGTTTTTGTTTTCTTTTTTTTATCATTTGCACGATCACAAAAAATTATTGTGAGTATATGGAAAGCACAAGATAGGCATATCGCATATGATATGCGTGAAGCAGGTGTACACATGCAACCGCTTTGCTTCGTTCATTCGTTGTTTAAAGGATATTTTGGTTTTCATTTTGTGGCTGTTTTGTTTATTTTTTTAAGTTTTCAATGTGGAATTTTTTGAAAAGTTGGTTGGTTGTTGTGTTGTGGTTTAGTAGGTACCTAGATTTTATGAAGCAGAAGAGAGAAAAATGCTAGGTCGATGATCGAGTTAAATGAAAGAAGGATGAGTTGATGTCCTACACCTGCATGTGTATTCATATTGCCTAAGGAATTTTGTTTTTATTTGTTTTTGTTAATGTTCATGAATAATGAGTTGTGGTTGTTTGAATTCGAATATTGGGCTTTGCTTTTGTTTTTTACTTCTTGGGGTTGGTTGTGATATTCATATTAATTCACGTATTTAAATATAAGTTAAAAAAAATACTTATTGATGTCAGGATTTTTTAATGCGTATATTAAGTATGTTTGTAAATTTTTAATCTCTTAGCAAGGTCTTTTGGTTTTATTTTTGTTTTGAGGAAAACAGGTGATGGGTACATTTCATTTCAGTTTTTATCTTTCAAATACAAAACTTATATAATAATAACAAAATGCATATACATAGGTACATCGTTGCGAAAAAAAAAACTATGAATATAATGTATTAATAAAAGACGATCTTTATGCTTTGTGTGATGAGAGCAGACTGCTCTATGTAATATCGTATAGATGTGTTATAAACTGTTATACATATGCACATTACAGGTTTACTAATCTAACATCTCCAATTTCTTAAATATTTATAAAATAAAAAGTTAATTATAATGTATGTTTATTTTCAAAAAGTATAGTGCAATATTAAGTAGCTTTGAGTAATGATAAAAATTATAGTAGTATTAAAATTAAAATAACATTGAAAAAAAAAGGATATAATATTAGATACTATCACAATAATAATATAATATAACAAGAGGTAGGAAAGACAAATGTAATTTAGTTTTCGTATGTTAGATCCGAAACCAAATCATTATTATTACCATCGTCGCAACATTCCATTCAAAGCTGAACTATAACTTGATGGACTACTACTTTCGAACGGTTTTTTCGGTGAACTATAAAGCTTTCTCAATTGTTGTCTATTGCGTCGATAAATTTGATTGTATTTATCTTGAATCAAATACGATCTGGGTTCAGAGCATTTCTCTTACAACACCTGGGTACCAAACTGATTTAGGAAATTTTTGATAATAACCATTATCTCCGTCTTCTAATTCTTCCAAGGGTTTTGTTGAGCGGTTATTATACAACTTCATTTTCTCATCATTGTTTTTCAAAGCTAATTTAACATTTTTCTCATTTATTTGTATAGGTTTTAAATTTTCAATATGGTATTCTATTATCTTTGATCACAGTTTAAAGGTATGTGGTCAGAAATATGACCATGTATAGTAAATAGGTTGTGTTACTAATTCTAAGCAATTTGTTAGTATCAAACCGTTAGGATAAAGCAAGCTAATAGCACAGACAAGTAATCATACAGATGTCTCATCCCCATAGTCAAAAGTGGCTCATATTTTTTCATTGACAATCGACTATGAACAGGCAAAAAAGTTCTTTGCCTGTTCATAGAAAAGCTCCATGTGTGTCCTTACGAAAGCTTTTAAGGCTCAGTTTATTTATTGAAATTCTCGCTGTTTCCTCTTTCTCTCAAATCTTTTCGTTTCCTTTTTCTTTTCCGAGGTCCAACCGATGAGAATATAATTAATAATTTAAAATGAGTAAAGTAGATACAAATGTATCTGTTTTGTCTTGTTTATTTTTGTGTGCGATCTTGATATTGACTTGAAATTAGTCTCATTTGACACCATAACTTTCTTTAGAACTGATTAAGATGTAAGAGAAATTTGTTTACTGACTTTTAAGAGGAAGGAACGTAAAAATGTACAGTGCTTTGCAAGAGGCAGTGCCCGTGAAAGATGAAATAAAAACTATGGACTCGAACTCACGACCGACGTTCTGCTTGGCAGCCAACTCACTTTACCCCTAACCCACGGACACTATGGTGAGTTTTGACTATTTCACAAAAATCAGAATTCCAAACAGCTTACGATTGTCACTTTATTTGCTGAATTTCCCGTAAGATTGTACCAACAATAAGGGTAATTGCGGGTGAGATGCCGCGCTTTTTTTTAAATTGACATATCTTTTAACAAAAGTAAAACAAAAATTATTTTTCAAAAAAAATTAAAAATTGATTTATTTTCTACCACTATAAAATACAAAAACAAGGAAATATTACTTATTTCATAAAAAAACTGAAAAATAAAATACATTATGTGTGCCATCTCTCCCGACATGTGTGGAGAGATGCCGCATATTAAGTTCATTAAACTTTTATTTTATTTTCATTTAGTTTTTGTATACAGAATGTTTCTTTCGTTCCTCCTCACGTCTACAGTCCTTACAGAGTCAGAATGGCTACATTTTGTACATTGGATCCAATCCTCCCGTTTTTTGGTCAAAAAATAATTTTCCCAACATTCAGCACAAACATTGGGATTCTCAACCGGCTCAATTTTCCTTTTCGAAGTTTTTTTTCTTCTTTGGGCTTCGGACACTTCTTTTTTTTTCTATTGAGATGGGTGAAGTCAAGACCTCTGCTTTCTGTCTTCGCCTTGAAAAAGTTAGAGCCGGAATTTTCGGAAGTGGTGAAATTTCCTGAAGTAATTTTGTTGGCGT
This sequence comes from Sphaerophoria rueppellii, assembly GCA_920937365.1. Lineage (NCBI taxonomy): Eukaryota > Metazoa > Arthropoda > Insecta > Diptera > Syrphidae > Sphaerophoria > Sphaerophoria rueppellii. The sequence continues at coordinate 60,602,958 of CAKKXW010000001.1, forward strand.
AGGTTTATTGAAACATGATGCAGTGTGCGTTTCATTTTCAGAATGATTACAGTTGTGCGATGTATTGCTAACGGTTGGAATAACACCTTCAAAGTTGAAGGTATTGCTTTTAACCATCTCGAAAGTGTTCTAGCCGGTTCACTATACAATTTTTCGGCTTTCCGAAGGGACATCCCTTCTGCAATGCTTTTTCGAGCCTGCTCCAACGCCTCTTTGTTCCAACTTCCTCTGTTGGTTGTTCGCTTATATTTTCTTGGCATAACTATTTCCTATATTTTTTTTTAAATAAAAAAATAAACAAATCAAATAATGCGGCATTTCTCCCAAAAAAAAGTGCGGCATCTTTCACCATATTGAGGGGGAGGTGCTGCACCACACTTCACAATGACCAAAAAAAGAAAACAACAAAAAAATCACACCAACCACTTCTTTACACACTATTCAATGACACAAAATACTTACGATTGAGAAAACACGCGATAAATTGTTCTTGGATCGCAAAATTGCAACATACTGAAAAATTTCCATAGACTAAAGAAAGAAAAAACTCCCGTTACATTTCGTATGTAACTTGTTACTTGTTTTACGTTTTCGTTTGATACCTAACGAACACAAATCAAAACAAAAATCATTGCGTGGATGACTAGATGTATGAGTTTGGTTCAGTGCGGCATCTTCCCCGACGCGGCATCTCTCCCGCAATTACCCTAGTTTTAACTCATTTTCTTTTTGAAAACCAATGAGTTTTCCGAGTTTTTCATAAAGAACTTTCATTTTTACTTTCGACATATAGAATATATGGCAAGTATTGAATTCGTAAAAAAAAAAAATTTGAGATGAGGATGAGATATGATATTACGATGATAGAGAGGTCGAAAAAAGTGTGTCCGGCGATTCCGTCTGTCTGTCTGTCGGAAAGTTTACAGGCATCTACAGGCTTAACTACTGGTCCGATTGACTTCAAATTTGAAAATTAGAGGTTTCAGCAAAAACTCATATCCAAATTTTTTTATTTTTGTTTTAAGATCAAAATTTAGGGTAGCCACCGTACGATTTTTTTGGCCAAAAACCAAAACATTTTTTTCACAAAAACGGCCCGAACGATTTTTTTTAAACTTCCTCGAGTTTAATTTTTTTAAACATTCATGTGTTTTATGTAAAAAAAAATTTTTGTATTGCTCCAAAACGGTACCTCCCATAGAACCGTTTTTTTGTTATTAGATTTTCTCAAAAAACTGAAAGTTCGATCAGCGTAAGTTTTTTATTCGAAAGTACGTATATATTGTTCAAATAATATTTTGTTTTCAAAAAAATTTCAAATTTTTTTTTGGATTTTAAAAAAATATTTTTAACTTTTTTTTTCAAAATTCTGTATCTCAAAAACGGATCAATTTTAAAAATCCAAATTGTAGTATAATATGTATATTTACATGGTCTTGGAAACTGCATACCCAAATTAATCTCTATATATATAAAAATGGATGTGTGTTTGTTTATGTCTCTTATAGACTCCGAAATGGCCCAACAGATGTTTGTGAAATTTTCATGGTTGATACTGTTGTATTCAGTGATGATTTCTGTGAAAAAAATAATTGGAAAAACATCATGGAAGAGTGGGAAAACTGAAAAAACCAAACAAAAGTCGGAAATTAGATATTTTTGCTTGGAATTTTTTGGTTCAAAATGGGTTTTAGAATGGAAAAATAGGAAGTTCTTGATGAAAAACTCGGAAAACCCATTGGTTTTCAAATGGAAAATTGCATGAAATTGTGGATGCATTGGTTTTCAAGTGAAAAACTGGAAAATTTCAAATGGAAAACTGGAAAATTTTAAAATGGGTTTTCGAATGAAACTCGGAAAACTCATTGGTTTTCAAAGGGAAAATTGCATGAAATTGTGGATGCATTGGTTTTCAAGTAGAAAACTGGAAATTTTGAAATGGGTTTTCGAATGAAACTCGGAAAACTCATTGGTTTTCAAAGGGAAAACTGGAAAAACCAAACAAAAGTCTAAAATTAGATATTTTTGCTTGGAATTTTTTGGTTTAAAATGGGTTTTAAATTGTGGATGCATTGGTTTTCAAGTGGAAAACTGGAAAAATTTCGAATGGAAAACTGGAAAATTTCAAAATTGGTTTTCGAATGAAACTCGGAAAACTCATTGGTTTTCAAATGGAAAACTGGAAAATTTAAAAATGGGTTTTAGAAAGGAACTCGGAAAACTCACTTGTTTTCAAAGGGAAACTGGAAAATTTGTGATGGGGAACTGGTAAGCAAGAAAAAGTAAAAAAAAAAATGGAAAAATGGAAAAATTGAAATGCAAAAAAAAAATTGGTTGCGCGTTGCGGGTAATGAGAAGTGGGTTTCTGGCTAATGATGTAACGGTAAGCGTGTAGAAATAACTGGTAGAGTAACAGAGTAGTTTCGTAACGGGGTAGCGGATTTGGGTAAACGTACTGGGTAGCACAAGGAGCTAGTGGGTTGGGTAGAGTGGTAGAGGGTTATCCTTATCGATTATCGATTGAGGCAGTACGAAGTCTGCAGGGTCAGCTAGTCATAAATATTTAGTTTTAGCATGCAGGAGCAAGTTCGTACGACCCAGTCGTGCACATTTTTTTATTTGAAAAACCATTTTGAAACACAAAATTTCAAAAAAAAAAAATTGTATTCCTAATCCTTGTTTGGTTTTCCTAGTTTTCCCACTCTTCCATGAGAATTTTCCAATTTTTGTTTTCACAGAAATCATCCTGAATACAACAGTATTCACCATGAACATTTCACAAATATCTGTTAGACCATTTCTAGGTCTATAAGAGACATACAAACAAACAAACAAACAAATACACATCCATTTTTATGTACATATATAGAAGAAGTTTATTACTACGGATGCAAAGAAAATATACACTTAGACGTATACGTGTTTTTTTTTTTTTATTTTAAACGCTTCTTTTTACTTTTTGTTTCAGAACGTTACCAATTGTTATCAAAGGGTACGGTAGTGCCCAGCCAAGTTCTAGCACTACTCCCTTTTTTCAGGATCGAACTCAAGCACATATCTAACCCCCCATAACTTTTGAACCCATAGAGGTAGAAGCTTTCAATTTGAATAACGTGTCAACTTGAACAGTATTGAACAGTAAACATTTCAAAAACCGTTATTGACTGACTGACTGACTGACTGACTCACTGACTCACTGACTGATCATCAATATTATGAAGCATTTCTAACAATATTAGAATCTTGAAATTTGGTACAATGGGAGGTTTTCGGATGTATACAAAAGAAAAAATCGAAAATTTAATTTTTTTCATTCAGGGGGCGTGGTATCCGCCCACTATCTTAAAATGGTCGTAAGATGTTGAAATTTGGAATTCTTGTATGTTTTTGGTTGAATGACATTACAAAAAATGAGAAAAAATAGTATTTCCATTGAGGGGTGTGGTATCCACCCATTTTATCTATCGAAATGGTCGAAAACGTCAAATAGAAAATGTATGAGTTAACAGCATCTAACCTACCTATTATTTATTTATATATTGGCAGAGCAATTATAACATTGTTAAAGTGTAGCTTCCATATAAAAAACAATTTGCAAAAAGATGTAAAATCAGGATGAAAACATAAAAAAACTTTGCAAAAGGATGTGAGATCAGAGCAAAAACATAAAATGTAAAAAAAAGAGCCAAGTTCTCTTTTGAGCGAACAACACTGTGTAAAAAGTCAGCCACCAAAAGTAATGAGATCTACAAGAACGCCAAGTTCTTAACAATTAAAAGTGTTATACTGAATATTTTAAATCATAGAAGATAATACAACAATATTAAACGAAAATAGAAACTGAGCCTAAAGTTAGTTTGAATGAAAATTTCAAGTTCACTTGGCAAGTTTTCGTTTGATGCGTGATTACACACATTTTAAAACTTGAACTGTGAACTTGAAATTGTCATTCAAACTAACTTTTTGCTCAGTTTCTATTTTCGTTTAATATTGTTGTATTATCTTCTATGATTTAAAATTTTACATTTTTACATTTTATGTTTTTGTTTTGATCAATTTCAATAGAAAAGTTTTTGTTATAGACGACGATAAGTAACCTGAGTTGGTATACACCTCTTTGGTTTTCGATTTCAATCGTAAAAATGGAAGAAACTACTGTCACTACTGTCAATCAAAGATTTATTTTCACAATTTTTATAGTGAATTTTAATAATTTCAATTACATACGTCGTAGTGATCCTTGACATGAAAATTTCACAAATATCTGTTGGGCCATACATCCATTAAAAAGAAAACTTATTTAATAAGAAAAACTGAAACATTGTTTTATAAAACAAATTCTTAAGTGACAAATACAAATAATATATTTTTGATATACCTATCGATTGATATCGTTCCAGAAGTTTCAATGTCTTGGAAAAGAATAAAATGCTGCATAAAATGTTGTCAAGCAACAAAAAATGAATTTCCGGAAATCAAATTATTTATGTTTCCTAGTAAAAATACTGATAAATACAAGCAATGGTTAACATTCGCAAACGACTCAATGGATTATATTGAGAAAACAAAAAAGCCTTACATATGCAACGAGCACTTTTAACAATGCTTTATTGGATCGAATAGACTAAACACAAATGCTTATCCATCTTTATTTTTAAGTAATGAAAAGGTAATTTCTTCTGCACAAGACAGCAAAAGTTATCTCCAAAGAAGACAAACATTGGACGATGCTACCATAGACGAATTGAACGTAGCTTCAAAATGCATGGAAACGCGAAGGTACTCTGAGGACATTGATTTTGCTTGTACGAATTGCGAGTCTCACATAAAGAGGCAAGGATTTTATATAAAAAAAATATCTAAGCTCACAAAAACTAATAAGACCTTAAAACTGAGGACAAATTGACTTCAAAAAGAAAAACAAAGCTTATGCCGAACAATTCGTCGCCTTTAGGAGGATAAAAAATCTTCAAGCTCTTAATAATCAAAGTGTTCATGATAAAATTGACTCCATACCCAACTTAAGTCAAAACACAAAAACTTTTGCTCAACTTATCGTTTCACAGGGTAAGAAACAGTACAATGATGATGAAAAGTGGATATCTCAGTGCATTTATTGTCGTTCATCGGCTGATACAACTTTTTGAGGGATCAACTGGGAATATCCATCGTCTTTGCATATGTGGATTAGTATAAAAAGCCTTTCTCCAGGTCTCAACAAAAATGTTATGGAAGAAATTGAAAAAATTACTTCAATTCTTCCAAAAAAAGAAAGAGAAGTTGTTCTCATTTTTGACGAAATGAGCCTTCAAGAAAGTCTGTCTTACAACAAACACAAAGACATTATAGAAGGTTTTGTTGATTACGGAAGAAACCAAAGGTCAAGTATTTGTGCAAAATCAGGTGTTATACCATGTTTTTTGCCCAAGTAATATACCAACAAATCAACTAGAGAGCGAAATTTACAACTGCATTGATACTTGCGAAAAACTTGAATTACTTAAATGCAATTTGCCAAGGGCCTACCAACAGAAAATTATTGAAATCTTTGGGTCGTAATGAAAACGAATGTAGCTTTTTTGACAAAGAAAAATGCATGTACGACATCCCGCACCTTATCAAAAGCATCAGGAATAATTTGCTTAAATACAATTTAACTACACCGGATGACCGGATGGAACTGCAAGTTGGAAAATTGTTGAATATCTTTAAAATGCAGAAAGATCAAATACTACTAAAATATGTTCAAAGTTAACTTCTGCAGACATTGATCCAATTGAATTCCAAAAAATTGGGCGTTAAGTCGGCTGCGGAATTGAAGCATTGATAAGACTAAACAAATTCCCTGAATATACAGCACAGTTCGCAAAACCAACAGCAAAATAAATCGGCTTTTCGACGTTCTTAATGGCAAGCCCGCTATTAAAAGGAATGATGAAAACATCAGGTTTTTCGAAAAAATGAAAATGTATATCCTGAACATTGAAGTAATAAATTCCAAGAGTAAAACTTTTTGCTTCAAAGGCTTGGCTTAAACTATTGAAAGCGTTTTAAAAATACGTCAATCATCATTTTTCGCTCATACTGATTTACATTGCCTTTATGTGAACAAACAAAATCAAGACTGTAGCGTCGAGTTCGGACATGAAAATGAACGCGCTACAACAAAATTACTTCTACAAACATCTCTACAACATCTAGAGAATAATTCACCACACTCTATGAATCAACACGTCATGAATCGCACCCACCACTTCACGAGCCGTCATCGAGAGAAATCAAATTGACAACTGTCTCTTTGATTTGGACAGCAGACAGGAAAGGTTGCAGTGGGTGATCTTAAGTCATAATTTCTTCTTTGTTTAAATCAATTAAATTTAGTATATTAAGAACATTGTTCTAGATTAAATAAAAATACAAAAGATTAGCATCGGACTTTCTTTTACAACGTATTCTTACAAGACCCATTGGGCCCGTAACACAAATAAAAGTAATCCAAGTGCCTCCGAATTCGGTTGTCTGCGGGCAAAGTCCTGGCGATGAAATTCGTTTTCAACTCTAAATGTTCCATCTGTGAAGATGAAGATTCGGAATATCTGAAAATTGAGTGGAATGCTATTTTGCAAAATGATACCGAAGAACAAATTCCAATATCATGTCAAGACTCAAGAGCCGGATGGAATTGAACACGTGAGAGAAGATTTGACTAGCAATTTTGAGGAAGAAGCAATTCTAATAAGGGTAACGAAAGTCAATGATCTAGCAACTAGATATTTTGCTGGGTATTGCCTTTTTAAATGCATACAAAAAATGAACAAAATATGTATGTGACAATAATTGTATCCAGGAAATGTCTAAAGGCAAACATAATTTCTACCTCATTGAAGTGCTCATACAGCGTAAAGAATTTGAAAATTCCAAGGAAACTACAGTTCTTTCATGGCCATCCGATATTTATTTTCAAGTTTGTAGTCTTCACGTTGAAATATTTAGATACTACATTTTTCCAAAAAAATACCCCGTTTCCCTAAATTACGTGAAAGAATTGTAAATGAATGCATAGCGGCCACGCATGTACATTTTCCTAATTGGTTAAATCAGTCTGATGTATGTTATGGACATAAAATTGATATATTTAATTTCTTGATAATTTTTTTGTTGTGGAAAAACTGTAAATGGTTTATTGATAAAAAAGAAAATAGAAAAAGGAACCCTAAGAATAAAATACAGAAATTGGCTAATGTAATGAATGCTTGCATACACACTAGTCAAAAAATTAAAGGAACACTTGAAAAAAACCCAAAAATTGAGTGGTTTTTTATAGGGCTATATCTCAGTAGGAAAAAGTCGGATTGAAATTAAATAAAAAGTTTTTCGAAGGTTATACATTTTTCTTTTCAAATTATTTTGAGTTAAGAAAATACCGTTAGTCGTTTTCACTAAAAAATGTTCACTCAATTCCAAAAAAAAAAAATTAAGTTTGGTTTGTCAACCGACCTAAGATTCAATTTGAGAATTTTACTGGCATTAATTCCCTAATTGTCTAAGATCGCTACAATTTTGTTTCTAGTAAATAAATGGGTTATAATGAAAAAACACAATTTTGACCTTAGACCCTAATATCTCTACTAAAAATATACTCACAAAAAAGACAGATTTGGACAATCTTATAAATTTTCTACACAAAAACATTTGGAAAAAATAAAAATATTATTGTTTTTTCAACTTTTACTGGCGCTGGCGGCTTTACTATGTTGAAGATTGATTTGTAATATTTTCAATTCCATTTGCATAGTAAAGATTTGTTCATCGCCTTACTAACCTGTTTTCTTTTATTTGATGTCAATCTAAGTTTGCATCTGGTAATCCCAACGCGCACCATAGAGAATATATAATACCTAGAGTCACGACTTCGGGTGTTCGCTCTCTTTTTGCCTACAAGCTGCAATTTGGTCGTTTTGTACTAACCCAGTGAGAATGTGTTAGTTTTCCAATGCTTTTTAAATGAGAAACTGCACCCATACATTCGCACTGAGTTAGATACAATGCTCAGGTTGGAGTCGAGGTGGGTTTCATGGGCTCAGATTTCAAAAATAAGATTTCGTTGAGCTCATCATTTTCAAAAAAAAAACTTAAACATACAAAAAATGCATGTTATATGAAAAATAAATACGTTATATTGTTTCTTTGCACTTTTAACATATAATTGCACTATAATTTACCAATATTTGTATCAAAAATCTTAATAAATCTTAAACAAAAAGTCGTGCGTTTAGTCTCATATTTGCTGTGGTGGAAGTCTGTCACTTTGGGTTTGTGCATCAGGAAAAAAATTTTGTCACGGCTGAATGCTCACTCTTTTGTCACCTCTGACACAGGTTCACGGACACGAAAAAATGAGAGGATTGTGAGAGTTCACTTCTTACACAGATTCACGGACACGAAAAAAAGAGAGGATTGTGAGAGTTCACCTCAGAAAATTTTTGAGGGTGTTTTCGGCAAAGGAGGAAAAGGTCGCGACTCTAGGTATTATATATTCTCTATGACGCGCACTTTGAAGTCCACTTTCCTCAGTAGTGGTATTGATTTATGGACTAGCCTTACCATCACTTCGGTGCCTTCGCTGGTCTTCTCGCACTTAACTATTTCCCAGTCTTGGCTGAGGAGGTCATTGTTGAGAGGTATGATATATCTCTCTATGCGATCATTTGGTAGGGTTGGACCTTTCACCAGTAGTACGCCAGTTGGCCTGGAGGTATTTTTAATCTCCTTCACATCGATAAGGCGCAGATCTGCATTGGGCCACGGTGCCGAGGTGTTCTTAGTGAAGTCTTGCCACTTGAGTGTGGTTTCGTTTTCACAATCCATCACCTTGAACCCATGGATGGTTGTTAAATTTCCGAAGAGCGGGGGGGGCCTCATTGACTTCTTCCAGGATTCTTTGCTCCAGAAGTTGCCATTCATCCTCGGACAGCTTCCGTGAAGATTTACCGAAATCGGCAATGGCAACTTGTTGCCCCTTCACGGTTGCTCGGGAGATCTTAATTCTCTTAGTTGCCTTATTAGGCGAAGAGTCGGTCGGGGAAAGTTCATTCCTTGTTCTTTTAGAAGAACAAGGTTCATCAAGAGGTGTTTTTTCATCCCTACCTATCGATGTTTTTTGTGTGTTTAGTTCTTGTCCCGTAGCGTTAGTCTGTAAGCGCTTTTTGGATCTGTCCAATGCTGCCTTCTCTTTTGCAGTCAAGGACTCTGGTGTCCTATTAGCAAAACGGCGGACAATCCTCTTAGCGTTACGTCTCTGTCGTCGTCTGATTTCCTTGTCATCTCTTTTTGCCTTACGTTTTGACGTTCTTCTGACTATAACCGTGGCTACACTGTTGATCGTTGTGTTGATCGTACGGTTTTCCTGTCCAGATTCAGCGGTCATGTTTAGGTCAACGCTGAGGCTGTGGCCATTAGCATTGCTTACGCATTCCCTTTCATCCTTCTCCCCATTGAGTGTCTTCTTCTCACCTACCTCACTGCTCACTGATATCGGAGCGATCAGCGGCGGATCGGTAGGTGGTACGGTAGACGACTCAATGTTTGTCCATACGACCTGTCCTTCCCGATTGTCACCCTCCTGAGGAGTGGCTGCAACCGTTGGTGGGGGGCAACCTTCCTTACGCTGTATTGTTACAGCGATGGGGGCAGGTGGTCCCATCACGGTTTTAACGCTCGCACTCCCCAAAGCCAGAAGTTCTGGTGCTAGATTAGCGGGGTGCCTATCTTTTCCCAGACCCTCCCTATCCAGAAAAGCACGTGCGTTATGCAGCCTCTTCCTCTCCTGCTCTTTCAGCTGATCCCAATCTAACTGCCCTAGTCTTTTAACAGTCCTCTTACTGTTCGTAATACGACTCCTTCTGGATGCCCTTGATATGTTTGAGAGGTTGGAGCTGGCAAACGAGCAGACTTCACTGACGTTATCATCAACGTCGATTTCGCTGGCGCCATCCCCCATACCAAGGTTTAAGAAGGGATTCAGGAGAAGATTTTCCTCTTCTTCAGTTAGACAATTGTCCTTGATCAAGCTCATATTGAGAATTTCCGTGTGCTTATAATTTTCCAAAACTGAAAAGAGAAACGAAAATGAAAAGAGAAAAGAAAAAGAAAAAAAGAAAAAGAAGAAGAAGTTTCGAAATTATAAGTTGAGTCATAATAAAATAAAATTTTATGAAAGGAAAAATTGTCACTTTCGACTTTCTGCTCAAGAGCTTGAATCTGCAACTTAACCTACTTGAAGCTCTCGTGTAGAACTCCTCACCAACTGCAAGGTGGAGACCCGTCGAGGAGGCATATCCTGACTTAGGTATCGTTTTCTTGAGTTGTAAAACTGAAAAAGAAATGTTTGTGTTTTGTAAAAAACCGTTTTCTTTCTTTTGTGAAAAAAAAAATATTTATAAGTTTACATACGCAATTCGCTTATTTGGTTATCGTATTAGTACAAAAGATTTAAGTTGACTTAAGTCCTTGGGAGAATATTACATTTTTCAAAGACATCGGTCACAAGGACTTAAGTCAACTTGAGACCTTAATACCAAACCAAGTATGCATTTTTCTAACTTATTGCTTTAAGACCAAGTTGTTTCCAATAGGAAGGACTCAAGTCCTTAGTAGCAAACGAAAGAGAAAAAAAAACTTAGTTAAACCCAATCAAAAACCCAAAATAAGATTTTTTGACTTACTACTCAACGTCAAAGAAATATCCTTTCGTGGAATCAGTTGTCTTCTTTAAACAGTCGTTGGTAAAAATCTATTGTTTCATTTACTTACTTACTTACTTACTTATGGTATGGTGGCGCTACAGTCCAGGTCGGACCAGGGTCTCACCCAACAAACTTCTCCAGCCAGCTCGGTCCCTGACTAGCTGTCTCCAGTTTCGCACGCCAAGTTTGTTCATTTTTTGGCCTCTGATGGTTGAATGTCTATGTATTTGTAAAACACCATATGCAGAATTGCAGATGACATGACATTGTTTTTATTTTCTTTATTTGTAAACATGGCGGCGAGTACGTATGTGCAAATGTGTGCATGTTTGCGTGATTCTGTTTTTGATTCCGACTTCAAATTCGGAATCGTTTTTCTGTTCTATCTAGAACAAGAACTGTCATTTTGTGCCAAGTGAATTCATGAATTCAGAATCGTTCGGAACAGTTCCGGACGACCAAAAAAAAACGCTATAAGTCGTTGGACCTTAACTTTTCTGGCTAGGTCAGTGTCGCTGTACAGCTCGTACAGTTCATGGTTGAATTTTCGTCTCCATTCTCCATTAACGCAGACAGGACCAAAAATCACTCGAAGAATTTTTCTCTCAAAACAGCCCAAAGCGTTTTCATCAGATGTTGTCATGGTCCATATGTCTTTGCACCATACATGAGGACCGAGATGATGACAGTTTTGTAGAGTTTCACTTTAGTTGCTCGGGAGAGGACTTTACTACTCAATTGCCTTTTTAGTCCAAAGGAGCAGCGCTTGGCAAGAGTGATTTTTCGTTTGATTTCAGCGCTGGTGTTGTTGTCTGAGTTGATAGCCGATCCCAGGTAGACAAAATCCTTAACTAGTTGTACAGTTATATATTTGTGCACACGGAACAATTTGCATATCAATTTTACGCAGACATTTTAAAATAAAATTACTCATATTAATAACAAACTTAAATATTAAGACATAAAAAAATCGATAATAAAAAAGAAAAATTAAATAATACAGTCCTTTTTCTTAAAATTCAACCGAGTCGTGTGGTGGTTGGTCAAAAAAATTATATCGTCTCTTCCAAATGTTCATTTTGTATGTCAGCTTAAATTTTGAGCGATCTGCGTTCTAGGCTTAACCAACATTAAAATTCACAGGACAACGAGTGTTGGAAGTTAGAACTTAAAATTTTTTTTTCAATATTTTACTACTTGTTCTACAGCAGAATAAATTTTAACCTACTTCTTTTCCGGTGTTTTTACCTATCAAAGCGAATTTTTGTGAGTTTGAAGTTGGGAAGTATAACTTCAATCGTATGAACTGTTTACACACACATTTTTTTCTTTTAACTGATTCCCAGATTTTTTCAGATTTTTGATTTGGCAATCTCCCAATTTCAAAAAATATTTTATGGCAACACTGAGCTGAGTTTCGGGCAGTGTTGGTCGTAACTGATTAAGCGGAATTAAATCTTCTTCTTCCCCATGTTCTTCATGTGGAAGAATACATCTGAAACACTTAGCGATAGAGGAAGCGGGAAGCTGGTCCCAAGACAATTTCAAATTGTTAACAGCATGTTTCAAGGTAATTTTTTTTTATACCAGCAGCTATGTCTTCACTCTCCGTTGCAATAATTTAATTTAGTAATCGTTTTTTATAGTATGCCTTGACTAAATTAATAACGTTTTGGTCCATGGGTTGGATCAAAACCATAATGTTTGGAGGAAAAAACATAACTGTTATGTCTCCATCAGAGCTAGTTAGTTTTTCTTTATTGCAGTGGTAAGTCGCATTGTCACGGAGCAACAGTGATTTTTTTGGCAAGTTGAACCTGCACAAAAACAAAAAAAAAAAAACAAAAAAACAAAACAAAACCAAAAATGGTAGTGTAAGGTGATGATAGAAATGATGTGATCTAGGTAAAATTAAGTTTAAGTTTAAAATTTTTTTGTTTTCCACTTTGACAAAATTGTCATTAAACCAATTTTAAAAGATTTCACTAGCGTTTTTGCTGGATCTATAGATCAGCGGAACCTTGAAACCGGAAAATGCCTTTGGACATTTAGACTTCCCGATTACTAATGGTTTAAGCTTATGTGTTTCAGTTGCATTCGTGCAGGCCAAAAACGTTATTCTTTCTTTACCAGTTTTTCTTCCCGGTGCTGTATGTTCAGTAGACAAAACGAGTGTTTTATTGGGAAGAAATTTCCAATAAAGGCCAGTTTCATCCGCATTATAGATTTGTTGTGGAGTAAGAGACATTTCTCGGATTTTTTAATGTATAGCTTTTCCAAAAATAGATTAACTCCACTTTTGTTGCATGATAGCTTTTCGCCGCATATTTTTAATGTTCTTACCCCGTGCCTTTAAATTTGTATACCCAACCTTGACTTGCTTTAAAGTTCGGAGCTTCTTTGAATCGCAAATTGAATTGGTTTGCTTTTTGGCACAGAAAATCTGTTGAAACTGGAACGTAATTCTCTCTTTGCTTTTTAAGCCACTCGAACAATGCATTTTCCATTTTAGGCATTTCTGATTTCCTCAGCGTCTTTCTCTTGCCTGGTGCAGACTCGGTTTTTTTTGCAATGGTCCAACAGCTTTTTTGAATTTAATTTTATGTCTTTTATTGTTGATCTTGACACACCATTGTTTTTCAGCTGATGAAAATCCAGGATGTCCAGCATTCTAATCGTGTAAAATTTGACACTTATCTTTTATCGATAAAAACCGCTGCGCTTTTTGCTAAGGTGTAATCACCACTTTTTTAATTTTTTATTACACAAAAGGACACAGTAAAAATAAACAAACACAGACCACTAACAGACCACTAACCAAAAAAAGACAACTGATCTACAAAACACAAATATGTATCCACATAACTCACCAGCCTGCAGTTGCATTCAATTTTTCTTAAGATATGATATGTCTAGACAAATAACCGTTATCCAATATCCAGGACTAAAAAAACAACAACACGAACAAGAAAACGTGCAAGCTTTTACAACAAAAAATTCACATTACAGAGTCAAGAAAATTTCGAAGTTCATATTATAGAGATGACAATGAAAATGTTTGGCGATTCACATTATAGAGAAATTCGCTTGGGTAATTCACATTATCGAGGGACTACTGTATTTATTAAAAGCCTTGTCTAAAAAAAACATCACCTTTTTAACGTTTATTTTTAATGCTTGTATTAAGTTATTATATTTTCATGAAAAATGGAAAGAAGCAAAAGTGATTCCCATTGCCAAAGCGGGAAAACTACCGTTTGGCACGAAGGACTTATCTACGGCTATGTGAACCTGGCACCCGACTTGTGAAAAAAAAATTCTTTCTTTTTTTATTTTGATAGGTTAGGGTAGGTAGTTGATTGTGGTGAATTTAATTTTTTTGTAGTTGTACAGAAAACAAAATTTTGACCGTCAAAAAAGTGTTGAAACCTGCGGTAAAATCCCGCTTGAGTGCACTAAATACAGTGCCTTGCATAAGTATAACCGCAC
>CAKKXW010000001.1:60655842-60667170 GCA_920937365.1 Sphaerophoria rueppellii
GGCTACATCACGTATATTCTCGGTCCACAAGAGGTGGTCAGTGATGCACATACCGAAAATCTCGAGATGTTTGGTCTCGTTGATGCAAGTGCCACTCATGGACAGTGGCAAGGGGGTATATCTCGCTTCAACGATACCAGACAGCATTGAGTTTTCGAAATATTAAACTCAACACAGTTTTTGATTCCCCATTGTACAATGCTGTTTAAGTCAGAGTTTAATGAAAAAAAAAAAAAATTGAGTGGCGCGACAGCTCTTGAAGAGCCAAGGCCTAAGGGGCTTACTCTCATCAACAATTCTCTAGGTGTGTATGAAGAATTGAGAGTTTAATGAGCTTATCATAGTTTGCCGTTCCAGTTCCACATCAGAAGAGGAGGGGTGTGAGTCTGGAAACAAATATGAGAAGCTAAGGGTACTATCGTCAGCGAAACAATGAATTGGATTAGAAGTAACAGAGAAGAGATCATAAATGAAAATGAGAAAGAGGGTCGGAGACAAAACGTAGCCCTGGGGCACACACAGCATTTATATTGTGGGTTTCGGACTTGAATCGGTCCAACACAACTTGTATTGATCGGTTCGAAAGAAAGTTTCTTATTCCAACGAAGAAGGGACTCGTCGATACCGAAGTCACGCATTTTCGATAAAAGAGCAAGATGCCAGACTTTATCAAATACCTTTGAAATATCAAGTGCAACAATCTTACTTTCTCCAAAACGATGTAAAGATTTGTTAGACTGTTGGGTGAGATCTGAGATAGACCATCAAACCAGTGGACCTGTTGCTGTGAAAGCCGTACTGCCAGTCATTAAGAAGCTTTCGGTCATCGGTTAAGCCTTACCATAAGTAAAATAAAAATTCCAAAACAGTTATAAGAATGAGAAGGAATCAAAATCGATTACCGAGTTGGCAAACCGAGTTGACACTGTAAGCTAAATTGCTCAATGCCGATTTTTATTTTAACATAAGTTGGAACTGAGGTTCGAGTTCATAAGTTTGCTTCTTTAACAACAACATATGTATGAACTCGTTGCACCCCTTTTGTTGCCAGCGCCCCTAGGCTTATGCCTTGTTTGCCTTAAGGATAATACGCCACTGGAATCTGCCAGCAATAGAAAGTAATATATGAGATAATGATAATCTGTAAACCTTATTCCTATTGTTGTTTGTAAGAACAGCATTCCCACAAACCATTCCTTCGGTTGCGTCATATCATCATACTCTTTTGAACAGTTCCTATGTGTCGGCAGAAAAGCAGTTTTCTATAGCAATAATTCGGCTTGAAAACAATAAATAGATGGCTTTATTTTTTCAAAAAGAATAGGTCTAATAGTTTTTGACAGCAAAGTTTCCCAGTCTCCCAAAGAATAACTCTTAAAGCTTAATATAAACAAAAATGTGTTTGTAATAAAAATTCAATGCAAAAACTACATTACTTTTACTAGTTTCTCATCTTAATACGTATCTATCTACATATTGCTTTAATATGAGTTCTGCTTTAAACAAACTCTACAAACCAAAATAAACAATTTCTTAAGTAAATTAGACATTAATTTTCTTATCAATTTTTCTGTCAGCGTACCGACCAAGACAATGTTTAATATTTAAATAATTTATTTGTTAGCTTAATAAATTAATACATTTTATGAGGCTGTATAATTTTATTTATTTGATCCATTAAATTATTATATGAATATTTGTATTTTCTTAGGAAATATAACCAAACATAATGCTCGGTTTGTTTGGAGTTCTGAATGAAGCTGGTTTTATCTTTGTCCATTTATTTAGGAAGCTGATATCAAAATTTAAAAGATGTTGTCATTTTGGTAGATATTTGTAGCTGCTTTAGATCACATTCAATTGATAGTTGATTTTGGATATCAGTTTTCTTTAAACACTTTGAATTGTTGCACGACGATTTAAATCTTTTGCCGAAAATAAATAAATCAAAATTGTCATTTTGACACCAATATCAAAAAAATGTCAACTGAGAGTGACAGATACAATGTCATAAATTATAAATTAAAATAATTGTATTAGTTCTTTCTAATCTAATCATGAGTTCTAAAATAAGCACAAGAAACTGCGAAAAATGTGCAGTCAAGTAATCTTATCAAAATTAAAATTCCCCCGTGAAAAGTTTTAGATATTAAAGCCTGATAAACGTGATATACATTCGTAGGTATGTATGCACACATCATGTACATATGTAGGTATGTATGTATGTACTTACATATGTTTTTCTATTTCCTGTTTATTGTTTACGCCTATTTAAGCTTATCATTCGTAAAGAAATGACAAAGTCGAGATTTTGATCAATCTTTTCATTGCTTCCGACTGTCTTGAACCGAATAGAGTTGTGTTTTCAAAATGGGATCGTATATTTTATCAATGTTACACCTAACAATGGCAAGATTATTGAATTGATTATTGATTAATGAAAAAAGTGGTTCCGACGATACTGTCATTCTGTGAGTCTCTGTATTCGCACCTACATTGTTAACGAATGTTTCTTTTCAACTTCAAATTCGAATTGTGTTTTGAGCTCATTCGCGTAAGCCGTGTTTTTGTTTGTATCTATATCTATGAAGAGTTTGTTGGTTTGAACGCGGTAATCTCTGGAACTGCTGGTTCGAATGGTATAATTTTTTAACTTCTTAATATGAAGCTGTGACCAATAGGAGCAAAGAATCAGTGGAAATTGTGGAAAAAAATGGCAAAAGAACAATTTCCAGCAAAGAACAATTTCGATTTAGAGAGAGTCCACTGTTTTAAAATAACTTCGCGACAAAATTCCCATGAGGGCATGATACCCAAGTCAAGACGCACCTCTGGCCGGTGGATGAGGTAGAAGCGGTCGAAGTCACGGGCAAATGCTAGTACATATATAATGGCTTCGAGTTGAGAACAATTTCGATTTAGAGAGAGTCCACTGTTTCTTGATAACCTTGCAACACAATTTCCATGCGGGCATGATGCACAAGTTCAAGAAGCACTTCTGGCCGGTGGATGAGGTAAAGGCGGACGAAGTCGCAGGCAACTGCTAGTTTTTAATATTTGCAGCTTTTTTGGTTCAAAATTAAATTCAAATTTCCTCAAAAACGCATCCGAATTTTTTTCAAACTTTCTCAGAATTTTCCTGTTTTGTTTTGTTTTTTTACGGATATCTGTAAATATTGTAATATTCGGCTTGGTCCGACATTTAAAACTTATTCACTTTTCAAATTAAACACAAATTCACTTTATTTAAATCACTCATAAACTTTTTTATTCAACACTTTCAATTATAACTTTCAAACAAAGTGTCTTTGCTTTATAGCCGTTCACAATCAATTGAATTTGCTTCGCCACTATGGGGCTGCTTATATAACTAAAATTGGTTCGAGAAACTACTAAGTTCTTGTAGGGGCTGAATATTCTCGATGCTAAACGAAGTTCTCATCTTAACCACTAGTGTGTAGGGGAAACTCTAAAGAGTATATACACAATTACTTACAACTACAAATAAAACTTTTACGACATAGGTAACTATTCAGCTATAACACAATATAAGAGTGATAGGGATAAATAGTGCATACACATTACAGTATGTACATATAGATAGACATATAGAGATACATAGATACGTAGAGATATAAAGTGTATACATATTGCAATATTATAAAAATCTATCGCCGGTCCTAAGTTTTATATAGGCATAAGAACGACCCAAAAGATGTTTGTGAAATTTTCATGGTTAATACTGTTGTAATCCGTGGTGATTTCTGTGAAAAAAAAAATGGAAAAACCTCATGGGTGAGTGGAAAAAATGCATTGGTTTTCAAATGGATAACTGAAAGATTTCAAAATGGGTTTTCTAAGCTTCTGAGCCTCCGAACTCCTACATGAAAGAACCATATGCCCAAGTAAGGCTGGGAAAAAACATACCTACAAGTATTTGAAAAATTATCAGTTGCATAAGCTTTGGATGTATGCCGTAAGAAGATCTTTTGGAGGTATTTATTACAAACAAAAATTATTATGAAGCTTAACAACTCGAAAGAAGATTTTTTTCTTGAAGCGATTAAAACCCCAAGTGCCCTAGCAAGGAGACGTTTTATCTAATATATAAAATTCTTATGTCACAGTTTTAGTGTTTAACTCCTCCGAAACAGCTTGACCGATTTTGATGAAATTTTGTTTGTACAGTGAAACTTCTCTTGGCCGGACAGCCACGACGGCGGTGCAAAATTTCTTGTCCGCCCAAGAGAAGTGTCCGTCCAAGGGAAGTCTAGTGAAAAAATATATTTGTAATGGAGGAATATTATGTTTCTATATATATACACGAATGTTGAGCCAAAAAACGTGTAGGTTGGGTCGGGACTAGGAAAAGATCGTATGAAAGGGGGTCTACTCCCCCCTTTAGCCGGGAAGGCAAGTTTCTAAAAACAAAATTTTTAAATAAGGGTAATACAGTCATGCAACCTATAGCATTTGAAAAAGCCAAAATTCAAATTAAGTTGTTCGTATGAATTGTTTTCGAAAAATTAATTTTCAATGTCAAAATTTTGGAAAAAAAATGCTTTTTCTTATTGAATAACCTTTTTTTCAAAAATTAAGTAAATTGAATATTAGGAAAAAAAGAAAACTTAATAACGTGAAAATAAGTTGTTTAAAAAGAAATTACTTTTCAAAATTTTGAATAAAATCAAAACAAAAACGAGCAAGAGCATTTTCGTAACCGACTAAAACTGGTAGCACCAAACGAATGAGAAAAAAAACAATGAATTGCGCATACGCATTGTTTTTTGTAAGTCTTATTCGTATAAACTTATTTTATCAAAGTACTTAAATGTAAAACATCTCTAAAATGTTGCTTCTATGTGGAAATTGATTCCGTTACAAACATTTCTCACTTTATTGTCCGGCTAAGAGAAACAAATTTTGCAAATATTTTTGTTTTTGCTGTCCGTGTCCGTCTAAAAGAGTGTCCGTCCAAGAGAAATTGTTTTATATGTAACTTATATGGAGCAAGTTCCGTCGAAAAAAGTGTCCACCTAAGAGAAGTGTCCGTCCAAGAGAAGTGTCCGTCCAAGAGAAGTGACCGTTAATAGAAGTTTCACTGGATATTCAGGAAATATGAGAACAGGTTTATAACCAATTTTTACACACCTTAGTGTTAAAGGTGGTTCATAGAGCTGTAGCAAACCGTATGTATTCGTTACTAAGTAACGGGTATTTTATTTTATACCGAGTAACGTTTCGGTACTCCAAAATAAATGTCGTTACTGGTATGATCTCGTTACTTTTTCTTAGGTAGTTTTTTCATACTAATACCACACTCTATGCTGGTATGTAATGCGTCATACCGTCGTACCGTATACTGTGATAATATGGTGTGTTTCGTTTTTTGTGAACTGTGTCATAGTTTAGTCTTTAGTATGAGTAGTTGAGTAATGTTAATAAGGAGTGAGTGTGTGTTTTCATTGTAGTTTCTATAATGGTATGTAATGCGTTATCCGTATATTGGATGTGTTTCGTTTTTCTATAAACTGTGTGTGCCATATGTGACTAAACATATACATTAAGGTGGTCCTTAAGATAAAATTATTGAAGACATTCGCTCAATCGTCTAAAAAAGTCCTTTAATTTTTTCAGTTTTTTATCTATACCCCTTACTGGCCCTGTAGCGAAGTGAAATTCTAATACTAGGGACTTTGCGGCTGATTTTTGTATTATTCACGTATATCTCCATTTTGGCTTTGCCGATTTTGTTAAAATTTTGTACAATTATACTTAACATTTCCCTTAGTGATATTGCATTCCAAGATATTATTTAAAATATATTCTTAAGGCCGTGTGCGAATTGGGTTAAAATGCGGTTAATACTTGACGTCTGGTTAAATTTTGACACTTTAAATTGAATAAAATGTGTTAAAAATTAGACTAGGTGCGGAACAGGCTAAAAATGACAGTAGTGGTTAAAAATTCATCCATTTTTAACCACAATTCATCCAATTCGCACACGGCCTAAATAACAAAAAAATTGTAAAAGAAGTCCATTTTTGTAGTACCTTTCGGGTTTATTACACTCTTTTCTAGATTTCTCAAAAACGGCTCAACCATTTTTTTTTTGGGAATTTCGTCAACACGTTTATGTGCAATGTCTTAATAATGTTGTTGTTGTGTCCGGATTTAAGGACTTATTCAACCAACTGATGCATGGACTTCTCGGACAACAACTTCTTTTCTAGCAGTGACTGCGCACAAGACATAGGTTATTAGTGGGAACTCGAGTAATGAATATTAATTTTGTTAGAGTATATGAATTCGACTCAATTATTTTTTTGTATTCCATTCGCTCAACATGACCCAACCATCGAAGTCGTTGGACATTTACTTTTCTGGCTAGATCATTGTCGCTGTACAGCTCGTACAGTTCTTGGTTGAATCTTCGATTCTCCATTAATGCAGACAGGACCAAAAATCACTCGAAGAATTATTTTTTTTCTTTCAGCGCTGGTGTTGTTGTCTTAGTTGATAGCGGATTTCAGGTAGACAAAGGCCTTAACGTCTGAAGGCTCACAAACGCTCCACTGACATCACGATGTGTTCTTCCAATTATATCAATGTCGTCTGCGTATCCTAGTAGCTGGACGGACTTTTGAAAGATTGTGCTTCTGGTGTTGACATTGGAGCTTTGCACAATCTTTTCAAGAATGATGTTAAGGAAATCGCATGACAACGCGTCGCCTTGTCTAAAACCTTTTTGACATCAAAAGCGTCCGTTAGGTTTTTGTCCGACCATGATGGAACAGCGTATCTTACACAGTCGGACGAGTTTTTCTCGGATGCCAAAACTAGACATTGCTTTATATTATTGGTCTATATAGACGCTGTCATACACGGCCTTGGAATCGACGAAAAGGTGGTAGGTATCGATTTGAAGTTCCTGTCTCTTCCAAGATCTGCCGTAGGGTTAATATTTGATCGATGGTGGAAGCCAGTTAGGATTTTTCTGAATCTTAAATTTGTCTTTAAATTTTCCAAGGCCCAACTTCTGTCTATGAAAGTGGTCACATTCCACACCAGGTCCTCCGTGCATACAATCAAAAGTTTCTCTTTACCTTATCAGTTTTGAAAAGTTTACGTCGAGTTTCTTGTAACGCTTCAAATGGACTTCATTCTAAACATTTTTTGATTAATATTAACTGTTTTTTTTTAGACAAAGAATAAGTGGTTTCTTTATCCGATTCGTGCCACAAGTCTTTCTTTTTTTTCAAATTTACTGCTAAATTGTAAGAAATAAACTATTAGATAATAAAAGCCTCATCAAACTTCAGTACTTACTTCTAACAAAAATGTGTTATTGTGCAAATATAATTCAATTCTCAATTATCCTTACTCAGTTATCGTTATAACTGATATTTTAACTTTTATATTTACAATTTTATCGTATCGATTTTATGGTTCCACAAGCGACAGAAATTGATAAATACTTACCTATATTTATTGTTTTATGATACAATTATCAAGTTTTTTGTCTAGACTAGAATTTTTAATCAAAAATAACCTCTGAATAACAAAAGCAAATCTCTAAACTTACCGTTCCCAAATTAGCTTACTGAGAAATGTGAGCTGAATTGATGACTTAAATGATTTTTATTTAAGTCTCTTACATGATGTTTTTAAGGGAAATATACAGGGACGGCCAATCGTTGTCGCATTCAAATTGGGTAGACAACAAAAAATAAAATCTTGGAACACAAAGATAGTGCTTAAAAACGTGAAGCCGTATTCATTTCCGCTATCGATTAAGCTCTTAGAGCAAAATCCAAAACCTTGTATTTTAAGCCTTCAATTGGAGTTCTTGAGACGTGAGATGAGAAGGGAAAAAACGTTACCTTAAAATTGATTCAAAACCGATTGACTTTTCTTTTAATAAGCACAAACTTAGACCAATAACATTTCCTACCTAATGTATTAAGCAGGAATCCATTTACTGAATTACAAAATGATTTTGAAACAATAGAAAAAAAATTTAAGAGATAAGAGATTGGGGGCTGCTTAATGCAAGCAGGTACAAAAAGGAAAAAACAAAGAAGATAAATAACAATTTTACAAAAAGTAAAAAAAAAAAAATAAGAAAAATACTTACTTACATAAGGTGGCGCTACAGTCCGTTGCGAACTTGGGACTCAATCAACAGTCTCCGCCAGCTAGCTCGGTCCTTAGCTAGTTTTGCACTCCAAGTTGATTGAGGTCCTCTTCCACTTCAGTGCGCCATTTGAGTCGCGGTCTTCCTCTCCTCCTACGTTCCTCGAAGACTTCCGGGCCAGAGCATTGGTGGCCATCCGCTCTAAATGACCGAGCCATCTGAGTCTCTGGACCTTGACCCTTCTGGCTAGGTCCATGTTGCTGTACAACCCGTAAAGTTCGCTGTTATATCTTCTTCGCCATTCCCCTTCAATGCACATGGGGCCAAAGATGACCCGAAGAACTTTCGTCTCGAAACAGCCTAAGGCACTTTCATCCAATTTTGTCAAAGTCCATGCTTCTGCACCGTACAGCAGGACTGGGATGATGAGTGTGTTGTACAGTTTTACCTTCGTTGCTCGAGAGAGGGCTTTTCCACTCAATTGCTTTCTTAGCCCAAAGAAACAGCGTTTAGCAAGAGTTATTCTTCGTCTGATCTCGGCGCTGGTGTTAATACCCGTGTTTATAGTGGAGCCTAGGTAGACAAACTCCTTTACTACCTCGAATTTGTATGCGTCTATTGTGACGTTCTGTCCGAGCCGTCGGTGTTGGGTGTCCTTCCTCGAAGACAGCATATAAAGGGTTTGCCAATATTATTTTGATATTCAAAAAAAAAAAATTTGGCATTTTTTGAGATAAATGATCGGATGTTTATTTCATTATAAAGAGGACGGTATGCCGTTAATAATGAAACACAACATCAGCTAAATGGCCGCCACGACCACGCCTACAGGACCATATTCTTTACATGAAATTTTCCATAGCCAAATCGAAAAGTGGCTGCCCTATGTCCTCGACAGCCTCACGAATTCCAGGTCTTGAGGTCTTGAATCGACGCTAAGCTGTTTCACGTGGCCACAAAGGAAGAAGTCGCAAGGTGTTAAATCACAAGATCTCGGTGGCCCATTGTAATCACCTCTTCGAGAGATAACACGGTCCGGAAACTTTTCCCGTTAAATATCGGTGGTTTCATTGCTTGTGTGGCACGTAGCGCCGTCTCGTTGAAAGTAAACGTTGTCCAGATCAATACCATCCGATTCCGGCCTTAACAAATCATTAATCATCTCTCGATAGCGCAATCCATTGACCGTAACTGTTGCTCCAGCCACATTTTCGAAAAAGTAAGGTCCAATGACCCCGTCGGTCGGACCATAAACCGCACCAAACAGTCACGCGTTGAGGATGGAGAGGCTTTTCAAAAATAACTCTTGGGTTTGCCGAGCCCCAGAATCGACAGTTTTGCTTGTTGAAGTAGCCTTCGAGGTGGAAATGGGCCTAATCAGTCAAGATGATTTTTCGATGAAATTCCGGATTATTTTCATGCATTTCAAGGCCCCAATCAGCAAAGACACGACGCTGTTGATGATCAGCCGGCTTGATTTTTTGTGTTAACTGAACTTTATAAGCCTTAATACCCAAGTCTTTATGCAAAATACGAAGTAATGACGTTTGTGGAATGCCGTTGAAATACGTTTGGATCTTTCATCACCTGGGTGATTTTATGAATATTTATAATATGCGACTCTCATCCCTCAACGCTAATATCCCCAAAGCCCGATCCAAACTGGATACTCAAAGCAGGAATTTTCCCAAATTTTTCTAGTCCTGCTGCAAACTTTTTTATCCAACCTACGGTTGGTCAGAAGCGGAAACCCCAAAAATCCCCTCCAAAGCCTCCCCCAAAAAGGGTGTCTTTTAATCTTTCTCCTATCTGTTCTGTACCCTCCACGCCACCTATGCCTGTCTTACCTTAAAAACCACCAGACTACCTAGAAATGAATCTGTTTTTAATAAACAAACTTCATCTCCTCGACCATCTCCTGGCTTTATCAATCCACTCATACCAATTTGTCAATTTGATTTAACATTTGTCCGACACTAGCATAGAAGGGCGTTCTGTAATGTCGCGTCTTAGAGACCTTAATATTTATAACAGTGTTCGTCTTTATCTTGCTTACCTCCACGATAAACCCGATTCTCTTTGTTTCGATTGCAAAACTAATACCAACCTTAAAGTGTTAATTTCGCAAGAAGGTTTACCCATTGACCGAAAGGAGTCAATGCACATCTTTGTTCAATTTCATGAGAGTCTTTCAATTAACGCTTCTCTAGTAGCCAACGATATATCTTCTTTTGCATCATTCATGTCTTCGAAGCGAGCATCTCACTTGAACAAATCCCGTTCTGATTTCAAAAACTATTATCGTCCCTAACTCTACATCCATTGCATCTATACCTAACTCCTTAACAGTTACAGTGTATTATCAAAATGTGCGAGGACTAAATTACGGCCGTGTTTCTGAATTCCCAAAACCTTCCATATGATGTCTTTGCTTTGACCGAAAGCTGAGTTCACGGTTTTCAGAAAAGACGTAATTCCTGGTTCAATCGGCCGCGGTGTCCTTATTGCCGTTCGAAATAACCTCGACACTACGTCTATTGACATACCATACGTATCTGACTTCGAATACGTTGCAATTAAAGTTAATCTCACAAAACGACAAATTTATATCCTATGCTTTTACATTCGTCCAGCTCACTCCTCTCCTCGGTCAAGCGGTTTGCCCGGTTAGCGAACGAACACAAAAATAAGCTGTTCTTTTATATATATAGATTTATCTATCTATCTAATAATAATTATACAACAACGATTTTCCAATTTGTAAACTTTTAACATTTTTTCATTACCAACATTAAAAAAAAAAAAAAAATTAAACAAAAATTTATTCTACAAAAACTTCAAGCGAAAAAATCCACGTGTCAATTAGAGAAAATTGTGATCTGATCATCAGCTCAAAAGTCAAAAACAAATTAAGTCACAAAAACATAAATCATTATCTCTATAATACAACAAGAAAATTAGATACATTGACGCTTGGATACTTAAATTTAACTTCAAAAACATCTTATTTAAAAACAAATTAAAAAAAAAAAAAAAATTACAACCATTACTTTTTTACAATTTTCAAATGTTTAACCTTTTAGCAACAACATATTAATAATAATCTATCTATCTATTTAGATATATATATTTTCTTGTCGAATAAAAACACAAGCAAGCGATTGGCCCGTTTGGCGAACTGGCTCCTCTCC
>CAKKXW010000001.1:60718935-60787132 GCA_920937365.1 Sphaerophoria rueppellii
AAATATGTTTTTATACCATCCTAAGCTGCATACATATATTCATACATTTCTTATCTACCTACTTGTTTAATTTCAACTTGCTGCTTATTATTTTTTATTAAATCAATGTCAGAGTAAAAAATAGAGAATAAGAAAATCATTAAACAAATCAATAATAAAATATCTGTGAGACGAAACAGTTTGTTTTTTAAATAAATAAAATCTTTTATACCAAGCCATCGTCCACAACTTCAGAAGTGGGTCAGCCCGAAACATCTTCACCATTTTATTTAATTTTCCGCAATTTTGAAAAGTGAGCCAACATGTCATCAACAATGAAGAAGCAAGAATTGGTTGCTTGGTTAACCGAGCGAAACATACAATTTGCAGCAGAAGCAAAAGTTGCTAAACTACGTGAGCTCTATGAAGAAAACTGTGAAGACAATTATTCCGAAGACCATTTCATCGAAGCAGAAAATATTGAACGTCCTGGTAATGGAATAAATTCTGATTTGTCACAACAACTTCAAGAATCCGTTCCTGGAAATGAAGCTGCGATGGATAAAGAAATTCAAATGATTGAAAAGAAACTTAAGCTGATTGAATTGCGTCGTGAACTAGCTCGTCAAGAAGAAAATTTTGCAAGTTCTTCGTCGCCTTCGTATCAACCTTCGTTTAAGGACATTCAATATTCCTTACCATTGTTTTCTGGTGATGATACATACGATGCTAAGAAATGGATCAGCACTTTTGAGCGAGCATGTGATTCCGTTCACGGTGATAGTGTGTTCAAATTAAAAAGCATTCGCCGATTGATGAAGCCTGATTCCGCTGCCGAAACATTCTTACAAATTGACGAATCAAGTACCTATTCTGATTTCCGGAGCAATTTTTTGGCCAATTTTGGACACACTTATTCAGTTTCCGAAATTATTGATAAGATGCGAAGTACTCCATTTGTATCCTCAAACACATCCATTATGGGCTACATTTTAAAAATGCAAGAACTTGCATCACGTGCTGATATTGACGAAAAACAAATTATTCAATTTATCATTGATGGGTTTCAAGATCATTCCGCAAGCATCGCCATATTGTACTCAGCACGCACAATCGATGAATTAAAAAAACTGGCACACCGTTATGCTCAACTACGAGGATCATATTCAGCAGTTAACCGACCGCATCAAAATGAATCAAAACCTAAAGGCAAGTTATCCCTTGGTGACTCCGAAAAAAGGCTTGTTCAATGCTACAATTGCTCTGGCATGGGACATTTTTCCACTTCTTGTCCACATCCGAAACGTCAAAAAGGATCATGCTTTAGATGTGGTTCAACAGTTCATATTCTGAAGGATTGCCCGAAGTTACCCCCCAAAAATGCACGCACTGTTGCATTGATTGACGAATTCTGTTCCAGCTCTAATCAAAACCATTCTGATGTGGATGCCTTATCCGATATCAAGATTTGTAAAGAAGTAAATTCTGTAAGTGTTGTTTTTCCTACTAGTGATTCTGTTCCGCATTGTAACACATATCTTTCTCTTTTTGATACCGGTAGTCCGATAAGTTTAATTAAGCTTTCCGAGATTCCGATCGGATTGCATTGCAATAATCTGAGACCAACTGGATACTACGGAGTAGGTAGTTTACCTGTTAGTACATATGGAGTTTTTTACGTTAAAATAGGATTTAATGATATTTATAAAAATATTGAAATTTATGTTGTTCCGGACTCTTGTATACCTTACCCAGTTCTGTTGGGTCGGAATTTTTTACAATCGTTTCAAATCAAACTTTGTCTTATTCCTAATACTGTACCGAAACCGAAAATTGAAATTAATGTTAATTCAGATTCAAATAAAATAAAAATTAATGATGAAGTGTTACATTGTGTGTACAAGTCATTAGCTAAACATTATCCTGATATGTCGGTCCATTGTTCATTATGCAGTCTGCTTCCGCATACGATCATCGCTTCATGTGATAAGCTAAAACACGTTGAAAATCATCAATTACCTTATGTGTTTGCTATAGATATATTTGAAGAAACGCAAAATAAGTATGACATTAATCCAAACTTAAGTTCCGAAAATATAGCAAGAATAAACGAGATTATTCGTTCCGAATATTTAGATCTTGACAATATTCCAGCTATTAAGCACGATTTTTCTATGAAACTTCGTCTTACCTCGAATATGCCGATTAGTTATCCTCCGCGGAGACTATCTTTTTCTGACAAGAAAATTGTTGATAAGCAAGTACAAGATTTACTAGGAAAAGGTATTATAAGACCAAGTGAATCTCCATACGCTTTCCCCTTAGTTTTAGTCCAAAAAAAAGATAATGACAAAAGGCTATGCGTTGATTATCGACCATTAAATAAGATTCTTGTGCGAGATAGTTTTCCTATCCCATTAATAGACGATTGTTTGGGAAGATTGGATGGAAAGAAATATTTTACCATTTTGGATCTAAGAAATGGTTTCCATCATATTCCGATTGAAGAAGATTCAATACAATTTACCGCATTTGTAACGCCTGATGGACATTATGAATACACGAGATTGCCTTTTGGTTTAAAAAAAGGTCCGGCTTATTTTCAGAGGTTTATGATATTTATTTTACGTCAGTTTATTGATGAAGGTTCCGTAGTAGTATATTTTGATGACATTACGTTAGCCACTGCGACTATTGAAGAGCATATTGTACTTCTCAAAAGAGTTTTAAGGCGGTTGGCTGAGTTCCGACTAGAGATTAAAACGAGTAAATGCAAATTTTGTTATGAAGAAATTGAATATTTAGGTTTCACTGTTAGTTCAAAAGGCATCCGGCCAAATAATCATCATTTGACTGCAATTAAGCATCTTCCGATTCCGAAAAATGTTAAAGAGCTACAAAAATGTTTAGGATTATTTTCTTACTTCCGACGATTTATTCCGTCTTTTTCAGCCATTGCAAAGCCATTAAGAGATTTGACTAAACCAAACATTCAGTTTAATTTCGATAAAAAATGTGTTGACACCTTTAAGCTTCTGTGTAGTAAATTGATAACGAGTCCTCTTCTGTCAATTTTTAGTCCAGAAAAAGAAACAGAACTACATTGTGATGCTAGTTCCCTTGGCTACGGTGGAATTCTCATGCAGCGCCAAGATGATGGTATATTCCATCCAGTTGCCTACTTTTCAAAAGCAACTACTGGGTCTGAATATAAATTTCATAGCTATGAATTGGAAACTTTGGCAATAATTTATTCGCTAGAAAAGTTCCATAATTATTTGGATGGCATTCCGTTCCGAATTATCACAGATTGTGATTCTTTAGCATTAACTTTAGAAAGGCAAAAGTCAGTACCGCGCATAGCTCGATGGGCCCTGAAATTGGAGCAGTATGATTATTCCATAAAACATAGAAGTGGTACGTTAATGGGTCATGTGGACGCTTTGAGTCGGCACCATCCAATTTCGATCAAAACTAAGGGAGAAAACGAACAAACAGTTTGCGTTATCGATTCCAATGACATCGATTTACAGTTGCACCTCACACAAAATAGGGATGAGAGGATCTTACAATTAAGAAACCGATTAGAGATTGCCTCAGTTCCTAATTTCGTCCTTGAAAATGGTTTAGTTTATAGAAAAACTCCTTCAGATAGATTACTTTTATATGTTCCGAGAGAAATGGAAAATAACGTAATTCGTTCTGCACATGAGAAAATATGTCATTTGGGTATTGACAAATGTGTTGACCAGATTAAATTGCATTATTGGTTTCCGAAAATTAAAGAAAAGGTAGAAAATGTTATTAAGAATTGTTTGAAGTGTATTATGTTCTCCATTCCGGTCCAAAATAGAAACAAAGCTCTTCATTCTATTCCGAAAAAAGCAATTCCGTTTGACACAGTCCATATTGACCATTTCGGCCCCCTTCCGAGTATTCGTTCTAAACGAAAACATATTTTAGTAATTGTAGATGCATTTACGAAACACATTAAATTGTATGCAGTTAATTCAACAAGTTCAAAAGAAGTTTGTGCGTGTTTAGCTAAATACTTTGAATATTTTAGTCGGCCTAGGAGAATCGTAAGTGATAGGGGAACTTGTTTCACAGCTTTAGAATTCAGCGAATACCTGGTAAAGAATAACATTGAACACGTAAAAATTGCTACTGGTTCAGCTCAAGCTAATGGCCAGGTAGAGCGAGTAAATCGAGTACTGAAATCAATGTTAAGTAAGTTATCTGAACCTATACAACACTCTGATTGGACCAAGATGCTAACGAAAGTTGAGTATGCTGTAAATAATTCCGTTCATTCAACCACTGGACAGATTCCGTCTAAATTGTTATTTGGTGTACAACAAAGAGGAATAGAAATTGACGCTCTTACGGAATACTTAGATAATAAATTTGAATCAAGTGATCGTAGTCTTGATAGTATGCGAATGAATGCTTCAAAGAATATTGAAAGTTCACAAATTAGAAATTCGGAGATCATTGCCAGAAATTATCGACCTCCAATTGAATTTGTAGAAGGAGATTTCGTGGTTATTCGGAATATTGACACTACTATTGGAACGAACAAAAAGTTTGTATCAAAATATAAGGGACCCTATAAAATACATAAGGTTCTTCCGAATGATAGATACGTGGTAAGAGATATAGAGAATTGTCAAATGACACAACTACCATACGATGGTATTATAGAGGCATGTCGTATGCGAAAGTGGGCCGATTGGCGTGATGATCACGGCATGGACTCGGATAATGATCAGGAACATCAACATAAGAATACTATATTATAAGATAATATATTTGAAAAGATCATTTATTTATCAAATTAATGCAAATTATAAAGTAATTAAATATATTTATAGAACTGATCGAGACGATCAGATGTCAGGATGGACGAGTTGTAAATATGTTTTTATACCATCCTAAGCTGCATACATATATTCATACATTTCTTATCTACCTACTTGTTTAATTTCAACTTGCTGCTTATTATTTTTTATTAAATCAATGTCAGAGTAAAAAATAGAGAATAAGAAAATCATTAAACAAATCAATAATAAAATATCTGTGAGACGAAACAGTTTGTTTTTTAAATAAATAAAATACAATTGATGCAAAAAAACAAAACAAAAATTGTTGATAAAAGCCTGTAGTTTTATGAAAAATGGGATCTAATTCGGCAAAAAAGGGCTTCGTATATAAGCGAAGAACAAAAACAATTGATTATTGTTAAGAAAAGGTTCGGTCTATTTAAATGCTTACAAATCTTTTTCTTTTAGACGTAGTAAAACAACGTGTTCTGCAAAGCGGAAAATTAACATCATCCTTTACATTTAAGGACAGCCAGAAACTATTGCAGCAAATAACGAATAGATTGCACGAAGTTCCTGGCGACGCCGTGAAAGACTGGTATATATGGGGAAAGGTATGTTAATGTTGTAATATTAAACAATTAAAACTTATTCACACTTTGTAAATAAAACACAAATTTTCTTTATCGTAGTTCAGAATCAATTCCAGAAACAACTGAAGCTATTCGGCGAAATCTTTTATTCTGTTATTCTGTTGTGAATTCCCATACAAAAATTTAAATTGTCAAAAAATCCTTTATGAATAACAGATTTGGTATTCGGCAAGCCAAATCTGTTATTAAATCTGTTATGAACTGTCAAAAATTCGGACATACTGAAAATCTTTTATAAATCGCCTCTTTGGTATTCAGCAAGCCAAAATCTTTTAAGAAATCTGTTAAAAATCATAAAAGAATAAAAGACAACTTTTCGGGACTTTTATGATAAAAGATTTCGATAAGTTCAACGTTTTCAGTTAAATATTGCATGTCGGCAATTTTTTAATCTTAAAATTTGAAGCGTGAATGACACATCTCGTTCATAGGTACACATATGTAATTATAATAATTTTATGTTCAATCCTAATAAATGGTTTTGGCTAAAAGTGAAAGTGTAACCTGCAGCGTATCAAAAAGATTTGATAACAAATTTGTACGTATCTGCAATTGAGGACGACTTGAATTAAATTGATGAATATTCACAAAAATACTTTTTAGATAGATACGTTTCAAGAGATATATGCCCTCCCAATCTTCTGCTAGTGTTGTCTGTATAAATGGAACAAAACGAAGTGCATGTTTTGGATAAACATTTTTTGACTTACAAAGATAAAAATTATTATTAACGAACAATTTACCAACAGATAACGATTCGAGAAATAGCGCAACTCTTACACATGTAATGGAGATATGCAGTTAAATGCGAGACAGCTCAAACTCTGGTTGATGCTTAAGTTCGTCTGTAGGGATCAAATATCCACCTGTACTTTCCAAGGAGCTAACATCGACTCGGACCACTACCTCGTCGTAGCCAAGGTAGTGCTACGAATATCCCGACAACGGCCAAAACAAGGAAATGCTGCAAGAAAATTCGACGTCGGACGGCTACAATCGCAAGAGATCGCCAGATCCTTCTCTGATCGAGTGTCAAGTAACCTCTTAAGGAGTCCTATGCCGCCAACATCAAGTATCGAAGACCAGTGGCAACATTGCCAGAGAGCAGTTAGAGATGCCGCCTCTAATGTGCTGGGTTTCACACAGCCACCAAAACGAAACCCCTGGTTTGATGAAGAATGCAGGCAGGCCCATGCAGCCAAGCAGGAGGCATACAAAGCGGCGCTGCATAGAAGGACAAGAGCTGCTCGTGAGCTCTACGAGCAAAAGAGGAGAGAGGAACGCCGGCTTCTCAGGAGGAAAAAGAGAGAGCATGAGAAGCGTCAGATCGAGGATGTTGAGAGAGCCAACAGCAGGAATGAAGTTCGGAGGTTTTACCGAAAGGTTAAACAGCTGGCTCAAGGTCATCGAGCAAGAACTGATGCCTGCAGAGATAAACAAGGGAACATCATAGTAGAATCGCAGTCAATGCTGGGGATTTGGAAAGACCACTTCTGTAGATTGTATAACGGCGACGACGAACAAAATACCGCCGTCAGACAGGAGCCTTTCATCGGACACGATGATAGCCAACAATTCCGTGAACCCGACCTAGAAGAAGTGAAAACCGCAATATCACGGCTGAAATCCAACAAAGCCGCTGGAGCAGATGGACTAGCTGCTGAGTTGTTCAAAGCAGCAGGCGACGAGCTAGATAGGAGCATGCACCAAATCATCTGTAAGATATGGTCAGAGGAATGCATGCCCGATGAATGGAACCTCAGCATTGTTTGCCCGATCCTGAAAAAGGGAGATCCTCTAAACTGCGCCAACTATAGAGGAATAAGTCTACTAAACATCGCCTACAAGATCCTCTCTGCCGTAATATGTGAACGTCTGAAGCCTTTCGTCAACAATCTGATTGGTCCTTATCAATGTGGCTTCAGGCCAGGAAAGTCAACCATCGACCAAATTTTCACGTTGCGGCAGATCCTGGAAAAGACCTATGAACTCCAAATCGATACCCACCACCTTTTCATCGATTTTAAGGCCGCGTATGACAGCATCTACAGAGACGAACTGTACAAAGCTATGTCTAGTTTTGGCGTCCCTGCCAAGCTCGTTCGCTTGTGCAAAATGACGATGGAGAACTCACGCTGCTCCATAAAGGTTGGCAACGAGCTCACGGAATCTTTCGACGTCAAAAAAGGATTCAGACAAGGCGATGCACTGTCATGCGATTTCTTTAACATCGTTCTTGAGAAGATAGTGCAGAACTCCAACGTCAACACCAGAGGCACTATCTTCCAAAAATCTGTTCAACTTCTCGCGTACGCCGATGATATTGATATAATGGGAAGAACACAGCGTGATGTCAATGGCGCCTTTGTGAGAATTGAGACAGAAGCGGCAAAAATGGGTTTAGCGGTAAATGAGGGAAAAACGAAGTATATGCTGTCTTCGAGGAAGGACACCCAACACCGACGGCTCGGGCAGAACGTCACAATAGACGCGTATAACTTCGAGGTAGTAGAGGAGTTTGTCTACCTAGGCTCCGCTATAAACACGGGCAATAACACCAGCGCCGAGATCAGACGAAGAATAACTCTTGCTAATCGCTGTTTCTTTGGGCTTAGAAAGCAATTGAGTGGAAAAGCCCTCTCTCGAGCAACTAAGGTAAAACTGTACAACACACTCATCATCCCAGTCCTGCTGTATGGTGCAGAAGCATGGACCCTGACAAAATCGGATGAAAGTGCCTTAGGCTGTTTCGAGAGGAAAGTTCTTCGGGTCATCTTTGGCCCCGTGTGCATTGAAGGGGAATGGCGAAGAAGATACAACAGCGAACTTTACGGGTTGTACAACGACATGGACCTAGCCAGAAGGGTCAAGGTCCAGAGACTCAGATGGCTCGGTCATTTAGAGCGAATGGACACCAATGCTCCGGCCCGGAAAGCCTTCGACACTATTCCCGAGGGACGTAGGAGGAGAGGAAGACCGCGACTCAGGTGGCGCACTCAAGTGGAAGAGGACCTCAATCAACTTGGAGTGCAAAACTGGAGACGACTAGCTAAGGATCGAGCTAGCTGGCGGAGCCTGTTGATTGAGGCCCAAGTCCACAACGGACTGTAGCGCCACCTTAAGTAAGTAAGTTTCCTTTAGGTAGGGTTGCCAGATATGTTTTGATGAAACTAGTACTTGAGATTTAATATCCCGGACTTTCCCGGACAAATGAGGACTGAAAAAAGAGTACACAATGAGGACAGAATAAACACACAAAAATTGCACATAAATATTTGAGTTCCTGAACCGTTTTTTTTTTTTTTTTAATTTGTAAGGACCTGTTATCAAATCGAGGGTAAACTTTGAACCTCGGACCAACAAAATAACAAATTTACTCTGCAGAAACGTAGATTTTTTCCCTTCGTAATAAAATATGTGGTTGGGGTAAGACGTAAGATAAGTTCGCCATACAATTAAGTCTATTCCTATAAAAGTGGATACCTAAAGAAATTCCTTTAAAGTGTTAAGTAAAGAGTTCCTTCGTTGAGCCGTGGATTTGAATTGACCCTCGATTTTACAGCTGCGCAATGCATACGGAATGCAAACCTAAAAAAGGTCTGTTCTTTTACTTCCTAAAACTCCCAAAAACTCAATAAATTTCCCAAATTCTCACACTTTTATGTACTTTTACTAAAGTGTTTTGTAAGTTCTGTCACTTTTGAAGGAGAACAATATTTCTTCCGATCTTACACGCAAATCTTTCTTGCGGGTGATTTTATGAGTTCTGTCAAACCATTAGAATTACGATGTGAGATTTTATATTTTAGGAGAATTGCAAAATTTCATCCCCATTCCTCGAAATTTAGCAGTTTTAACAAAACTCCTGATGAAAAAATGAAAGAACATCATAAGGTCCGATGAATCTTTAAGTTTCGAACTTTAATAAAATTACATTTAACTTCTGTTTATCAA
The DNA here is from genome assembly GCA_920937365.1 of Sphaerophoria rueppellii. Lineage (NCBI taxonomy): Eukaryota > Metazoa > Arthropoda > Insecta > Diptera > Syrphidae > Sphaerophoria > Sphaerophoria rueppellii. The sequence continues at coordinate 60,728,345 of CAKKXW010000001.1, forward strand.
TTGCTATAATAGGGGAATCACAAACAAGCTTATTCCCATTTTTATTCATACACGAAGTAACATAAACTAATCTGTGAACACGTACGTCAGTGTCCGATCTCCTTTTATCTCTGATTCTAACATACAAACAAATTTTTTTTTGACATAAATGACAGCACAAAAGTTGTGTTCGATTACTAATTTTGTATCTTAAGTATAAGACCTGTTCGTTCACTTTATTAAGTACGGTTCGTTTTTTGAATAACTTTAAGTTTTAGTAGTATGAAAGTATATGGTTACTCAATGGATAAAAAAGAGTACAAACCCGGACAATTAACAAAAACTATCCCGGACGTCCCCCGCAGAGTGAAAAAAGAGTACATGTCCGGGAAAACCCGGACGGATGGAAACCCTACCTTTAGGAATGATAGAGGATGCCATATCAAAAATAAACATTGATCTAAGCTCAAAATTCCATTGGTCTACACGAAATATACTTAAACTTAATCCGGACAAAACGAAAGCTCTCTCAATCTCCAATAATAATCCTTATATCCCAAACTTTCCACCTATCCTCTTAAACTCCTGTAGAATTGAATATGTCACTCACGCAATCATTCATTTTCAATAATATGTAATTAATTAATTAATTAATTCGGTTATTTCCAAAATATATGCTTCATTGCGAGGATTGTCTATCATAAAAACCAACCGAAGTTAAATTTAAACTGGCTAAAGCACTCATAGTACCTATATTCTCATATGGTTGTGAATTGTTTGCTGATCCTGACTCTTCAACCCTTCTTCGGTTTAAGGTTGCGTTTAATTTTATAGTCCGGTTCGTTTTTAATTTAAGAAGGTACGACCATGTATACTCCAAGGTTTTAGAAATTTTAGGCTGTAGCTTGGAAATTTTTTTAAATATCGGTGCTGTTCTTTTCTCTTCAAAATAATTCTTAACAGGCCTCCGAGCTATTTGCTTGAAAAACTAAATTTTTGCAGATCAAATCACCCAATCTTACTGCGCCCTCTCACTTTTACCACTTTGACATCACGCAGGCAGTTTTTTGTTCATGCTGTAAGACTGTGGAATAATCTTCCCAGTCATCTGAGGTCTGGAATCGACTACATTAGATTTTGTAAGCTTTGTCATGAATATTTCTCCAATCTGAATTGAAATATACTCCTTTCTCCTTGTACTGGTTGCGACTTTTATTTATTTTTATTTTTATTCTTGTTAATTATTTCTTGTATTTTATATTATTTTTTAACTATGTCTTCTGTCAAATACTTATTTTATTTATATATCTTGCATGCTTAAAACTTAAATTTTTGTTTTGTTATATCCTGTACAAATTATAAGTAAATCTTAATGTACGGTACGGTTGTCATTTTTATTCAATAAATACAAATACAAAATACACACCATCCGAATTAGAATCGAGTTAAGTGATTATTATCCATACATCGCTTGATTTTCAAATATGTATGTCCATAAGTAAAATAGAATTTATTTTCAATTAAGAACAAATAAAAACTTAATTTTAATTTATTATTTTTATAATATGAACATGCATTTAGGGTACAAAAAATTTTATTGCATTTCGTTTTCAATAGCTATAGCAGAAACAGCTCGTTCAGGACGAGAGCAATGTGAACGGCATGTGTATCTCAGTTCGAGATAGGAATTCAATTGCAGCTTCAAATTGAGCAGTAAGCGCAAGAACCTGGAAGTACAGATGATGTTGTTCGCCGGCATTTAAGGCCCCGACCCATAGAATCCGTTTCATCCGTTCCGGCAACGCATCCGTGTACGTTGCCGGATGCGATGAATTTGAGGTGACCCAATGAATGCGTTGACGTTTTTGACAGTTGTTGTCAAAACAAGTTGCAGATTTGTGAATAATTAAGTGGACACATTATAATTTTTGATGTAAAAGTACTTGTCTTATTTTATTATTGATTTGCAACATAATAATTGTACTCATAAAAGATAAAAAATTGTGATTGCGTTTGCGAACATAATGGAACTTGATGACCTTTTGCTTGTCACCATTATCTTACTGCTTTTGTCCGAGGCCCACGAGTGTTTACGGATTATGAATAGTCATAATCGCAGATTTTGGGTACGACCATTGTTCCAGGACCGTGATACACTTGGATTTTTCTTCGTAAATTTCGATAAAATGTATCATGATGACCCAGAACAGTTCAAATTGGCAGTCAGAATGAACAGAGATGTTTTTGATTTGCTTTTTAATCTAGTGCAAGAAGCCTTGACCAAGCATTCAAACAGACCAGTAATTTCAGCAAAGTGCAGATTGTTTTTGACTCTAGTGTAAGTTAAAACTTCTAACTTATCTTATATATGTCTCTCTAATATGTTTTTTTTTTTTAGGTATTTGGCCCATGGAGGTAGCAAGCAATTGTACTCAATGGCATTTAAAATGGGCCTGACGAGTGGAATTCACTTGGACCCATATATTTATCAGTCCCAAACAAGTCGGAATGGAAGAGAATATCAATGGACTTCAAAAATATGTGGAATTTCCCAAACTGTTTGGGAGCTATTGATGGGAAGCATATTAATATAACCTGCCCGCCGAATTCCGGATCGCTATTTTATAACTACAAGGGAACTTATTCCATTGTATTATTGGCTGTATGTGATGCTAATTATACCTTCACTGGGATTGATCTTGGAGCCTATGGCTCACAAAGTGATGGTGGAGTCTTGTGGCACTCGGACTTTGGCCAAAAGTTATTTAACCACGGATTGGACTTACCCGAAGATAGTGTTCTACCAAACTCCAATGTGAAATTTCCCAATTTTTTCGTTGGCGATGCTGCGTTTCCTCTAAAAACCTTCTTGATGCGCCCATACCCAGGTAATTTGTAATACATTATGAGAAACTAACAACTAGGAATAATATGATATAATTTAGGTGACCATTTACCATTCGATCGGGAACATTTTAACAAACGCCTTTCAAGAGCTAGGCGTGTAATTGAAAATTCTTTTGGGGTTTTGGTCGCGAGGTGGAGAATTTTATTAAGTCCACTAAATATGAGTCCAGAAGCTGCCGAAAAAGTTGTAAAAGCAGCAGTTTTGCTGCATAACTTCTTGAAAATGAATGATGCAAGCTATATTCCCCCAGACTATGTCGACAGCTACCAAGGAGAGGAAATCGTCTATGGCCTATGGCGGAAAGAAATAAATCCGCCTCAGAAACCAATAAGAAGGATATTTTCAAATAACGCTTAAAAAGATGCATTTAAGCTTCGTGATCAGCTCAAGGATTATCTCTTAAATGAAACGCTTTAGAAATCAATGTCATCTTTTATACATTTAATTTATAAATATTTACATACATATCTACTTAATAAATCAAAGTGGCATTTAATCTGTGTTTTTAAGTAATCGGTGTTCAAAATTGTGTACCTAAGGCTGTCAGTTAAAGTGACCATGAACAATATTATGTGTTCTTCTTTCTCATCTTCTCCAATGTAAAATCATAAATCCATTTGTATTGCAACGTTTAACATTTCCTAGTCAAGCTATGATTGACCAGAAATTAGGGTTTGACCATTATACATGAATACATTACGTTTTAAATTCCGATAGCAGATATATACATACATACCATGTCACGAAATACCTGGAAATTCTTGGGAGAAGATAAAGAACGTAACCAGCAAATTATATTTTTTAATTTCATTTTATTACGATTTTTTAATTGTAAATTACATGTGGTAAGTATAGGAACTTTGTAAATTGTAAGGCAAATAAGTGTATTTAAACATTCAAGTGTATTTAAACATTTGTTACCGTTTCGTTAAAAACAAAATTTAAAATTTGAATTTTTAAAGAATCTTGCTTTTGTTCAGGCAGTTGCAGCAAGTAGCTGTCTAGCACTTTCAAAAAATCGGCGTTCCGGCTCTTCTGTTGAGTTGTTTTGTCGATTATATTTTCAACCGCTCCCACCAACACCTTTGGAGGAAAGAAAAGACTTTAACTATATTAAACTTACAATTATTAGTTTTATCGTAAATATTTCTCACCTCAAATCAATCAGCAGCCTCCGTAGACTGCTGATTCTGTTTTTTCTTTCTTTTGCAGGCTCGATTTTTGTTGATCGGAGTTTCGTTCTCCGTATCCAACGACGACTGGCTTTCGGCTGAAAAGCTTTCCATAAAATTGAAATTGCCAGGCATATCTGTCGAAGGTGACATCATTGGAGACACAATTCCAGTGCTCGTGCTAGGTATGTCTGGATCTGGACTGTATGATATTAATCCCATTGACTCCTCTGGTTCCCAATTTACGTTTGTTAATGTTCTACAAAAAAATATTTTTTAACTTACAACAACGAAACATGCGTGCTATTAATAAAATAAAGTTACCTTCTTGGGGTCACATGTGTTTTTAAAAAAGACATCATGTGAAAATACTTCCATGTATTGTCTTCTACTGGAGCCTCACTCCCAGATCTTGGGGTTTTGTTAAGTTCCTTTAGGAACTGGTCCCTCAACGACCTCCACCTTTTTTGGCATTGTTCTACTATTTTTTCGAAACAAAAAACCACAATTATTAGATCAATAATAATTTTAAAGTTTATATTTACTTGTCATCCCAAGAGAAGTTGCCACTGCCATCCAAGCCTTTTCTTTGAACAGCTTGTTCCTATAAGACTGCAGGGACTTATTGAAAATGCATTCGTGCTGTTTCACAGCTTCTATTAATTTTTCTTCGAACATTCTACAAAAAAGTCATTATTTTATAAATAACATTGAAAAATAATAATTTGAATCTCATTTACCTTTCAAATTACTCACAGGCCAACCAGAAAAAAATAAACTGTTCGTTATTCGCTAACTGTTTATTGTATTTTGTTTCCAATCTGTCACATTCATCGCATCATCGGGGCCTTTAAAATTTCAAAATGAAATGAAATGTTTCTCGCCGTATTTCTCCAAAATCATTTGCAGACCGGATCATGTTTAGTTTTCAGAGTGTTTTTGGCAACTTCGAGATGTTGTTCGTTTATGTCGCTACCGGCAATAATGCAATAGACCTGAAAGGAAGGAAGTCTGCAGTTGGAAAAATAAAATCCCGTATAACGACTTACAGCTTTTCTTAAATGGATCAGTGGAGTTCTTGAATTTATTACAGCTTGAGTTGATCTTCAAACTAATTTTCTGTTCGGGTTTGTCGATTTTCTCTTCAAGTACTTGCATTAAATCTTTATGAAGGGATTCCTTGTCGTGCTAACGTTTCTTGTAGATCATTTCGATGTTGTCGAATTTCACGAATTCAGCCTTGTTTTTTTTTCCAGGGGTCGCTTGCGGGTGTTAGTGATGGATTTCTTGATGTTGGCCATCTCGATTCGTTTGAAGTCTTCATCGGTGAAAATTCGTGACAAGGCGAGTTCTTGGGATGCTTGTTTTTCAGGAAGTCTTACTTCCTTCGGAAGCTTTTGTTTCTTTTGTTTGGGTTCGACTGTTGGCTTTTTAGATTTCACTTCTTTATCCGCCGATTCTAATTCATCTTCTCCACAATCTTCTTCGTCCTCCTCACCATCTTCATCATCATCCTCATCATCTACTTCGTCCTAATCCTCAACGTCAATATCGTGTTCCGAGTTCGGTTCCTCCTCGGCATCAGAAATATCGACCCACTGGCCATCGGTAGAATCCAAATCCCTATCATCATCGCCCCAATCGATAGTCTTGGATTTCTTTAGCAACACCTCAGCTCCAGGAACACTCTCATGCGTCTGAATCTTCCCGTAGTCTTTGATTTTTCGCTCCGCTTGAGCTTCTGTATGTCAACCACGGTCCTTCTTGTACATCATAACTGATTTTTCTTTATAGGCCTTGTAGATAACCAAATCTCGCAGCAATTCCTCATCCATTGCAAGAGGACATCTGGTACATATTTCTCGTATGGCGTTCAATCCAATGGCCATCACATCGCTGGAATTACGCTCGGTTATGAAATTATTCGCGATTGTCTTGAGAACTGCTGCCAAGACATCACCGGGTACGAGTCCGTGGGAAGCCTGAATTGGAGCGAATAGGAGAATTCTCGTACTTGACGCTGATGCGGCTGCAAGAACCTGGTGATATACTGATAGAAACTGAAGAGGAGAGGATCGTTCATACCAATGACCCGAAATATAACGTCCAAATTCATGAGTTTCACTTCGAAACATTCGTTTCCCGATTGCAGTTGTTTGAACAGACCCTCGACCACACCCAGGGAATTGTGGATGTAATGGATGCCAGAAAAGTTGAAGGGTTCGGCATTCTTCTTCTTCTTCGACACCTTGACAACTTGTATCTTGACCTGTGCCAACTGCTTTTGTCTTTTCTTGGGTTTTTTTTATTGAAACGATTCACCATCAGAGCTTTTTTCAAATCAACTTCATTGTCACGACGCAATTCGCCCGACTCTTTGGTTTCTTCGTCATGACCAAGGAAGAATTTCAATGAAGCCACTTGAACCTCAAAATTGAGTGTTTTTGTAAGAGAATTTGAAGAGCAAGCGAAGAACTTACTTTAGAGATTTTCGAGAAACAGCCACCAAGGCAATTTCAAGAAACTGGCCATTCAAAACAGCAGTTCCGGAAAATGCAGGGGCTGGTTTCTGGAAAGATGGCATCTTCATATAAAATAGATAAATTAAAACTGAATTGAATGTAAACTAAACTTACCATCAGTCTTGGATATCCATATTCTTCACAAATTCATTCACCCATTCAATTGCGACTGACAAATCACAAACAATTTATTTAGTTAACAGCTGATAAATGACAGATGTCTCATAACAGATTTCTTTTTCGAAAAATTCATAACAGAATTTTATAAAAGTTCGAAGTACTGGGGTTGAATCACGTAACGCGATAAGCGATAGTTGATAATTAAAATCAGGATTTTTGCTCTATGTAAGCTGATTATCAAATTGATAGTCAGCTATTTGCGATAATTTCATTTGATACCTATTTAGGTGTCGTTTTCAAATTATTATGCAGTTTTAATAAAAATTTAAATAAATATTAACATTGTATATGCTTATAATATACATATATTTAAATGCAATCTTACAAGTTTGAAGCAAAACAAATTCAAATAAAAAAAAAAACAAAATTTATATTAAGTGTGTTCTTTTACTCCGTAAAAGTCCTGAAAACTCCCGAAAACTTCTGAAAACTCTTAAATTCTCACACTTTTCTGTTCTTTTACTCAGGATTTTTGTTAGTTCTGTCACTTTTGAAGGTGCAAAATATTTCCCTATCTCTTTTTGCGGGAGAATTTCATAAGAAATACATTAATTTTTTTTACTAATTACTATTAAACGACAAATTCTAATTCGTGACTCTTTTCGAACAACGTTGGTGCAAAAGGAATACGGAATGCAAAAAGATGAAAAGAAAAATAATTTGTCCGGTGATTTTGTGTAGGTACTTTTACTAGTGAAAAGTGTAACCCAGACCGTAGAAAAGGTTTCAATCCCAATCTGTATCGGGTTTAAGATAAATTTCAAATGTCATACAGAACAAAATATTTTTCGACAAAGTCAGTGATGCCAAAAAATCAAAGATTTTTTTTATCAGCTTACATAGACCAAAGTAAAGTTGATAATCAAAAACAATGAACAATTTTTGATAATCAACTATCGCGTTACATGATTCCGGCCCTGAATACCAATTATAAAAGATCTTTTATTTCTAAATCTTTTATGATTCATAACAGAAAATTCGTAACAGAATAACAGAAATGGCAGAATAGCCCCAATTACAATATTTATAAATGTTTAACAAAGTATCAATGGTAAAATTTTTCTTAGACTTGGCAGGATTTGAGAACTGATGCTACAGCAATGAACAGTGCTCCCAATAAATATGAAAAAGGAACAGACGGAGGGTCGGCATAAGATGTTGTGTTAACTGAGCAGGATGAGAATGTTCTTTCCCTGATAATGTCAACAAGGTTGAAGGACATTAAGAAACTGAAGAACCCAGTATTGAATTTGTAAGGATATTACATACAATATATTGTATTTATTATAGGATGCAGGTATACACAGCCAGTCACTAGGTTAGAAGCAGGCTTTTCACACTAAATCAAAACCTCAGTTTTTGCGAAAATAGCCAAAACCTGTATCAAAACCACGAGGTTTCCCATACATTTTCTTCTCTTCATAAACTAGTAGGTTTTGATAAAATTCGTCAAAATTTTTTACGAATTGCAAAATTTTCAAAACAAACACACGTTAAAAACATTCAGCGCTCAGCTGAAAAAAAATAGACAGCTGTCAAACAAATTTGTTTTCAATAATAAAGAAAAACACTTTAAAACGAACTGTGCAGACGTGCAGAGACTGGTTGCGGTTAGCTCTATTTTTCTTTCATGAATTTATTGATAAAATTATTCTTCTCGTATAGATTATGGAAGAAAAGAAAAAAAAAACAAAAAGAAGAAGCTGTGGTCGGCGTTGGATGAAGAGTTTCTCTTGGAACTCTGGGAGGAGAACGAGAAGAAAAAACGGACAACACCTACAAGGAAATGTCGGCAGAATTTGAAGGTCGTCTGGTGGTGTTGTTGTACGGTTAAGGAAATTAAGATGAAAATAAACAACCAACCTATACAAGTAAGGAATTTCCTAATTATGTATTAGTAATGTTATTTAATTTGAATTTTTTGTTTAAAGAAAGGAAAAAAAAACGTATTGGGTCGTCTGGTGTTTCCCGTCAGAGTGGCCACTGTATTCTTGGATTCACGCTATTCTCGGGGAACATAGTCTTCAACTTGGATGAAATAGTTGAAGAGAGCCGTCCACGTAAGAAAAACATATATTTTAATGAAATACACGTTTTTATTATTCATATAATTACAGCAATCAATGCTGTCGAATTCCATTTCATCAACTGATGGTGCTGGAGAGTCAAGATACTCTACTGTTTCGTACTCGGAGTTTGAGGACGAGCCAATGATTGCCGAGTCCATCGCTCATTCAACGTCAAGGTCGGCTGTGAGAACTAAAAAAGAAAAATGAAAGAAAACGAAAATTCTTTAATTCAATCGGATGAAAGATTTGAAATTTTTTTGAAGCAAATAAATGCATCCGACAAAGAGGCAAAAGAATAATTTCCTTCCCATGCAATTGCAACTATTTTTAAAAACACAAATAAAGCAGCATCCCCCTCCACGGGGTAAGCTTTGACGTGGCGGAGCGGCTTACGGTAACTACTACTATGAAGCTTAGAGCTATGCGATCGCGAAACTTGATTTCGCAGAAGGGCCTCCCATGGTCGACAGGTCGAAGCGGAGTAGGGTGTTACTACCAATTACCCCACAACGAAGGAGTGTTCCCACCAAGGCACTCCCACCGAGGGACGGTAGCGAATGAATTTCTTCTTTGGAATCAACGGTGGCGTCTCCAGTTCCAGTTAGGCCGAACTACTTGGTGAACACCTTTACGGGCTACTTCGACTTATTTGAAGCCCAGGCCATAAAAGGAGCGGTTTTCCCGGCTCTTGCACTTGTGCGTCGGGGTGACTTCCCGACCACGTAGAAAAAATCTTAGTTGCGAAGCAACAACAGGCCTCGGAAACGGACGGATACACTGATGACGACCCAAGCAAATGTACAAAGGACAACGATTTTCGGATATGCACGTGGAAAGTTAGGTCCCTTAAAAGACCGCGTGCTGCCGAACAGTAAGCGGAGACCCTCAACTGCTACAAAGCAGATATTACTGCTATCCAGGAAATGCGATGGGATGGACCAGGGCAAAGGAGGATGAGAAACTGCGACATCTACTATGGTAATTGTTACCGAGAGCAACAAAAGCGACTCTTTGGATGCGGATTCGTCGTGGGAAGCAGACTCAGGCAAAAAGTCTTGAGCTTCAAATGCGTGAGCGAACGCATCACGACAATCCGAATCAAGGCTAAATTCGGCAACATTAGCCTAATATGTGCGCATGCCCCCACAGAAGATAAAAAGGACGACACCAAAGACGAGTTCTACGAGCTCCTTGACAAAACGTATGAGCAATGTCCTAGTTATGACATTAAAATTGTCCACGGCGATTTTAACGCAAAGCTGGGAAAGGAGGACATCTTTGGTGGAACAGTCGGAAAGCACAGCTTGCTGGACACCACTTCCGATAACGGATTCAGGCTGATCGATTTTGCTGCGGGGCGAAATGTTGTGGTAGCAAGCACCTGGTTCCCTCATCTCAACATCCATAAAGGTACATGGAGATCTCCTGATCAATCAACCGTCAACCAGATTGATCACATTGCAATCGACGGAAGGCACTTGTCCAGCATTTTAGATGTTCGAACTTTCCGAGGAGCTAACATCGACTCGGACCACTACCTCGTCGTAGCCAAGGTAATGCTACGAATATCCCGACAACGGCCAAAACAAGGAAATGCTGCAAGAAAATTCGATGTCGGATGGCTACAATCGCAAGAGATCGCCAGATCCTTCTCTGATCGAGTGTCAAGTAACCTCTTAAGGAGTCCTATGCCGCCAACATCAAGTATCGAAGACCAGTGGCAACATTGCCAGAGAGCAGTTAGAGATGCAGCCTCTAATGTGCTGGGTTTCACACAGCCACCAAAACGAAACCCCTGGTTTGACGAAGAATGCAGGCAGGCCCATGCCGCCAAGCAGGAGGCATACAAAGCGGCGCTGCATAGAAGGACAAGAGCTGCTCGTTACGAGCAAAAGAGGAGAGAGGAACGCCGGCTTCTCAGGAGAAAAAGAGAGAGCACGAGAAGCGTCAGATCGAGGATGTTGAGAGAGCCAACAGCAGGAATGAAGTTCGGAGGTTTAACCGAAAGGTTAAACAGCTGGCTCAAGGTCATCGAGCAAGAACCGATGCCTGCAGAGATAAACAAGGGAACATCATAGTAGAATCGCAGTCAATGCTGGGGATTTGGAAAGACCACTTCTGAAGATTGTATAACGGCGACGACGAAGAAAATACCGCCGTCAGACAGGAGCCTTTCATCGGACACGATGATAGCCAACAATTCCGTGAACCCGACCTAGAAGAAGTGAAAACCGCAATATCACGGCTGAAATCCAACAAAGCCGCTGGAGCAGATGGACTAGCTGCTGAGTTGTTCAAAGCAGCAGGCGACGAGCTAGATAGGAGCATGCACCAAATCATCTGTAAGATATGGTCAGAAGAATGCATGCCCGATGAATGGAACCTCAGCATTGTTTGCCCGATCCTGAAAAAGAGAGATCCTCTAAACTACGCTAAGTATAGAGGAATAAGTCTACTAAACATCGCCTACAAGATCCTCTCTGCCGCAATATGTGAACGTCGCTTTCGTCAACAATCTGATTGGTCCTTATCAATGTGGCTTCAGGCCAGGAAAGTCAACCATCGACCAAATTTTCACGTTGCGGCAGATCCTGGAAAAGACCTATGAACTCCAAACCGATACCCACCACCTTTTCATCTATTTTAAGGCCGCGTATGACAGCATCTACAGAGACGAACTGTACAAAGCTATGTCTAGTTTTGGCGTCCCTGCCAAGCTCGTTCGCTTGTGCAAAATGACGATGGAAAACTCACGCTTCTCCATCAAGGTTGGCAACGAGCTTACGGAATCTTTCAACGTCAAAAAAGGATTCAGACAAGGCGATGCACTGTCATGCGATTTCTTTAACATCGTTCTTGAGAAGATAGTGAGAACTCCAACGTCAACACCGGAGGCGCTTTCTTCCAAAAATCTGTTCAACTTCTCGCGTACGCCGATGATATTGATATAATGGGAAGAACACAGCGTGATGTCAATTGCGCCTTTGTGAGAATTGAGACAGAAGCGGCAAAAATGGGTTTAGCGGTAAATGAGGGAAAAACGAAGTATATGCTGTCTTCGAGGAAGTACACCCAACACCGATGGCTCGGGCAGAACGTCACAATAGACACATATAACTTCGAGGTAGTAGAGGAGTTTGTCTACCTAGGCTCCGCTATAAACACGGGCAATAACACCAGCGCCGAGATCAGACGAAGAATAACTCTTGCTAATAGCTGTTTCTTTGGGCTTAGAAAGCAATTGAGTGGAAAAGCCCTCTCTCGAGCAACTAAGGTAAAACTGTACAACACACTCATCATCCCAGTCCTGCTGTATGGTGCAGAAGCATGGACCCTGACAAAATCGGATGAAAGTGCCTTAGGCTGTTTCGAGAGGAAAGTTCTTCTGCATTGAAGGGGAATGGCGAAGAAGATACAACAGCGAATTTTACGGGTTGTAATCAGATGGCTCGGTCATTTAGAGCGAATGGACACCAATGCTCCGGCCCGGAAAGCCTTCGACACTATTCCCGAGGGACGTAGGAGGAGAGGAAGACCGCGACTCAGGTGGCGCACTCAAGTGGAAGAGGACCTCAATCAACTTGGAGTGCAAAACTGGAGACGACTAGCTAAGGATCGAGCTAGCTGGCGGAGACTGATGGTTGAGGCCCAAGTCCACAACGGACTGTAGCGCCACCTTAAGTAAGTAAGTAAGTAAGCTATAAAATAAGGCGCAGGGACATAAGTCCCAAATTTTTTTTGGGATTTATGTCCCACCCAAGTAGGACATAACACCCAAATTGAGTTTGGGACTTAAGTCTCACCCAAGTGGGTCATAAGACCCAAAAAAAAAAGTTGGGCGTTAAGTCCCACATATTGTGAATAAGAAATTCTGCGTTAATTCAACAAAATATACTTTGCGTTAAACTACTTGTTTTAATTTTTTTTTATCTTATCATTCTTAATTCTCATGAACATTTTTTTTCAATAATTTTATCATTGAATAATAAACTTCATACCAGTGCGGTTCAAGAAAGATTTGTTTTATTTCAATATACTCGTGCATAATATATTCTAAAATTTTCAAACCTACACCAACATAAATCAGTTCTGCTTTTAATTATAAAAACATATATAAAGCATTATACATGCAATATATTAAAACTTGTAAGGCAAGATTAACATATGATAGCTGATTAAATAAAATAATAAAGTGCAATGGTGTCACACATGTACATAGTGACCAGGAGGACATGATGAAGAAAATAAAACTTCTGAAATCAATTAAAAGTGAGTGTTCCGTTCGAACTAAACGAAGAACGTCGGCCAAGCAAATTTTTGACGACAAACGACAAACACCTAATTCAATTTAGTTCTGTAAAGCGCCACATGAACAGAATAAAATAAAAGAAGCATTCTCAAACGAAAATGTATTGGCTGAATACGGTATGTCGAAATATGACAGAGATAAACAATTTTATAGACACACAATTTTGGAACAAAAGTTTGGATATACGATTTTCCTGGCACCTAAGATTGTAGAACTTATGCAAACATTGCCTCAGTCTGATAGAAATTTTCGAATTGATGGGAAATTTAGTGTTCTACCATCATGCGGGTGTAGGCAATTGATAATCATATACATAGCCCATGCTGAACATGTAAGTAACTGATAATATTATAATAGTCATATAATTACTTCTCACTTTATAATAAACGAAAATAAATTTGAGAAAAGAAAGTTATAAGATTTTAAATATAGTATACAAATTTTAATAAAAGAAATATTATATGTACATATGTATCAAGCTTCTAACAAAAAAAAAATTGAGAACAGAAACTTTCATGTAAAATTTTGGTTTTTGAGACTTTATAAAATTAAAGCCCAAAAATCGGCGCAGGGACATAAGTTTCTATTTTTTTCTTTTGCACTTATGTCCCACCTAAGTGAGACATAACACCCAAATTGAGTTTGGGATTTAAGTCCCACCTAAGTGGGTCATAAGTCCCAGTTTTTTTTTTCCCGTAAGTGGGACATAAGACCCAAATAAAAAAAAATATAGTTTGAATAAAAAAAAAAATAAATAAGAAATCATCAATGAATACAGCAGTATTAACCATGAACATTTTACAAATTATCCATTTACAGAACAATGTCTGTGCAGCAAAGCGCACCGGATCCGCTAGTAATTGAAAAAAAATATCCCTTAGTTTCATCTACAGGCTAACACAAACAAAATAAAACAAAAATTATCCAAATCCTCCAGCCGTTTGTGAGTTATTAGGTTACACACGAACAGGATTTCATTTTTTTATATATACGTTTAAAAATAGTTGCAAGGTAATACCACTTTCTTTAGTATTTTCGAAACAAATGGTGGAGAAAAGAAAGTTAAAAGATTAAAGATTTAAGACAAGTATACAAATTTTGATATTACAAACATATACATATGTATGTATCAAACTTATGAAGGTACCTAGGTAGGTATGTAGGTACTTAAATAGTTAATGCTCTTGTTTAATGATTCAATTGACAAATAAATTGATAAAAGTTCAAATTAAATATTAAAAAATGAATCGTTTTATAAAAGTTTTAGTGAATCGAAACTTAAGCATTTAAGTTCAACATAAATCTTTCTGTGACAGTTTAGGCAGAGGAAAAAGTACAGAATAAGAGTTTATGTTCAACATAAATTATTAAAGTTACCATTCAGCAAATGACCCTTAATCGTTAAGAATGATGATAGGTAGTTGGCATCCGTAATAGGGTTAGGGTTGTTTGGTAGGTACCTATACTAGTTTTTTAATTGGTTGATGGTCTATCGTAGATAGATAGGTATGTTAAGACTAAGAATAGGCACCAATCGGCAAAATAATTTTTAATGGTTTAACCCTTTCGAACCCAAGCTATGAAAATCAATATTAAAAAATGTTTTTTTCGGTATTATCGGGTCAAAAACATCACAACTACGAGATATGAAAAGCAAAAAGTTATTTTCCAAAATAATAAATAGCAAAACTAATGTGTTATTCTCATGTTACATGTAAGTAACATGCACTGCCTATGACCACCAAAAAACGTCGGAGAACTGAGAAAATAACTTTTTATGAATCTATAATGTATTCTTCTTAGCAAAAAAGTAAAACACTTTCTGCATTAACATTTTTTATATTTTTTTTTTCAAAATTATGACCATGTATAAAAAGGTTTTTTTTGCAAAAAAAAAAAAATGTGAATTTCAGTCCCTTTTTCGATTAAAAAAATTGAAAGGTAGGTATGCTATTTGACTAACTTTTTGTAATAATCCAATAACTAGGCATTATTATCTTTCAATTAAGCCATCGAAACCTAAAAAATTGTTTAATTTAATATTTTTTAAGAATTTTTAAAAAAATGTTACATGGGTCCGAAAGGGTTAAAAGAAGGTATAACAAGAAAAATGTAAGATAGGTTGGTAATAAGAATAACGGACAAAAAATGAAAATGGCTTTTTGTGTAGCCATATCCCTTCGTAATATAGACATTATAGGTACCTAGGTAGGTATTGTAGAATGAAAACTAGTTGGCCTTGGATTTCTGTCTTTCAAACATTAATACAAAATCTGTCGTGTGTCCAATAGGAAAATACCAATGTAGGTGCCTACCTATGGAAAAAAAAAGAAACATGTAGATAGGTAAGTGTGTTCCACTTTACAAGGCAAAACAAAAAAAAATAACAATATAAATCATTAGTTCCCCACCTATTATTTTCGCAGACACATCAATACCAACATATATGCTGAAAGTCTTAAGGGGTCTGGCCATCCTGAATTTTTTTTCTTTTTTTTATTTAGCTTAAATTAACCCCCTAACCGTAACGAACATTTTAATACCTTTTGCATATCGAAATACTCAAAATTGACGAAGTAAAAGGCATTTTTCGACAGCAATATTGAGCCAATTAGAACGGTGGACTCCATTTATCTTACAATTATCTCGAAATTATATTTTTGACCGGATACCATCGAGATCTCGGAAACTATCCGTCCGATTGCTTTCAAATTTTTACTGAATATTTTTGAAAGCGTAGTATTTTTTTGATAACATAATTAGGTAGCTTTTTTTTTAAATAATTTTTTGTTTCAAAAATCTTGGTAAAAAAAATGAAAAAAATTGTTTTTCTGCTCGCCATAATTTTTTCCCACCGTATTTAACGACTCCAAACCACTTATATAAAATTAGGGTGCTTTTTTAAAGTGAGTTCCCCGTGCCTCTCACTCTTAGGGTGCTTTTTTTAAGTGAGTTTCCCGTGCCTCTCACTCTTAGGGTGCTTTTTTTAAGTGAGTTCCCCGTGCCTCTCACTTTCGTATGCAAGGAGTCTTAAAAGTCTCCAATATACTGTGCTACCGCTAGCAGGAACTCTTGTGGAGTCTTGGCATCGTACTGGCGTATAAGTCTGAAGAGCCTTTCATTTGCCTGAGCATACTCAGCTCTTGAATATAGTGGCACGCGGTCCCCACCAGTACTGAAACGTTCGAATAGGATGTTGATTCTCACATGCTCATTTAAAAGGCCTTCCAAGAGCTTATAGACATTTGGGTGTTGGCACCCAATCGCACCTTGGAAAGCCCTATGCCAAGACTCCACTCCATTATTTGTCCTCGGAAGGTCTTGTGTCGTTGTGTCCTTGCAATTCCACATTGAAATATTGAATCGAGGAGTACGATGGCGGCGGCCTACCCAAGTATTCTCAAAATACTCGAGAAAATCTTGGTGATTTTGTGTATCACCAAAACTTTCTATCAGCTCGCTCGCCAATATCTCATAACGATCCAATACATCATTGGTATCGCAAAAACACAACACCACAAACTTCCGAAGACAATTATAAAAGTTCCTGTCCGCTCCGTATCTTGCTTGCATCCCTAATTTCTGAACGTTTCTGCGAACTGCTTGCGCGAAATGGAAAAAGCAGCCATGAATCACCGCTTCGGGGAAAAATTCTCGGAGAGCAAGCTCCTCCGCCTTTTCGAAGTCGATGATTATGTTATTTGGCTGAACATTTTCCATTCCCCCTGATTCACGTATTAACGCAAGCGTCCGCAAGTATGTTTCCTTTGTTTTATTAGGGAGCAAGCAAAATATGAAGGGTAGCACCTTGTTTTGGAAGCGTCCGTGGATGGCCCAAAGCTGGTAAAATATGCTCGGGCACACATCAAAGGTGCCATCCAGCAGCCACGTCTCACACCGCACAAGTCTTGTCCGGTCCGTATGTGAACCGATTATTCGGTTCACATCCTCCCTGCCTGTGTCGGCTAACAAAAACGGTTCCGGAGTACCTGTTTTTGTCACCAACAGTTCGGCAGGAAGATCTATTTCGGACCGGCTGTGAGGAATTGGTCTTGCTTGGTGCTGTCGACGACGCCGCTGCCGGGTTACAGCATTTTCATGTGATCTCAGCTTTGGGCCACGGTTAGACGCTTCCACAGAAACTCTTTGCATACAGCGTGCAACTATTGACCTGGGAGAATCGGAGGATGTGGTGGCCATGGCTTTGCTATTTGCGAGCAACCTCATACAAAACGGGGGAAGTGCCGTTATGCTCATTTAGCAAAACCACATTTCTTTCCCTAGAAACAACCCTTCCCTTACATTTGAAGCTCCGATACTTCTCGCACCTCCAAAAAGTCTTATCCTCTTCCCCCCTATACTTAACATAAGCAAATCCTTCTTAGTGAAGTTTGTCTGCCCCCCTTTGGGATTTGATAAAATCAACCATCATGAAATCGCAAAAAAAACTCTTAGAAAAACCTCAAAAAATAAAGTCCTTACTCTTTGAGAGTTACCAAGAGAGTGAGAAAAATATTAAAAATAAATTTAAATTAAAAATAAAAAGGTCTCCCAATATATCATTATTCTTTAGACCTAAGAAGTTGAAATTAGGTGTGTGGATAGACTTATGTGTAATCTTAAAAAATTAGTACAAAACCTGAACCGTTAGTTTTTGTGTACTAAAAAAAATTAACGAACTTCTCGAGGCTCGGCCTTTATGTGTAACAAATTTCAACTTTCTAGGTCTTGGTAATATCCGAAAAATTGACTTTCTTAAGTTTTCCGCTTCTCTGTTCTAAAAGCTGAAAAAGTTATACTTAAACCACCATACGTCTTTCCTTCCCACGAAAACCACCTAGACCACACACCCTAAATTCGTACAAAAGCCGTAAGGTACATATTCACATCCTATATAGAAGATAAAAAAAACTATGTCCCTACCTACTTCTCATTCCCTTCATAAAAAAACACACAAAAAATTCCAAAAACCAAACACCTTTCGCACATATCAATCAACGCAAAATTCCGTCTAAAAAAAAACTAAACCTCAAAAATAAAAAAGAAATAAAGAAAAACAACCACCTACAAGAATCTTTTCTTGAAAGTCACCTCCTCTTTTTTTTTTAGAATGAACTCAAAATGAATATTTTGTTGCAATCGAACCTTATGATCAGGTGTCTCATGATAAGTTGCGTGCGATATGTTGTCCCATGATATCTTCTGCCATGAAGATATCATTACACCCAACTCGATAAAAATATCGGATTCTTTAGCTGAAGTTTCGCTTCAAGGGCTTCTTAACCATACAGTTGAACGCATCGTAGAATCCCAAAAAGAAATTTTTGAAAATTTGGAGAATGATTTCGGTAATAAAAAAAATTAAAAAACAAAGTTTTGTGTTATGTTGTAAAACTTGTGCCTTCATTCTTTAGCTGTGTTAATAGAAAAAGTGTTTCGTGTTTGTTGTAACCGATAACTTCAGTTGTAAATATAGTGTCGCTTGTGGAATAATTTTGTGTTCGTCTTTTTAAACATATAATTTCATTGTGGCTAAATGCATTCTTGATTTAGGTCATCTTACTCTAATCGGCAAATGGGGCTTTGATGGGAGCAGTGATCAGTCCGAATACAAGCAAAAAATATCCGGCGAATTCAGCGATTCGGACATGTTTATCACTTCGTATGTTCCAATACAACTTTTTTCCCAAATGGGTGATGAGTCTGAAAAGAAAATTGCATGGCAAAATCCTCGGCCAGGATCAACTCGATACTGCCGACCCATACGTTTTCAATTGAAAAAGGAAACAGCAGACTTGAGCCGAGCTGAGCAAGAGTATATACAGAGCCAAATAAATGAACTTAACGAAACAAATATAAAGATATCGGACCGTTTTATCAGCATGAAGCATATACCTACTAAAACTGACAATGGTTGATGGTAAGGTATGCAACGCCTTGTCTCATACGGCTTCACAACAAGTTTGCTATATTTGTGGAGCAAAACCTACCAACATGAACGACATTGAAAGCTCCTTAGAAAGGACGATAAATGAGGATTACCTTGATTTCGGCATATCTCCCCTGCATGCATGGATAAGGTTTTTTGAATTCTTCATTCATTTAGCCTATAGGTTGGACTTCAAAAAATGGCGTACGGGAAGTAGTGAGAAACATCTCATGGAAGCGCAAAAAAACGTATCCAAGGAGAATTTAGGCAGATTGGGTTGATAGTCGACAAGCCGAAACAAGGTGGAGGCAATTCAAACGATGGAAATACTGCCCAGATTTTTCGCAAACCCATCTGTATCCTCACAAATAACTGGAGTAAAACAGTCAGTTATAGAAAGATGTGCTGTGATTTTAAAAACTTTGGCTAGCTGTTTTGCAATAAATGCCGAAATTTTTCAGGAATACACTCAAGAAACAGCCCGAGAAATCGTTGCAGAGTATCCTTGGTATCCATTGCCAGCTTCAGTGCACAAAGTTTTAATTCATGGCGGTCAAATAGTAAAACATTCCATATTACCTATAGGCCAATTTACGGAGGAGGCAGCTGAAGCCAAAAACAAGGATGTGAAGTTTTTCCGTTCTAAAAACACACGCAAAATATCAAGGACGTCAACAAACACCGATTTGTTAAATAGACTATTGTTGACTTCAGACCCTTTGCTATCTAACGAAAGAAATTAAAAAAAAAAACAAAAATCGACTTTGTCCAAAGAAATTTTAAATTTATTGATGTAATTCTTTTGAAAGTTAAATAAAATATGTAAAAAAATATTTTTTTAATAATTTAATTTAGTTTACACTAGTTAAAATTAAATTTAGATTTTTGACCGCATTTCCCATATAAATGGAACCACTGTGCGCCACCTTAAGTAAGTAAGTAAGAGAAAAAATTTAACTTGGATGGGCCAGATGGCTGTAATTATTATATCCACGATCTGAGAAAGGAAGAGAAGCTTCTGAACTGCCATCATAGCAGAGAAGGAGGCGTAATGGTCTGGGATGCAATTTCCTTCTATGGCACAGTAGATTTAGTTTTTCAAAGTACGAAAATTACCGGAAATAGCTATAAAAAGTTGTGGTAGCAAGCACCTGGTTCCCTCATCTCAACATCCATTAAGGTACATGGAGATCTCCTGATCAATCAACCCTCAACCACATTGATCACATTGCGATCGACGGAAGGCACTTGTCCAGCATTTTCGATGTTCAAACTTTCCGAGGAGCTAACATCGACTCGGACCACTACCTCGTCGTAGCCAAGGTGGTGCTACGAATATCCCGACAACGGCCAAAACAAGGAAATGCTGCAAGAAAATTCGACGTCGGATGGCTACAATCGCAAGAGATCGCCAGATCTTTCTCTGATCGAGTGTCAAGTAACCTTTTAAGGAGTCCTATGCCGCCAACATCAAGTATCGAAGACCAGTGGCAACATTGCCAGAGAGCAGTTAGAGATGCCGCCTCTAATGTGCTGGGTTTCAAACAGCCACCAAAACGAAACCCCTGGTTTGACGAAGAATGCAGGCAGGCCCATGCAGCCAAGCAGGAGGCATACAAAGCGGCGCTGCATAGAAGGACAAGAGCTGCTCGAGAGCTCTACGAGCGAAAGAAGAGAGAGGAACGCCGGCTTCTCAGGAGAAAAAAGAGAGAGCATGAGAAGCGTCAGATCGAGGATGTTGAGAGAGTCAACAGCAGGAATGAAGTTCGGAGGTTTTACCGAAAGGTTAAACAGGTGGCTCAAGGTCATCGAGCAAGAACAGATGTCTGGAGAGATAAACAAGGGAACATCATAGTAGAATCGCTGTCATTGCTGGGGATTTGGAAAGACCACTTCTGAAGATTGTATAACGGCTACGACGAACAAAATACCGCCGTCAGACAGGAGCCTTTCATCGGACACGATGATAGCCAACAATTCCGAAAACCCGACCTAGAAGAAGTGAAAACCGCAATATCACGGCTGAAATCCAACAAAGCCGCTGGAGCAGATGGACTAGCTGCTGAGTTGTTCAAAGCAGCAGGCGACGAGCTAGATAGTAGCATGCACCAAATAATCTGTAACATATGGTCAGAGGAATGGAACCTCAGCAGGGAGCAGGGAGATCCTCTAAACTGCGCCAGCTATAGAGGAATAAGTCTACTAAACATCGCCTACAAGATCCTCTCTGCCGTAACATGTGAACGTCTAAAGCCTTTCGTCAACAAGCTGATTGGTCCTTATCAATGTGGCTTCAGGCCAGGAAAGTCAACCATCGACCAAATTTTCACGTTGCGGCAGATCCTGGAAAAGACCTATGAACTCCAAATCGATACCCACCACCTTTTCATCGATTTTAAGGCCGCGTATGACAGCATCTACAGAGACGAACTGTACAAAGCTATGTCTAGTTTTGGCGTCCCTGCCAAGCTCGTCCGCTTGTGCAAAATGACGATGGAGAACTCACGCTGCTCCATCAAGGTTGGCAACGAGCTTACGGAATCTTTCGACGTCAAAAAAGGATTCAGACAAGGCGATGCACTGTCATGCGATTTCTTTAACATCGTTCTTGAGAAGATAGTGCAGAACTCCAACGTCAACACCAGAGACACTATCTTCCAAAAATCTGTTCAACTTCTCGCGTACGCCGATGATATTGATGTAATGGGAAGAACACAGCGTGATGTCAATGGCACCTTTGTGAGAATTGAGACAGAAGCGGCAAAAATGGGTTTAGCGGTAAATGAGGGAAAAACGAAGTATATGCTGTCTTCGAGGAAGGACACCCAATACCGACGGCTCGGGCAGAACGTCACAATAGACACATATAACTTCGAGGTAGTAGAGAAGTTTGTCTACCTAGTCTCCGCTATAAACACGGGCAATAACACCAGCGCCGAGATCAAACGAAGAATAACTCTGGCTAATCGCTGTTTCTTTGGGCTAAGAAAGCAATTGAGTGGAAAAGCCCTCTCTCGAGCAACTAAGGTTAAACTGTACAACACACTCATCATCCCAGTCCTGCTGTATGGTGCGGAAGCATGGACCCTGACAAAATCGGATGAAAGTGCCTTAGGCTGTTTCTGGCTGGCCCCGTGTGCATTGAAGGGGAATGGTGAAGAAGATACAACAGCGAACTTTACGGGTTGTACAACGTCATGGACCTAGCCAGAAGGGTCAAGGTTCAGAGACTCAGATAGCTCGGTCATTTAGAGCGAATGGACACCAATGCTCCGGCCCGGAAAACCTTCGACACTATTCCCGAGGGACGTAGGAGGATAGGAAGACCGCGACTCAGGTGGCGCACTCAAGTGGAAGAGGACCTCAATCAACTTGGAGTGCAAGTGCAGTTGGAGACGACTAGCTAAGGACCGAGCTAGCTGGCGGAGACTGTTGATTGAGGCCCAAGTCCACAACGGACTGTAGCGCCACCTTAAGTAAGTAAGTAAATATAATTTGTATAAAAAGAATACATATATGACAATCGAAATAATTTTGCAGCTTATTTTGATTGTTTCGTGAATTGAATTTTATTTCTAAAGGGAAAGAGAAAGGACTTTGGAATACAAAGAACTCATGCAAGCAACGCATTAGATGTTTTTCTTTTGTAGTTGAAAAATCTGAACTTTGAAAATTCTGATCAACCTGAACTGGCTCTGAGCATTGTTTACTCTGAAAGAATCTGAGCCTTCGCTGAGAATGTTATTGTCTGAGCGGATTTGCTTGCTCTGATCGTTCCGAAATTGGGATCTGAACGAAAAAAGTAACACAACTTTTTAGCTCTAAACACTCAGATTTAAAAAAAAAAAAACACAATTTTCGGTTTGACAATTTAGATTCTGAGCAAATGTAAAAGAGAAAAACGCCTATTGTATAAAGTATAATGCTGGGATGAAAACAAAAAAAAAAATATTTTCACTCCCAATCGCCTTTGATTGGGGATTCGGCAACAGACCAGTGATCACTTTATAACAAGATTGGAAACCTACCTACGTTTTACCCTCCAAATACCGCAAAAGTTATTTTTTTTCATACACTTATGGCGTTTTTAATTGGCAATCTGGAATCGAAAAAGAAGCATTCTGTTTTTTAAATCAGAAGGGAAATTCTCTTCTTTTCAGAATCAGAACTGTCACTTTTGCCCAATTGAACGCTTTCAGAATGCTTTTTTTTACTTCCAGATTGCCAATTAAAAACGCCATTATACTCTTGCAGCAAACTTGCTTTATTATGTAGGCAATTGTATCATAATTAAGTTTGTATTACACGCATACTCTTACAGCTAACCTGCTCCCTTAGCTTGTAGGCAAATGTCATTTTGACAGCAAGCTTTCCCATCTTGTTATAACTGATCAGTGCAACAGACCTTCGAACAGAGCAGAGCTCCAGAATATTCGGAAAAAAAAATATTTATATTCGATTCAATTCAATAATAAAAACATTCATTTTAAACCGTAAAAATGTATTCATTTCTTCTTGAAAAATAAAAATAAAAAGATCAACGATGTGAAAAAAAAAACAATAAGTGCGTTTTTTTTATAAAATTAGAATCGGATGGTGTTCGATTCTTCGGAATTTTGGGGATTAAAATCCTCGTGATTTGACGCGTGGACAGTTTCAACTGTACAAAAAAGGAAAACAAAAACAATAATTTACAATCAATAATTAATAAATTTAACGCAGCACGTGTGCTTGTGTTTTTGGTGTTCTCTTAATTCTGCCTCAATGCAGCAAATTAATGAGTCAGTCAAAAAAAAAGAAAAATGTGTGATATGAATTAGTGGCCAATTACAATTACCCAATAACATCGATTCGTTACCCTCATGCTCCAATATGGACATCACTTCTGAAGATTATATCTACGAACTGGCAAACGCCCTCAAAAAAACATACAGCTCCAGCGGTCAACATTAATAAAAATACAAAGTTTGACACAAATGAAAACCAATTCAATCTGCTTGACATTGAAGTGCATGCTTTAGGAAATACTCCAAAAGCCAGTGAATTAACATTTGAAGTAAAATAATTCGGAAAAGATTACAATCAACACTCAAAATAATATACCGGAAGAACAAAATTCATTCTCAGGTAAGTACTGTCCACCTATTATTGTTAAAAATCTTGATATTAGAAAATTAATCAGAGAATTCCAAAATAAATCTGTAAATTTTCAATATAAAATTGTGAACAGGGGTAACACTAGTAAACTATATATTAACAATAGTGATGCACACAGGAAGATTATGTCCATCCTAAGAAATGCGGAAGGAATACAAGCAAATTCTATTACGCTCAAAGAAGATAGGACGACCAACGTTCTCCTGAGAGGACTCACATCGAGCTTTCCAACCGAAGAAATATTTGAGGAAATTAAATCTAAATTCCCAAATATATCTCAAGTGTCAGTGTTTGAGACATTAAAGTCAAAACAACACAAAATTAATTACAATCTTTACCTTGTAAAATCTATGAGGGAAGGAAAGGCGCATCTTGGGGTATTAGTTGTAGCCAGTGCTTTCATTTTATGAGCTCCTTTTCTTGAATTGGTTGGTCCCAGGTTATGTTAGACCTCCAAACGTCCTGCAGTATAATTTTAGCGTAGATCAGGTAATGAGCTAACAGACCAAGTGGATTGTAGATCGACATCAACACGCGAAGAACCTCACGTTTAGTAGGCGTCTTCTGACCTGTTAAAACTTCCTTGTTTTTTCCATTGAATCCGATGGTGAAGGTGAAGGTATCAGTGACCGTCGACCACCACATTCCTAACACTTTATGAAGTCCTTGTTCCGTCACGATGTTTAAGTGTTTCTTGTTGTAAGCTGGATCGTTGAATTTGGCCATGAATATCTTTGAGTCAGACAGCCAGTTGCGTATCTCGAACCCACGACGTATCGTACGTCTTCTGCGAGTTTAATCGCTTCATCTGGGGTGTCAACGCTTACAAGTAGGTTATCGACATAAAGATCGTTAATTATTGCATCGTTCGCTCTGGGGAAGTTTTCTTTGAAGTTCGAGGAGTTTAAGTTCTTTATTATATTGGGCGGTGCTTGGAGAACATGTAGCTCCGAACGTCATGACCTTCATTATGATAGTTGGTCGGGCCCTTTCAGCAACATATCATTGAGTGATAAAAATAAGACCTCGGATTTTGCATATTTGCATATTTTTTAAAGAATAAGACAGGTAAATTCTGATGAAACCAATGTTTGTTTCATCGAAAATTAAGTTGAAAACGATGTGCATATTTTTAAATTTTTTGCATATGCTTAAAATATGCCGAATATATGCGATATAAGCAAGAAATATGCAAAATATGCTAAACATATGCAAAATATGCAAAGCATATGCAAAATCTTCCAATGTTCAAAAAATCAAAAATATATATATATATATAAATAGTTGATCGTTTGTCGATTCGGCGAGAAAACAAAACATTTTCAGTTGTCTTTGGAAAAATGGAAATAGAAACAAAGCAAGGACATGGTTGCTTTTATAGCTCGAGTTCTCATAATCGGATCTTCGAGATAAAGGATTCGTAAATGCTAGCTGTTTGCATTCACGTGGACTTTTTTTTTATAAATTCATCTTATTCTTAATTTTCCTAAATCTCCACAAATACATTTTTCTGTTTCATATCTTTTTAAACTTAATGAAGTTTTGTTGACTGGTGTCAATTGGATGATGAGGTAGGTAGAACCCTTCACCGACAGGTGGCCACGGCCCCCAGGCATAATAAGAAAAAAATTCAGGTCAGTTTTCAGTCGTTATCAATGAACAAAATGATTAATCCAGGGAAAATCCAATACTTTTCTGCTTCATTGAGGCCTCATAAAATTCCAATTACAGAACAAATATTAAAAGAAAGGTTAATGTTTCATAATAAATCAATAAAACTAAAAGTCGAGATAGGTAATAATAAAAACAAGGATTTTCTTAGAAAAAAGTGGTCTTGCTTTTTTTTTTATTTCTCAAGAACGAAAAGACATTTTTGCATACGGTTTTTTGTTTTCGACTAAAAATTAACAATGGCATTGAATTTTTAAAACAAAATTAGTACTTAATTTTATAAAATTTTGAAAAAACCTGGTTCAAAAATGATTTTTTTGTTTTTTTTTTTTTTTGAAAATTTTGAGTTTGAGAGTTAATATTTTTTAAACTATTCGTTAAAACAATTTAATTTAAAAACAAAATGAAAGAAGATAATTCTGGCTTTTAAAAAAGGTACAACACGGTGTTGTAAACGAAGCCGTTGATTTTCAATATATTTTTTTTAAATAAGTCAATTTTTCAGAATAATTGCCCCTCCTGGCTAAAAGGGGGGAAATAGACCCCCCCTCCCATACGATTTTTTTCTTGTCTCAACTCGACCTACACGCTCTAGCTTTTTGGCACAACGCTCGTGAATCACCCTGTATAGTAGAATGTTAGGTAACGGAACAAAAAAATGTATACAATTTCAAAATACATACATTTTACCGATTGACATTACACCAATGGATTTTGGTTTACCACATATTTTCGATGATTTACACAATATAAGGGACACAAGCTTTTGTCTAAAAAATATTGATAAACATCAATTCATTGAAATGTTTAAAAATAGCAACCGGCATTAAACTAGACATTTGTTGGAAAATTGTCTGACGGTTCCGAAAAAAAGTATTAATTGTGAATCCTGAATTAATCACCTGAGCTTAACTAGTTACCAGGGGTCACGATCGAGGACGTGGCAGTAAATCGACCCTCACCCTCCCACCTCCAATCTTTGCATACTTTTTTCGTTAAATATTTTTACAATGAACTTTTGACATACATTTTTTAAGCGTTCATAACATTTGTTAATTTTCGTATTTTATTTCTAGTTTTGTTTTTTTCTTTACTAACGGTTTAATCAAGAAGCCATTTACAATTTTTATAAAGTATAACTACCATTACCATTACCATTGTACAAACTATCAACTATCACTGCAGCTGCACTGAGAGTTTTGACCCGCCAAATTAAAAAAAACATGATCTCAGTTTTTGAACTAATCAACAATTTATGTTCAGCAAACCACAAACGTAACAAATAAATGTCGTAATTTATATACGCGGTGAGACTCAAAACACTCTCCGATCCAAAAGCGAAACCCACATCATCCGCAAAAGCTGTCAACTTTCCTTTGAAAGGCAATCTGAGCAATCAGAAAGAGTAAAGGACCCAGCACTGATCCCTGAGGTACGCCAATATAACGGAATATTTAAGTAATTAAATAAAAAGGATGCTCAGCGCCCACAATCTTACAC
The DNA here is from genome assembly GCA_920937365.1 of Sphaerophoria rueppellii. Classification (NCBI taxonomy): domain Eukaryota; kingdom Metazoa; phylum Arthropoda; class Insecta; order Diptera; family Syrphidae; genus Sphaerophoria; species Sphaerophoria rueppellii. Next base: position 60,755,741 of record CAKKXW010000001.1, read on the forward strand.
CACTTGTTTTCTTCAGTTGTCTTAAAGTTATTATGTTTTGAAAAAAAACTTTTAACTTTCTTAAGCCCTCACTAATCACGATTAAAACATAAAATACAAATCACAGATTAAATATTTAACTAGCTCTTGATCTTAAAAATTCCTTGAATTCCTGAAAGAGGCGCGAAATACAATCAAATCAAATGTCAAAGAAAAAATAGAAAGCACAGTAACCAATTCATCTGCACATTCACTTGCTCTACTTGCCCACATAAATCTCACATAGGTATCAATACACAAGCAACATTTTCTATTCTCCTACCGGACACCTAACAATCTAACATTCACAAAAAAATAAACAAAAAAGATCCAACATTATCACCCCTTTCTTCTTTAACGCACCAAAACCCGCACAAAAAACAAGATACATAACCTACACCAACTCTCATATACTTCATTGTTCATTCTAAAAAATAGGGTTGTTTACATTTTTTTGCAATGCATCAAACTTTGTTTTTGTATCCATTGGTAAACAAAATGACAAAAGAGAAGAAGAAAAAGTTTCTAAAAAGAGGAAAAAAATATGAAAGTCAAAAAGAGCTTTCTCAGCTTTATTTTTAAAAGCTCCCTGTCTGTTAAGGCTTGTCTGTTAAGGGAAAAAAAATGTTTCATTTTTTCCTACAGGGGTGAGACATCTGTATAAATTTATTATCTGTGCTTGCAGCTTCTTTGAATAATTCCATGGACTTTGACAATGATAACCTCTTCGCTTCCAAGGACGTTATAATCTGGGCAATTTTTTTCAAAATTTGATTTGATAAAAATAAAATCCTGATGTAATTCGGGCCTTTGCATTAGCTCTTTTGCCAACTTAATGGATTCCGCATCTTCGGGGTTTAAAGATTCAAGAACCTAAAATACATATTGATTTTTGTTTTCTTTACAAAAAGTGAATAAAAATATATTTTGCCACATTCCAAAATTAATGGCTAATAATTAAAACGATTTTTGTAGACGAAAACTTACCTCTATGATACCCTCCATGTTGTCTGCATAAAATGATGCCGCCTTTAACCATGTACCCTATCTGGTTATTACTGGTTTTGGTGGTAACTCCTCCATATCAAGGATTTGCTTGTAGCGTTGAGCGGAGCTTTTATAAATATTTTTTTTAACACGATATGAATGAGTTGGCATAAGGAAAGGACGTTCTAACTTTCTCAGCAATCAAATTCAAACCATGAGCCAAACAAGTTACATGAATTAGGTTGGGATAGAATTTTTTTTAAATTTTGGCCAACTTTTATCATGTATGCCGCTGCGTCGTCGGTTAAAAGTAATAATACCTTGGTCTCATTCCCATTCGGCCATAAAGTGCGTATGCTGTCGATAACAAATCGAGCAACAGTTGCATTATTTACTCCATGCAACTGTTTACATGACAGTAAAAATGAAGGGGATGTGGATTCATCTACGCTTAACTTTCCTATAACCAAATTTGCAATGCATCGCCCTTGCTTGTTTATTCTTTTGTCAATTGAAATCCAAATGCTCTCATCCTTGATGCTGTCGCGAATTTGTTCAATTGAATTTTCGTAGCATTTGTCCAAGTAGTTCTTCCTTAATGTACTTTCGTCGGGAATTTGCTGTCCGGTGTATTTTTTTTTTAAAGTTTTGAATGTTGCATTGTTAACGACATTCCAGGGTATGTTTCCCGCAATGGTATTGGTACCAAAGATTAAATAAGTAACAAGATGGGAAACTGACTTACGTTTCACTCCCTAGATCCCGCAATTTTCATTTTCTTTCATTTTATTTTCTTTCCTTGTACATGAATAATATAAAAACAAAAACGATATGGTAGGACCATATTTACTTTGTAAAAACACACATACTTTCACAAAAACTATGGTCCAAACTGTGATAGTATTGGTAAAACCACGCATACTTTCACAGTAACTGTCACTTTGACAGCCTTGTTTCCCATCTTGTTACTTATTTAATCTTTGATTGGTACTGTCGGAAACGTTGAAGGACGTGTTTCTAGGAGTATGCGCGCTTTTGTCGTTAGATGTTCCTCTTGACCTTCTGTGCAATGAAGTATTAATATTCTGCAATTGAAATTTTACATTTTTTTTAAACCCTTTTTTACCCAAATCGTAATAAAATTCTAAATTGAATGTCAAAAGTCGTAAAAATTTGAAATCATGGCCAAACGGAAGTCCAAATTTCAAAACTATGGGATTTTCCGACCTGTATTCACAGAATTAATGAAAAGGATTAATATCCTTGTTTTCACTTGTGCCTTTAATCAGCGACCCTTTGAAGGTGGTCTTAAACTTTTGACCTGTAGTGTATGTACAGAAAACGCTCAGTTAAAACGTGCATTTTATAGGTATATGCTATTAGTTGATTGTTTTTAAACCAAGAAATGATAATATTTGACAAGAGAAATGAATTTTACGATGACATTCACTTGCATATGCTTTGCATATTTTGCATATTTTTTGCATATTCGTTTGCATATTTCTTGCATATATTTTCCATATTTTTGATATGCATTAATATTAGTTATGTTTAAACAAAAAAATGTCTAAATAGAAAATTTGGTATTAATATGATGAAGTATGGGAAAGTATGGAAAATCCGAGGTCTAGGCGGAAGGAATGAACGTTAGTCGAATAAAAAGGTTAACATCGGCTGTTCAATCAGTATTATAGCCAAGAATACAGAATGAGTAGACTAAGTTTTTCGAAAATCAGATGTTCATAACTTTTCATGCGATGCAAAAAATAGTGGCGGGACAAAAAGAGTCCATACATTCAAAGAAAGGCCAAAATTAGACTAACTGCAACAAGATCATCTCGTTTTCTGAGCAAAATAAAGACAAAGGAGGAACTAAACGCCATCAAATTAAAACATGCACAAAACTACCTTAAATGCAACTATTCTCTGTAAAAAAAAATAATGTAAAGAACGCAATCATGTATCAATTGTGACGAAGATAGCAAAGGTTCAGAACATTCCAATAAAAAATAAAATTTTTCTGCAACATGACAACGGCAATGCAGTCCTGTCTGCAAATTTTCAAATTGTATCGAATAGAGACAAATTGTACTTTTGTACTCCGAAAATATAAATTCCATAGAATTGTTTCGAATTTTCCATGCCTGGTTCAAATAGTCCGACTCTCCTCTCTCTTATTAACGCAGACGCTCCCATTTGAAATGAATTGAGCGACGCATGAGGCACGACGCACTAGCATGAACACAAAAATATTCTTAAGATCTCAATTCTTAAGTAAGAAATGTGTAGTTGTTGTTTGTAGGGTTTGTAGGAAAAGAGAGACATTGTAGTAACATTTGTAGTAAAAAAAATATTAATTTTTTTCAACCATCGATTTGGCCGCCCTAGCCAATTGTCCCGTTTGCCCTCCCCTAGATCGGGGCCTGATCCATAAATTTTTTTGAGGATGAGATATGACATTACGATGATAGAGAAGTCGAAAAAAGTGGGTCCGGCGATTCCGTCTGTCTGTCTGTCGGAAAGTTTACAGGCATCTACAGCCTTAACTACTGGTCCGATTGACTTCAAATTTGAAAATTAGAGGTTTGAGCAAAAAGTCATATCCCAATTTTTTTATTTTTGTTTTAAGATCAAAAGTTAGGGTAGCCACCATACGATTTTTTTGGCCAAAAACCAAAACATTTTTTTTTCTCCAAAACGGCCCGATAGATTTTTTTTAAACTTTCTTGAGTTTAATTTTTTTAAACATTCATGTATTTTATGTAAAAAAAAATTTTTGTATTGCTCCAAAACGGTACCTCCCATAGAACCGTTTTTTTGTTATTAGATTTTCTCGAAAACTGAAAGTCCGATCAGCGTAAGTTTTTTTTTGAAAGTACGTATATATTGTTCAAATAATATTGTGTTTTCAAAAAAATTTAAAATTTTTTTTTGGATTTTTAAAAATATTTTATCTTCAACGGTTACTATGAATCCGTCATGAAAAAAGCGCTTCTCGACTTTGCCGCGCAACTCTATTTATTTTATTCTTTTTGTTTAATCTTAAAAAAATTGATTTCTAAGTTAAATCTTTTGATTTTAATGCATATTAATGCTGAGAAACTACAAATTCGATAACGTTGCTTTATTTCAACAGAACTGGAATACTGAAGGTGAAGAATATCTAGACGACTTCGTGGATGAAATAACTGGGGCAGCTCATGTCAACGAACCACAGTATGAGATGCCATCAGGTTCAGGAAAGAAAAGTGGAAATAATAATCCTTTTATTAATACAAAAAAGACGAAACTAGAAAAAACCCTAGAGCAAACAGAAAAGTTAGCTGTTATATCTTATATCACAAGAAGAATGTGATACGCGAAAGTGGTACTGCCAAACAAAAAATTGAGCTCTATGAAAGAGAGTTGAAGTTGTTGGAGCGGAAAGTAATCGTTCAAAAAATCGATTGAATCGCGAAGAGAAGTAAATATGAACAATTTTAAGTAAAAAATAAACTTGGTTTTACTTTTTAAAAATAGTTTTAATTAAATTTGTTTCGTATCATATGGGTGCTATTTACATAAAGTCTTAAAAATACTTTATTTGTCTTAGAGCCGATTTTTCAATCGTCAGATAAACAGGCAAATAGTATTTATTCGACAAATAACCAAATATTGGATTTTTCAATCATCAGATAGACTTTATCTGACAAAAAACGCTCTAATTTATTCGACCGATGAATACTCAGATAAGTTTATTTGCCAGTTTGTTATTTTTATTCTTATTCGATGATTGAAATATGATTCAATTTTATGTTGAAAATTTAATATAGTTATTTTACCCTCCTTCCAGCTGTTAGTTCTGGGTTGCGGTAATTGAGGCTGTCATTATTATTGTGGTCTACTTTTTCATCATATCCTATATCACTCAAAGGCTCATCTGCTTCAGGCATAGGTGTGTTGTCGTCAGTACACATATTGTGCAGAACTGCACACGCTTTTATTATTTTGGAGCACATAACCGGATGGTTATGGTAATGTAAAACTCTATGCTTTAGAAGGCATCTGAATCTCATTTTGAGTAGGCCGTTACAGCGCTCTATCAGAGATCGAGTATTCTTTTGATGAAAGTTATATGCCATCATTGGATTTGTCAGCCTTTCATTCCGCTCCATTATGGGAGTCATCATCCAAGGTCTCAGAGCATAACCTGAATCACCTGCAAATACGTAATTTAAATTAGAAAATGTTAATGTAGTAGCAGTGCTGCCGTTTCTCCTGTTATAACAGGAATCTCCTGTTATTTCGATCGAAAAAAGTCCAATCTACTGTCCCCTGTTTCCACAACGTTTTAAACCCATTTCTACTGTTATTTTCCATTTTGTTAGATTTTGAAGACAACCTTCGTTCAAAAAGAAAAATACTTGAAAATCTCAATTCGGGAGTTGTTCATGCGTACCAACTTATTTTTTCTAAAATATGGCTTTAATTATTTCAATGAATTCAATGCGTTATTTCAGAGTTCTAAAATTTTTATATATTGGCTTCAAATTCAATCTAAAAGCCGTTTTTGAAACTAGCAAATAATTTTACTCTATCAGAAAAATTATATGCTTCGTTTGACATTTCCGACACAAATAATTATAATGGCGTTTTAAATTGGCTATCTGAACGTTAAAAGAAGCATCTTGAAAGCATTCGATCGGGCAAAAGTGACAGTTCTGATTCTGAAAAGAGGAGAATCTCCCTTCTGATTTTAAAAACAGAATGCTTTTTTTTAGATTCCAGTTTTCCATTTAAAAACGAGGTAAGCAATTGTCTCTAATTAGTAGTCGAATGTGAAGAAGAAGGCAAAATTGATGTTTGAAATCAATTTTGTCTTCAGAAGATGTTTTCAAAAATTCGTCAAAATCCTTTACAGTCTTACATTTTAGAATGTAAAGAATTAAAATAACGATTTCCTATCGAAAATGAGCTCATTAAGGAATTACAGTTTTTAAATCCGCATTTAGCCCCAGATTAAAGTAAAAGAAGAGACGATTTAAAATCGCTTGCATTGCTGAGTGGCATAGCTTATGCTCACACTTTAACGAAGAAAATTGGAAAAAAAACTTGAAGACTTGAAAATTGAAGAATTTTGGAAAATTATTGCAAGCATCAAAGATTACAAGGATGAATTTGTATTAAAGAATTTTTCTAAATTGACCGAAATTGTTTTATGTTTGCCACATTCAAATGCAGAATGCGAAAGAATTTTCAGCATTTTGGTTTTGTTTGTTTTGTTTTTAGATCAGTGAAAACAAAAGGAAAAACGAAACTGTTAATGAAATGCTATCGTTGTAATGAGATCCCATTTCCGTGAAGAGAATCATTTGCAAGCTACAAAAAACTAATTTTAACTATAAGAAAACCAATTTATAATATACTCATTTATATGTATAAGCTTGAAGAAAAAATAAAGTCCTTGTCCTTAAAATCTTCCAGTTTTTTTGTTTTTCTAATAATTATAACAGAGGTCTCTTAATAACGAAATAAAATCTCCTGTTCTTTTTAGACACTCAACAGGAAATCTCCTGTTTTTCTTAGATTCCAAAACGGAAGCACTGGTTTAAATGCAGAAACGCATTCATGTGTTCAGCATTTCATAAATTTTGCCGGCCTAGGTTTGGGCCTCACGGGCTTATGCGTTAATCCATCTCTGTTCATTGCGTTGATAAGACACATTTGTGTATATAATTTAAAATACAAATGATAATTTCATCCAGTTACCAAGACCTTCCACGGAAAAAACTACACTTAAAGGCCTTATCTTGCTTAGTGTTTTGAATAAGGTTTTCATTTTCACATTTAAACCACTTTGAATTTGACATTATGGGGAAATAAATTAAATCAGAATAAAAACAAAAAATGTAAAAATAGAGCCAAGTTCTCTTATGAGCGAACAACACTGCATAAAAAGTCAGCCACCAAAAGTAATGCGATCTACAAGAACGCCAAGTTCTTAACAATTAAACGTGTTGTACTGAATATTTTAAATCATAGAAGATAATACAACAACATTAAACGAAAATAGAAACTGAGCCCAAAGTTAGTTTGAATGAAAATTTCAAATTCACTGTTCAAGTTTTAAAATGTCTGTAATCACGCATCAAACGAAAACTTGCCAAGTGAACTTGAAATTTTCATTCAAACTAACATTGGGCTCAGTTTCTATTTTCGTTTAATATTGTTGTATTATCTTCTATGATTTAAAATATTCAATATAACCCTATTGCTTGTTAAGAACTTGGCGTTCTTCCTTTTGGAGATCTCATTACTTTTGGTGGCTGACTTTTTACACAGTGTTGTTCGCTCATAAGAGAACTTGGCTCTATTTTTACATTTTATGTTTTTGTTCTGATTTCACATCTTTTTGCAAAGTTTTTTTTTTATGGAATGGAAGCACGAAAATTGAAATACATTAACAACCCCGGCAGAGCCGCTTACCAGGGCAATGCAGAAATATGTCGGACCTTACCACGGCGGCGGCGGCGCGGCGGCGTCGTCTGAAAGAGCTCTTTTATTGCTGGTTCTATTCTGACATATATAAGAACTTGGAGTTCTTCTAGATCTCATTACTTTTTTGCAAATTGTTTTTTATATGGAAGGGTGAACCTCGAAATACACTAAATCAGCTAGCAATTGGCAAACTTTAACAATGTAATAATTGCTCTGCCAATATATAAATAAATAATAGGTAGGTTAGATGTTGTTAACTCATACATTTTCTCTTTAACGTTTTCGACCATTTTGATAGATAAAATGGGTGGATACCACACCTCTATATGGAAATACAATTTCTTCTCATTTTTTGTAATGTCAATCAACCAAAAACGTACAAGAATTCCAATTTTCAACATCCTACGACCGTTTTTAGAGAGTCTTTATATTCAACCTAAACACTATTCGAATCGCGAATTTCAACATCCTGCCACCATTGTAATAAAGTGGGCGGATACCAAGCCCCCTGAATGAAAAAAATTAAATTTTCGATTTTTTCTTTTGTATACACCCGAAAACCTCCCATTGTACCAAATTTCAAGATTCTGATATTGTTAGAAGTGCTTCATAATTTTGATGATCAGACAGTGAGTCAGTGAGTCAGTCAGTCAATTACGGTTTTTGAAATTTTTACTGTTCAATATCTCAGGGTCTCTATGGGTTCAAAAGTTATGGGGGGTTAAATATGTGCTTGAGTTCGATCCTGTAGAAAGGGAGTAGTGCTAGAATTTGGCTGGGCACTATCGTGCCCTTTGATGCAACCGCACTGTATGATTTCCATTGTCAATTCGGAATTCAGGCGATTTCAAAAGGACACAATTTTTTTTTTTTTTTTTTATTTTATAATTATAAATTAGAAAATAAAAATCTTATAACTAGGTTCTTGCTCGTCATGGTTATTGGTTTTTCTTCTGTAGCAACTTAGTAAAAACAAAATTCCAATGTTTTTTATTTTTATTAAATTTAAGTGATTTCTGATTTGCTCTAAATTCGTAACTAATTCATTAAACTGGGAAGATTTTTTTTCAAAATCTTGTGTAGAGTAGGTATACTTTAGCAAATGCAACAGAAAAAAGTAAACTCAACACAATTTACGTTTTGTTTTCTTGTTTTTTTTTTTTTTTTTTAATTTACTTGTCAAGAATACAACATTATAGTGATAAATATTTACATTTAACAATCTTGAATTGTTTAGATTATATATATTCATCTATTCTATATGCAGGTATTTAGTAAGTGTTGTAATTGGTTTCCATTGATATACAAAAAAAAAATAATAATAATTACAACTTCATTTATTTTTAAACAAACCAACAACAACCACAACGAAAATAAAAGAAGATTAAAATAACAGTAAGAATGTAGAAGCTAGAAGGGATGAGGAATTAGGCTTAGACTGACAACTAATCTTAAAAAATAATAATAATAAGCATTACTTCTCAATACCCACGACACGAACAACTAAAAATATTGTTCAAAATAGTTTTTTTTTTGTTTTTTGTTTGTTGTGTTCTTATATTTCCCTCAAAATATTCTATGTTCGTCCGCAGGTTGGCAGATTCACTCGGAAGAATACGTTTAATTCTATCAATGAAGCAAAAACTAAGAACACCAAATACATGACCAGACATGCAATGCCAACTTTCTTGTCTAGTTTGAATTTGTTGCATGAAAATGTGATATACAGCAAAAATAACGTTGAAAGTAGAGTGATTGCTGAATACTCCAATCCTGCAGAATTGATTCCAACAAAATTTTGACCAGGTTGAATTGGGAAGAAGACAGCTTTGATGAGCCATGGAACACCAAGGCAAAGAAGAATATCAAAAGTGTTGGATCCAATCGAATTACAAATTCCCATTGAGCCATGTCCTGCAAGTAGAAGTTCATTATATTAATCATTCGCCATGATTAAACCAACAAAAAAAATCACCTCTTTTAGCTACAATAACACTTGAAACCGCTTCTGGAACACTGGTTCCAGCTGCCAAGAACGTTATTCCCATCACTGAATCCGGAATTTTCAGTGTATCGCCTTAAGGAAAAAAAAGAGCAACAGTGCGGTTTCAAAGGCAAGCAAGATTCTATTAATTTTACCTATAATTGTTATCATCCAAGCAACAACATAAGACAATGATCCAATCCAGACAATGCACATCATAAATGTAACCGGGAAGATCTTGCTATTTTTAGCACGTTTGCAATCTGGGATTGCAATGTAAAACAGAAGATGTATTGGCCAAATGATAAGCCAGGTGAATTGCCCGAAACAACTTTTGCCCTTTGGCCAGTGGATTAATGAATATCTTTCTTCCACTTCTTCCTCTTGGGAAGACTCCACTTCGGATACTTCGATTGTTGCCATTTGGTGTACTGTTGGGCCTGGTATAGTTGGCTGTACCTTTGGTGAATCATTGTTGACTCCACCGTTCAATTGAATAGTTGACATGTTATGACAAATACGATTTTCAACAATTTCTATAAAAGGATAAAAAAAATATCTGTAAATTATGCAGCTATATTTTTGATTTCGTATCTTACAACTTGAGTATAATGCTTTTATTAATTTATCATAATATCACTTACATAATTTGAATTAATAAAATAGATACCTATATGTTTATATAACTGTATAAGTGTGTATATTATAAAAGCAGAAAACAATAGACTTGCATTAACTGCTATAAAAAAAAGCTTTTTAATAAAAAGATTAAACCGCCGACAACACGGAATATCAGAAGTTTATAAATATGCTTTTTTTATGTGTGCACTATCCGACTCGACAAACGTTGTTTCGTCAACGAAAAAATGTGTTTTGTGAATGTTCAATGTGTTTTATTTTTTTTTTTTTTTGTGCAAGAAAGGCATGTCTTTTACTCTTCTTTTAACATTTAAATGTGATCATTTGAATATATAAAATGTTTTGCTTCTGACACAAAAGATTCCATTTTTTTGTTTGTAAGTCAGAAATATGATACCTTTGAAATCATTTATCTAAACTGTCGCTGCCAAACATCCGTTTTCTTTTCTATTGGAATAGTTACTACGTTAAAATTGTTTAATACGTTCTAAGACCAGCATCAGCAGTATGTCAAAAAGTCTCTTTTAGCTGGATTTTGTTAATTTCATAACACACACTCAATGGTCTTTTGAATTTAGTTTTTAAACTTGCAAGCGCTATGGATCGTAGTCTCCGTAGCTAAGTTGTAAGGTGCGTTGACTGCTAAGCAGAACGTCGTGGGTTCGAATCCTACTCGGGCCCAAAGTTTTTATTTCATCTTTCACGGACTCTGCCTCTTGCGAAGAACTGACAAAACTTCCAAGAGTATCATCTGTCATGAAAAAAGTGCTTCTCAACTTTGCCGTTCGGAATCGGCGTTAAATTGTAGGTCCCCTCAATTCTTCACACGCACCTAGAGAATTGTTGATGAGAGTAAGCCACTTAGGCCTTGGCTCTTCAAGAGCTGTCGCGCCACTCTATTTATTTTATTTTTTAAGCGCTATGGATCTGGATGCGTTCCTATTTAGAATAAAACTAAATACATCCGATGAAATTGATAATATGAAGGAATAATATTTATTCTCAAATTTTATTTCCTTCGTAGTAAACAATAATGGAACCGTATTGAAAACTTGAAGAGAGAAAGAAACGATAGTTGAGGAATAAATATAAAATAGAGTAGCGCAACAGCTCTTGAAGAGCCAAGGTTTAAGTGGCTTACTCTCATCAACAGCGTGTGAAGGATTCAGGAATTGAGGGGACCTACAATTTAACGCCGATTCTGAACGGCAAAGTTGAGAAGCACTTTTTCATGACAGATGATACTCTTGGAAGTTTTGTCATTTCTTCGCAAGAGGCAGTGCCCGTGAAAGATGAAATAAAAACTATGGGCACGAGTAGGACTCGAACCCACGACGCGACGTTCTGCTTAGCAGCCAACGCACCTAACCACTAAGCTACAGACACAACTTGTATATCCTTTAGCGACTCCTAATACGCCAATCCTCAATGCATTTCTTAGTAAACTTTCACTGTAGGTATAGCCTTAATAAAAACAAAATTTTGGGAAAGTCTTAAGAGAAAGTCAGAAAAAGGGGGCAATCGAAAGCTGCATGAAATTTTGATTTTTGTGAAATAGTCAAAACACACCGGAAGAACGAAAATTTGTTGAATTTTCAACGAAATTTGAAATAATGAATGTAAGAATGTTAGTTGTAAAGCTTGGTAAAATTCAGATGTATGAAGTTTCAATTGATTCAGCAAATCACATTGCATTTTAGCAATATCTTTGTTAATTGTTATTATTCTAAAGTTGCTCTGAAGAGGAGAGACGAAGTTCGCAGGGTTGGCTAGTATACTATATTTGATTACTAGCTGACGCACTTTGCCGTATAAATATTAATTTTCGGAAATACTAATCCGATTAGAAAATAGCTTCAATGATAGAAAACTACAATATTCAGGAGGAATATAGGTTGTATTTTACTATGCAAAGTAGTTGTGAATGAGACCATGAAATGGTACTATCAACTTTGGCAGATGGCGCCACTGTTATTCAATAAACTTAATGTTTTTCATAAAATCATCAGTTTTTTGGAATTTGACTTCGAACCAACGTGCGTGTACAACAACAACGGGATGCATCGTCTGAATATTTTGCAAAACAACTAATGATTTTACGTATTTTTCTTCTCTGCGAAGTTAGTCGTCGCACTCATATTTTTTAAATTGATTTTATCGCTCAACTTGTTTAATGGTTCAGTTTATTGATATGTCAAGTGCTGAATGGTAACGATCCATAGTTCAACGGGGAAAATAACGAGATCCAAAGTCTTTCCATTAAATTGCGTCACTCCCAATGACGCTATTCCATCTTCGAAGAAAATTTGTTAGACATGAAGCGTTTACTGGATTTTATTGTCTTCCTAGTTTCTCCATTTAAAGTAGGTAAAGATATGTATATTTAAATCTCCAACCGAAGAATACAAACTATCAAAGAGTTAGCGAATGTTGTGAACAAAGAACAACCGTGAAGGATGAAGAGTTTAGATATCTAAAATTTGGAATAACTATGTTATTTGTTCTTGACGATTTACATAACTGAATTTTTTCATAAACGTACTCAGGTGTTCTTGTGTGAATAATTCTGTGAAGAAAGATATAATTACGGAAATTTACGTATTCGACCATATTGCGGCTAAGAATTTTTTTTCTGAAAGCTGATGGTCATATCGTCGAATGCCGTAAACGTATCGAGTCATGTCATTAAATTTCACACGTAATTTGTGTCGGATACTTCAGAGAAAGAAATGATTGGTACGAGTAGAGTTCTCATAACATAAGAGTTTTGTTTCTTGAGGAATAAAATAATTAGAGAAACCCAAAGTTTTCTTAGAGTTCTATAAATACGTGCAATGACAGAATTTATATGGTCTCTGCATAGAGATCACTAGAGATTTTGAATCCAAGACTGGTCACGGAATTCACAAAACTAACATCGGCACTATTCAAAGTAATCAAGGGTAGATATCCATAGTTGTATGTCTTCTTAGAAATTAGTAGGGCTTGACTTTTATTGGGATTGAGCACTAGACCATTTCCTTTAGCACTAAACAAAAATTGGACCCAGAATAGAGCCTTGAGTTACGCCCATCTTCAATTAGGTAGATATGTGTTGAAAATTTTTGACAAAGCACTCGATGATCGAGTTTTTCAAAAGCCTTCGAGAAGTCCAATAGGCACAGTACTGAGATATTGTCTTTATCGTATTCGAGTCTATGTTGTCTTAGAACTTTACAATTGCTTCCTTCTGGTTAGCTCTAAATCCAGATTGATACGGAGACAGCAATCTTTTGTGTGTAAGATGGTCAATCATTTGTCTTGTAAGGATTGTTCGAGAACTTCGGAGGAACATTTTCCATTGAAAAGGAAATTTGTATCTTGTTCAGTATGCTGAAAAAATCATGAATTATGATTCCACTAGGATAGGACGAGGAGGAATTAAGTAAGTGGGAAAAGGAGCTAGAATCAGTCAGACAAACACAAACAACACCTATGGATTGTTACGTATTTTAACTTGCACTTCAAGACTAGACCAATTATTTTTGACATACATAAACGATTTCTCATATCAAGACCATTAGATGAGCGATCAAGCCTAGTTTAGCTTTTTACTTACCCAACCTTAACAATAAAGCTAAATATAAGTATAAATATATAAGTAATTTTGGTACATATTTATATTGAGAAATCAAAATATAGTTTCAAAGTGCTTAGTGTTTTTTACATTAATAAGCACAATTAGTCAATTTCAAATAGAAAGACAAATGCTTAATTTTAAAATCTGAGAAATGAGTTGACCTATGTTTCCTCATAGAAAGATATTATTTATATATTATATACATATAAGGAATACCAAAATAAGGGGAAATCAAAGCATTTTCTGTTTGATAATTTTATATAGAAATTCATTGCTGTTCGTTAGTCTCCCTCAAACTCGAGAAGAGTTGAACAGATTTGGCTTATTTTGGTAAACCTTCAAGGTTTATAGAAGGTTGCACCTATTAAGAAGTTATGAGCAAAAATAATTTTCCCATATATATAAGTATAGTCCGTGGCTTAGTGGTTAGGTGCGTTGGCTGCTAAGCAGAACGTTGTGGGTTCGAATCCTACTCGTGTCCATTAAAGTTTTTATTTCATCTTTCATGATCACTCCGTCTTGCAATTCTTGCGAAGAACTGACAAAACTTCCAAGAGTATCAATCTGTCATGAAAAAGTGCTTCTCAACATTGCCGTTCGGAATCGGCGTTAAATTGTAGGTCCCCTCAATTTTCAAACGCACTCAGAGAATTGTTGATGAGAGTAAGGACTTTGCTCTTCAAGAGCTGTCGCGCTACTCTTTTTATTTTTATATAAGTGAATCTGACAGAATAAAATTACACTAGCTTCCCCAAAACACCGTTTCTTTGTTTTAATTAGTCAAACAAATCTTTTTTCAGGGCCAGCTTTCCATGACGTTTGAAGTCGATTCAAAAAGGTTTGAATTAAATGCTTAAATAAATTAAATACTTAATGAAATAAAGTGCCAAAGTTAATAAAATTAGTTGCGATCTGCATAACATCCATCCAACATAACCACTACGCCACAGGTACCACGATCAACAACCGTAAAGTAATATGGGGATTTCTTAAAATACCTTTTCATTAAATAAAACTGTTAAATAATTTGAATTGGTAAACGCCGACCGGCTGAGATGGTAATAGATATTCACATAGAATTAATTCACAAAAAAAAAACTCCTTGACGAATAAACGTTCGTCGGGTTCGACTAGTATACAAATAATTTTTCCTCAATCCTTATTGTGCATGTTATGATTGAATAAATATGTGAATATGTGAGTGTGTGTGTTTAACCTGTTTCTTTTTCATTGTTCGCTTTTGTTTGTATACTGCTGTTTGAGGATCTACTGCGTGTTCTTGCATGCTCGACACCACCTGCATACATAGAAGTTCTAGTGTTAAATGTATACGCTTGTAAAAATTGTTTTGAAAAAGAAAACAAAAAGTCGTTAAAACAAAAACTTAGAATTTAAATTTACAAACCTTTAGCACACTTTTGAAATGTTTTATCAAAATACATGACCGCCAAATAAACAGCATACAATGAAACCAATATCAGAGCTTCATACCATTCAACTCTTTCATCGTGCATTACACAAATAAGAATCGCCACTGTAATTCCATAAGCAATACTGTCTCTTGTTAATGGCCACCAATCTAATGGTATCGTCTGCAATTCAAAATTTGTCAATCAAAAACTAAAATAGTCAGAAGCCTGTGATCCAATATACCATTCCAGCTCCTATTCCACAACAAGCCGCAACGGCTAAGATATTAAAAACTGCAGAACCAACAATGGTTCCAACTCCAATATCACCTTCTGTGATAAATGTTCCTATCACGTTAACAAACAATTCTGGGGCGGATGTTGCAGCTGCCATAAATGTTGCTCCCGCAACATCATTTGACATATTTAGCGCTAGGGTAAGAAAAATTTGGGAATTTAAACTTTAACTTAAGGAGAAATCATTAAGAGGTGGACGTATTCAAACAACAAAAGTATTAACATATTAAAACAAAAATATATAACATTTATCAAACCTGCGCAGATTTTTTCAACTGCAGGTACGAAATATTCATCACATACTACTGCTAAGGCTAGAAATAAATATAAACTGGCTATCACATGAAGTACTACAGCACCGGACTGTCTTTGTGCCTCTGTAAATAAATCTCGGGGGAAGTCATCAATGGCGGGTTGTGTACAATTTAGTTCTGAAAAAAGACAAATGAAAATGTCCTTGTTAAATTTTTTTTTTTTTTGGTGTATACGTATGCAACTTAAATAAATAAAATATAAAAATGCGATGTTTTTAAAGAAAAATGTTAAGCGTATTTTTATTCAAAGTATTATTACACGTTTTCCTGCTTATATATTGGTAGTTATTATAAAATTTAATTTAAAAAATATCCTGTTATTTAAATGATTGCGCTTCAGACCAAATTATGAAGTAGACGGCGACCGTGACGCCCGAAGCCTGTGGGGGGATATACCAATTCGTCGGGATAGATAGAAGAACTTTCTGCAGGAAGCCGCTACTGGAACCCAGTTGTTGTGCAAATGATGGCAAACACTTCAGATTATGTATAGGTATCCATTATATACCAGGACCCAATTGCACCGTTCACTTTTCACTTTAAATTTGCAAATTCTGTTTCACCAACCACAAAATTTGTAAAGTGAAAAGAACTTTTCTGAAAAGTGGAACGTTTTGTGAATTTACAACGAATTCTTCGATTTCATTTCACCAAACGTTTAAACCTTGCACTTTGCATTTCAAATACTGAAAAGCTTTTCAATTATATGCAAAGCAAAGATTTCATTTGCTTTAGGTCATATTTGTCTTATTATTTCATTTCGTTATTATTATCTATGAATAATTAATATACAGAATATGATAATGTTTGAAATGTTTCTATGTTTGTGTACGAAACGGCCAAACCGATATTTATGAAATTTTCATGGTAAAGATTCATTCAAGGAGTCGGACAACTAGAAAAATTAAACAGAGATCGAAAACGTTATTTTTTTCTTGAAATTTTTTGTTCGAGAATAGCTCCACGGGGTAGGCGGCTTAGAGTAACTACTACTATGAAGCTTAGAGCTATGCGATCACTAAACTTGTTTTCGCAGAAGGGCCTCCCATGGTCGACAGGTCGAAGTGGTGAAGGCTGTTACTACTAATTACCCCACAACAAAGGAGTGTTCCACCAAGGCACTCCCACCGAGGAACGGCAGCGAATGAATTTCTTCTTTGGAATCAATGGTGGCGTCTCCAGTTCCATTTAGGCCGAACTACTTGGTGAACACCTTTACGGGCTACTTCGACTTATTTGAAGCCCAGGCCGTAAAAGGAGCGGTTTTTCCAGCTCTTGCACTTGGGGTCATATCAAGTGCCTGGGACACCAGGTTGGGGGGGTGACTTCAAGCAAAGTACAAAGGACAACAATTTTCGGATATGCACGTGGAATGTTAGGTCCCTTAAAAGACCGCGTGCTGCCGAACAGCAAGCGAAGACCCTCAACTGCTACAAAGCAGATATTACTGCTATCCAGGAAATGCGATGGGATGGACCGGGCAAAAGGAGAATGAGAAACTCCGACATCAACTATGGTAATTGTTACCGAGAGCAACAACAGCGACTCTTTGGATGCGAATTCGTCATGGGGAGCAGACTCAGGCAAAAAGTCTTGAGCCTCAAATGCGTGAGCGAACCCATCACGACAATCCGAATCAAAACTAAATTCGGCAATATTAGCCTAATATGTGCGCATGCCCCCACAGAAGAGAAAAAGGACGACACCAAAGACGAGTTCTAAGAGCTCCTTGACAAAACGTACGAGCAATGTCCTAGCTATGACATTAAAATTGTCCAGTCGGAAAGCACAGTCGGTTTTGCTGTGGGGCGAAATGTTGTGGTAGCAAGCACCTGGTTCCCTTATCCATATACATGGAGATCTCCTGATCAATCAACCGTCAGCCAGATTGATCACATTGCGATTGACGGAAGGTAATTGTCCAGCATTTTAGATGTTCGAACTTTCCGAGGAGCTAACATCGACTCGGACCACTACCTCATCGTAGCCAAGGTAGTGCCACGAATATCCCGACAACGGCCAAAACAAGTAAATGCTGCAAGAAAATTCGACGTCGGACGGCTACAATCGCAAGAGATCGCCCTTCTCTGATCGAGTGTCAAGTAACCTCTTAAGCCGCCAACATCAAGTATCGAAGACCAGTGGCAACATTGCCAGAAAGCAGTTAGAGATGCCGCCTCTAATGTGCTCGGTTTCACACAGCCACCAAAACGAAACCCCTGGTTTTACGAAGATAGCAGGCAGGCCCATGCAGCCAAGCAGGAGGCATACAAAGCAGCGCTGCATAGAGGGCAAGAGCTGCTCGTGACATACTCGCGAAAGAGGAATAGAGTGAGAGGAGGGACGCGGTTCTCAGGAGAAAAAGAGACAGCATCAGAAGCGTCAGATCGAGGGTTGAGAGAGCCACAGAGAAAGAAGTCTCGGAGGTTTTCCGAAGGTTAACCGTGGCTATGGTCATCGAGCAAAAACCGATCCTGCGAGATAAAACATAGTAGAATCGCAGTCTCAATGCTGCGGAATATGTAAGACACTTGTACTTTTATTAAGGGGAGACGACAAAACCCTTGCGCCAGACAGGAGCATTACGTACACGATGCTAGTCAGCAATACGTGTGAAACCGCCTAGAAGCGGTTCCCCACCGCAATATAGGTGAATCAAATAGGTGGAGAGATGGATTAGTGCTGAGTTGTTCACGACGCAGGCGAGAGATCTAGGGATGACGATTATCTGTAAGATCTGGGTAGAGGAAATGCATGCGATGAAAGGAAACCTTCGTTGTTGCCGATCTGACAAAGGTGCTTTCTACCCTGCGCAAATACCGGGGTACAACTAAACATCTCTACACACTCCACTTGCGTAATATGTGAACGTTTGAAGCTTTCGTCATCAATTCTGTAGCGTCTTTCAATGTAGATTCAGGCAGGAAAGTCACATCGACAACTTTTCACGTTGCGGCAGATCTGGCATTATGAATCCAAATAGATCAACCCCTTTAAACGTTTTAAGGGGGTTTGACTGCATCTAAGAGACGAACTGTATAAAGCTATGTCTAGTTTTGAATCATGCCAAGCTCGTCGCTTGGCAAATTAACGATGGAGAATTCCGTGGTCCATCAACGCTTGGCACGAGTTACGGCATTTTCGACGTCAAAAAACGGATTCAGAAAGTGGATTGCACTGTCATTTCGATTTCTTTTAAAATCCTTCTTGAGAAGATAGTGCAGAACTCAACGTAACACAGAGGCATATTGAAAAATCCAGTTCAAATCTCGTGTACGCGCTGATATGATTAGGAAAACACAGCTGGATGTCAATGGCGCTTTTGTGAGAATTGAGACAGAAGCGGCAAAAATGGGTTTAGCGGTAAATGAGGGAAAAATGAAGTATATGCTGTCTCCGTGGAAGGACACCCAACACCGACGGCTCGGTCAGAACGTCACAATATACGCATAACTTCGAGGTAGTAGAGGAGTTTGTCTACCTAGGCTCCGCTATAAACGGGCAATAACACCAGCGCCGAGATCAAACGAAGAATAACTCTTGCTAACCGCTGTTTCTTTGGGCTAAGAAAGCAATTGAGTGGAAAAGCCCTCTCTCGGATGAATCGGATGAAAGTGCCTTAAGCTGTTTCGAGACGAAAGTTCTTCGGGTCCCGTGTGCATTGAAGGGGAATGGCGAAGAAGAAACAACAGCGAACTTTACGGGTTGTACAACGACATGGACCTAGCTAGAAAGGTCAAGGCCCAGAGACTCAGATGGCTCGGTTATTTGGAGCCAATGGACACCAATGCTCCGGCCCGGAAAGCCTTCGACACTAATCCCGAGGGACGTAGGAGGAGAGGAAGACCGCGACTCAGGTGGCGCACTCAAGTGGAAGAGGACCTCAATCAACTTGGAGTGCAAAACTGGAGACAACTAGCTAAGGACCGAGCTAGCTGGCGGAGACTGTTGATTGAGGCCCAAGTCCACAACGGACTGTAGCGCCACCTTAAGTAAGTAAGAATAGCTTACATATATAGAATGGAATAATAGAAAGTTCTTGATGGAAAACTCAGAATTGGACATTGGTTTTCAGGGAAAAATAGCATGGAATTATATGTGTATTGTTTTTCAATTATTAGAAAAAAGAAAAATTAAAACGTAAACGAAATACTGAAGCTTGTTTTTACATAATAAATTAAAAAATTACTTATATATTAGTTAACATTTCCAAAACAGCTAACTTTTTGGTGATCTTGTAATCACGGCTCATTTTGAAAAGAAGAAAAACGTGCTATGACTTTCTGTCATCAACTTTTGTGTTTGACTTTTCACTTTATTTTGTATTTCATCACTACCAGCGTAGTTCTTTACTTTTTTTAAATTTGTAATAACAACGAAACGAAGCTCAATCAAATCATTATAAATGTTTCACTTTGCAACTTTTCAAATTACGACTAAAATGAAAAGTTACATTTTAAGTTGGTTAAACCCCCAAATTTTTCACATTGCAAAAAAAACAAAAAAAATTGCAAAGTGTAAAGTCAGGAACTTTAGTTTTTTTGGTGAAACGCTTTTTTACTTTTACTTTGCAGAAAATTATTATTTTTAAAAGTTGCAATGTGAAAAGTGATATTTTGTTGGTGCAATAGGGCCCAGGTTGACGATGATAATAATGAATTGATGATACATATTTCAATTGTCAGGTTGTATCTCTCAGAATGAAGAACATTCTCTTGCCGTTACAAGAGTTTGCCTCTCGTTATCAATGTTCAAATTCCTATTTATACTGTACCTAATGTCATAATTATTGTCTTTATACAGTAAAGTCCTGTTAATCGTCTGCTATACTTTGGGATGTGATTTTTGGTCATATTCAAAGAACAAAATTCTTCTACAGTAAAGTCGGATTTTCCCAAGTATCATAAAATGTATGGGTTTTTGGGTGTACTTACCAATGAATTCTTTTTCATTATTGTTTTGTTAATCAGCTTAAAATTAGAAAACTTTATGCTTTATACGCATTTCAAAAAAAAAATTGACCTCAAAGTCTAAATTTTGCTTGGATTGAACATGCATTTAAAATTGAATATGTGGCAACCCTACAAACATATGAGCTCAATTCAAATGTTGTTTTAAAGGTTACTATTTCTACCAAAAAATCCAATATGAGCTAACTTTTTTTAAAACTTCTAAAAGTGATGCCAGATTTCCAAATCAGACTTTTCTGTGGAACAATTTTTGGTCTTAAAATAGGGAGTCGTACGAAATCGCTAAAAGACAAAATCACCATGGGGACAAAACCTCCAAAAAAATAATCCAACTTGCCAATATCTCCATGAGAAAATCCCTAGTAACAAAATCCCCAAAGAAAAAATATTTTTTGCCAATATCTCCTAGAAATCTCCAAATCCCCAATATTTAGGTACGTGTTCCAACACAATTTCTGTCATGATACCAAATTATGAATGCACCTTCAGTCTGTAAAGTGTTTCCCTAGCTGAGAAGAGAACTATTGTGTTTCATAAAAAAGTAACCTTTTATGTAAGAAATTATTGTTTTTAAAATCAAATGAAGGTTAAAAGAGCTATTTTTAAATGGATGAGGCATCATTTGTTTTCGAAAAACAAAATAGAAAATTATTATAAATGAAGGTGTGACCAACGCACAATGAATTTTTTTTAAATCTAACATAACATCTAGTGGAACCCTAACTAAATAAAATAATGTCTCCAAAACAAATTATGTTCAAGCAGTGAATCATTTATTAAATCGCGCGATTAAATCACTACTTGAACGTAATTTGTTTTGGAGATTTTGGCATGGAGATTTTTGCAATGGGGATTCTCTCTTTGGAGATTTCGCTTCTGGAGATTTTTTTTTATAATAAACACACACTCAAGGGGTTTCTTTATACCCTTATTATGCCATAGACACAGAAAGTGCTTTAGGAAAGAGGGAAGGGATTGGAGAGGAGGTGCCGGTGTACATTGGTCTTAAATTCCTGAACACTGCAATGATCGGGAAAGACAGAGTGTGGAAGAGAGTTCCACATTCGCGTAGTACGGCTACAAAATGATTCTCTATACTTGAGAGTACGTCCGAAGTTGGGCTCGAGGGTTAACTGGTGGGCATTCCTGAAAGCGCGGGTATTACGGTTGAATTGTTTAAGGGGTGGAATGCAACTGGCTATTTCACTTGAGCAATTACCGTAGAAGTAACTGTAAAACAAAGAGAGACACGAAACGTTACGACGGTGTTCCAATGAGGTGAATGAGTTAGTGATGTCTCTGTCACCAATCATTCTTACTGCTCTTTTTTGTATACTATCCAAGAGGCTTAAGTATGTAGCTGGAGCACCAGCCCAAAGATGGGAATTGTACTCAAGCTTTGGACGGATATAATTCTTGTAAATAATAGCCAGATCAGGCGGGGAGGAAAATTTCTTGCACCGTCTTAAGAAACCCAAATATCTTGCGGCATTTTTGGCTACATCGCGTATGTGTTCGGTCAGCAAGAGGTGGTCAGTGATGCACATACCGAGAATCTCGAGATGTTCGGTCTCATTGATGCAAGTGCCACTCATGGATAGTGGCAAGGGGGGTATATCTCGCTTCAACGATACAAGACAGAATTGAGTTTTCAAAGCATTTAACTCTACACGGTTCTTAATTCCCCATTGGACAATGCTGTTTAAGTCAGAGTTTAATGAGCTTATCATATTTTGCCGTTGCAGTTCCACATCCGAAGAGGAGGGATGTGAATCAGCGAAACAATTTATTGGTTTAGAAGTAACAGACAAGAGATCATTAATAAAAATGAGGAGCCCTGGGGCACACCAGCATTTATATTCTGGGTTTCAAATACAACTCGAAAGAAAGTTTCTAATCAACGAAGAAGGGATTCATCGATAATGAAGGCACGCATTTTCGATGAAAGGGCAAGATGCCAGACATTATCAAATGCCTTTGAAATATCAAGTAAAACAATCTTACTTTTTCCAAAACGATGTAAAGATTTGTTCCACTGTTCGATGAGATAAACCATCAAATCACCAGTGGACTGTTGCTGCGAAAGCCGTACTGCCGGTCATTAAGAAGCTTTCGGTCTTCGAGATATTTCTTGAGCTGATAGTTTATCAGCGTTTCCATGACCTTAGAAAGAAGGAAGTGCAATCGGACGATAATTGGAGGGAGAAGATTCACCTTTTTTGGAATAGGCTGGACAAATGCTGTTTTCCAACTGCTCGGAACGAGTCCAGAATAAAAGGATAGATGGAAAAGCTTACGCAAGGGTTTTGCCAGCGTGGAAGGAACACCTCTTCAGAATAATAGCGGGGATACCATCCGGACCAGCCGATTTATGTATGTTGAGATCCTTTAATACTCTCGCCACAGCATTTGGGGATTTCGGGTTTGGGGATTTTCGTTTGGGGATTTTGTCTTGGGGAAAACGTCACCAACCCTTAAAATATGACCAAGAATCACATCCCATAGAATGCTAAGCTAATTATAATTATTCTGTTATGAATTTTTCCAGGAAAGTATATTTTTTAAGAACAAATCCAAATTGTTGAAAACGTCAATCCTTCTATGATCCTATTATTTATAACCAGTTGGTAGGTATTCCATATGACAATTTTCAGCTTTATACCTGTAAATAAAATGAAGATAATTAAAAATATTTGTTCATGTTTACTTTTATTTGTTATTTATTTTTTTGTTTTCTTAAGAAGCTTAGAGCGCTTAAATTAAAAAAAAAGATTAAGAAATTGGGCCAATAATTAATTAATCGGAGCTTTATTGGAAGTAACGGAATTCGCTAGTATATTTTTGAGCCTCCTATATAAGCCCATCTTTAAAAAGTTCGTTTCAAATTCAAGATGCCATATATAAAGATACAAATTTGTTTCGAAGGTTATAACTTGAAACTTCATCACTGACGGTATTATCTATCTTTTCGTTATTGATAAAAGTTATTTTTTAGTAATAAAAGCTCAACATATTATCAATTATAAAAACATTTTATTCCTTATATGATGGCAAAACCTTTGCGCAAACTTTTTAAATTCTTCTTGGCTCGTTCCTGATTTTTTAAATGCATTTTATAAAGTCAAGCATCTCGCTGTCTTATCGAAATTGCTTGCTTTCCACAAATCCCTCGTTAGTTCTACTAGAAACTTTCTTTGGAACCATTCACAAATTGTATTGGACGGGTTCATGTCTGAAACCTACAACATAAATGCTAGTGTGCCTCAGGGTTCTGTGCTGTAAATCAAACCCTTGAGTGGGTATAAATTACAAATAGAGATGGTGATAAGGAAAAAAAATGTTTAACTAAAGCGTTTGCCTGAAAATAAAATGAAGCTATTTCCCCGTATACAGTTTTCTTTGAAAATAATTAAAAAAATGACGAAGCACACATAATCTTTATATATATGTAATAATTAATAAACTAAGACTTTTGTTTCTTTTCGGCAGTAGCGTAGCTAGGCGTGGGCGAGTGGGGCGCGGGAAGCCACCGCCCTATTGGAATAAAATGAATAGTCATCAAATATTAACTAACGCATTGAAACACTTCCAATGCAAGATACGCTACTACTTCAGAAATCCCTTCAAAAAACTATCTTTTTTAAAATGTACCCTCCCGGCAAAATATAGCCCCCCCCCCTTCTCCTTTGTAATATTTTGTTTTAAATTTTACCCAACTTACACGCTCTAGCTTATTAAAAAGCTCGGTTATAACTTCATAATCGAATCTACTTTTTTTTTGAATACTTTTCGTTTGTAAATCACGATAGTCCTCGCTTTTTTGAAAACGAAAGTTTATACTTTGCAAAATTGATTGAAATCACATGTGATTTTATGAAGTTGAAGTGACAATTATAGTCCAATCATTTTATTAACTAAGAACCACAACCTGGGGAAAAATTCCTAGTGGGCTGAATGTTTGTGTGCACCTTTATTACGGTGCTATTATGAAGATGTGAAAAATCGACATTGATATCGTGCCGGTTAAAAAAGTTATGGTGGCAAAGGTCACGAAATTCAGTTATTACCGAAGGTCAAAATGGGCAAGGAAAAATTGTTCGTCTTGAAATTATCTAAGAAAAAATGCCTTAAGCATTTTCCTCTTAAATTAACCCTTTTCGGATTAGAGGGACTAGAACGCTTTCATATTTGCTCTATTGTTTATTCTCTTGTTCTTTCATATGAACATCTTCAGTTTCGATTTCATTAACAGTGTCTGACGCATCGAAATCTTCGTCATTGGTTGACTTTGTGGTTAAGTATGATTGGCTACGTCACTGTTTATAAATTATTATTATTTATTATTTATTGAGAAACAGAAACAGCTGTACATTAAGTAAAACTTATTAAAGTACAGGATATAATACAATACAATAATATAATATTAATTGTTAAATCAAAATTTACATAATAAACAACTATTTTAAAAATTAAAATTTAATAGTTAAAAACTTAAAAGCAATCCCAACTTCAATGGAAAACCAAAAGTGAAGAGTAAAGAGTATCAGTTCAAATTAGCGATATTTTCAAATCAAATTTCATGAAACCTTCTGTGTTCGACTCTAGACCTCATATGACTGGGAAGATTACTCCACAGTCTGACAACATTTACGAAAAATTGCCTGCGAGATGTCAGCGAAGTAAACATAGAGGAGCTGAATAGAATAAAACGATTTGTTGAACAGAAACTAATTTTATTAAATAGGTAGCTTGGGGTCTTGTTAACAATTAATCTGAAGACAAAAGAACAACATCGATACTAGTAATAAGCTTCTAGGCTACATCCAAAAAGTTGACGAGTAAAAGACGAAATATGATCGTATCTGGCGAACCTTGAAAACAAATCTGTCAATTGCGTTAAAGCCTACTTTCAACTTATGAAGTGACTGAGAATCAGGATCTGCGAAAAGTTCACATCCGTTAAGTACAATAGGCAGGAAAAGGAAAATTCAATTGGGCAATTATTTAAAAATATAGTTGGGAACATAGTTGAACATCTCAATCCAATTATATTTGCATCCACCTTTGCTGCCACAACATTTTGTACAATTTCAACAAATTTTGTTGTACATCATCGTGTGATTTGGCCTCTTTGGACTTTTTCCGTGCGACTTTCTTAATTCGCAGGTCTACTCGAATAAGCCGCAAACCACTGCGGCTTTCAACAAAAACATTATCGATGCCATCGGTCAAATTTAGTCTGATGTATGCACCAATATCATCGAAAACTGGACCTTTTGAATGCAAACATATAAAGATAAAACCTAATTGATATCTTGTTTTATTCCGTTTAATATCAACCTCCAATATCCATTGCAAAACGAGTTTCATATAGAAGAAGGAAAAACAATAGAGCAAATGTGATCGCCTTCTAGTCCCTCTACTCCGAAAACGGTAAATCTAAGAGAAAGATAATTCTAAGACAAACAATTTGTCATTTACCACTATTGAACTACGGGCAGTAGGTCGCGAAATGTTCACGAAAAACTGAATTTCATGACCTTTTGACCACCATAATTTTTTAACTTTTTTAGCCGGCACGGTACCAATGTACCAACAAAAATAAATTTTTCTTTCCCCCATAGACCCCACTTTCACTTTCAAAACAAAATATTCATTGAAAAGAATTTGGAGAACATTAATATTATATCAATAAAGCTCAAGGTAACTACTATTAATATCCATGAAAGGGGCCTACACGGATGAAACTTTGCCCACGCCTATATTCGGGCTTGCTACGCCACTGTTTGTCGGTTATATTTTTGTAACCAATAAACAGTTAAAAAAAAAAAAAAATTTAAATCTGCGTCGGGAATTTCAAAATGAGAGCGATTTCGTGCGATGCATTGCGATTAGTTTATTAACTTTTTTGTCCCATTGTTTCCGACACAAAAATGTGTCGGAAATAAAAATATTTTTTCACTTACAAAACAACAAAGAAATGCGTCAGTACGCGTCTTTATTCAATGTACGATTCGGACACGGTGAAGGAAATAAAACTTCCGATCGAACTTAATATAAGGCTGAACATCTACGTAAACTGTAGAACCAAGACAAAGCTTACACGCGAATTCTTGGGTACGATTTTCTGTACAAAAGAAAATTTTAAAATCGATATTAAAAAAAAAAACATGGATTTAGTTTCAAATCTCTGTGCATGTACATTTCGCATGTACCTATTTCGGTCTCAGTCAAAATTAGGCCTGTGTCGTTCGCGACTGATTCGTTCTGAACAATCGTTCAATTTCGGTCTAAGTCGAAACCAAAAGTAAGACTGTTCACATGACCACTGTGTTAACAGACCGGCTCTCACTTAGTGCAGTGTTAGTTGTTAGTAGGCAATCTAAAACAAACGAACACCTACACAAGAAATGACAAAATTATACAAATACAAACAAATAAGAAACAATACATGAATAAACAACAATTAAATCAATTAAGAGCGTGCTACACTGGTTATAAGCATAGTCTTTAATTTATTCTTATAAATATGAAAGTCGATAAGATCCGTATTATAATTCAAAAGCCTACTCATCCTTGTCAAGGGCTCATGCATTCCGTAATTGGTCCTTTGTCTTGGGACTTTAATTAGATCGATGCTGCGAAGGTGATAACCTCCTCCCCGATGGTAAAAAAGTATAGCACTAAGAAGGTTTGGTGCATCTGTGACGCCTGTTATGAGTTGATGAAGGAAAACTAAATCATTGTTGGTCCTTCTTTGAGACAACGTTTGCATTTGAAGAATTGACACTCTATCCTCATAAGAAGGAATATTTTGAGGATCATGCCATTGAATACTTTTTAATGCGAAACGAGAAAAATTATGTTGCACCGATATGAACGTCAAAATAAGGCAATTATAAAGAGAAAGGGTGACGTTAGGGTCAAGAAATTCTTTTGACCACCGCTTAACAAACCCCATACATAGAATTAGCTTTATTAACTTTAAAAACACGAGAAAAAATCTGCTGAGATATAGTAATGCTATAAAATAATATTATCTTCTTCTTCTTCTTCTATATCTATCTATATATATATAAAAATGGATGTGTGTTTGTTTGTATGTCTCTTATAGACTCCGAAACGGCCCAACAGATATTTGTGAAATTTGCATGGTTAATACTGTTGTATTCAGTGATGATTTCTGTGAAAAAAAAAATTAGAAAAACCTCATGGAAAAGTGGGAAAACTAGAAAAACCAAAAAAAGGCGAAAATTTGATTTTTTTTGCTTGGAATTTTTTGGTTTAAAATGGGTTTTCGAATGGAAAAATTGAAAAGTCTTGGTAAAAAACTCGGAAAACTCATTGGTTTTCACAGGGAAAATTGCATGTAACTGTAGTTGCAGTGGTTTTCAAATGGAAAACTGGAAAATTTTAAAATGGGTTTTCGAAAGGAACCCGGAAAGCTAAGCATGTAATGACATGTCAGTTTCTGCGGACGCCCGGGTCTTATTTTTGTCCCATAAGATTCTATATCTTTTAAGAAATTTCGAACGATACGATCCGATCGTGAAATTCGTCGTCCAATAGCCCTAAGACTTAGGCCGCTTGAACGAAAAGCCAAGATTTTGCGTTTTGAATTTGGCTTAAATGCGTATCACGTGGCATTGTTGTTTTTTTTTTTTATTTGAAAGCAATTGACTGAATGCAGCTTCAAAGAGATTCGCATTGTGCGGTTATATTTTTGCAATACATCAAAATCTGTTTTTAATTTTTAAACATCAGGAGAGGAAATAACTGTACTTAATTTCCTCTCAATTTGCTTGATCAGTGATGCAACTCAATAAAAAAATAGTAAGGAGTCACTCCTATTGTAGGTTTTTTATAAAACGCATTTTTTCAGGTGCAGTTATACTTATGCAAAGCACTGTACATACACGTTCTGGTGAGTTTAAGTTTCAAAAAATAAATCGTACAATTTGTTCGTGGTTTCTTAAATACAAAGGTCACAAATTGAAAATTTAAAATAAAAAAAAAAAAAAAAACTGGAATCAAAAACTATCCAAAACTGCAAGAAATTGAATTTTCTTGAGCATAATATATGTACATACGTGTTAAGGTGAGTTTAAGTTTCAAAAAATAAGTACCTACAGCAAAATCGTTAACTTTTCTCGTGGTTTCATAGGTCACAAATCTCTATATACAGGGTGATTCACGAGCGTTGTGCCAAAAAGCTAGAGCGTGTAGGTTGAGTTGAGACAAGAAAAAAATCGTATGGGAGGGGGGGGTCTATTCCCCCCCGTTTAGCCGGGAGGGGCAATTTTCTGAAAAATTGACTTATTTTATAAAAAAAAATATTAAAAATCAACGGCTTCAGTTACAACACCGTGTTGTACCTTTTTGAAAAGCCAGAAATATCTTCTTTCATTTGGTTTTTAAATTAAATTGTTTTAACGAATAGTTTAAAAAATATTAATTCTCAAACTCAAAATTTTCAAAAAAAAAAAACAAAAAAATCATTTTTGAACCAAGTTTTTTCAAAATTTTATGTAATTAAGTACTAATTTTGTTTTCAAAATTCAATGCCATTGTTAATTTTTAGTCGAAAACAGAAAACCGGATGCAAAAATGTCTTTCGTTTTTGAGAAATAAAAAAAAGACCAGGACCACTTTTCTCTAAGAAAATCTTTGTTTTTATTATTACCTATCTCGACTTTTAGTTTTATTAATTTATTATGACACATTAACCTTTCTTTTAATATTTGTTCTGTAATTGGAATTTTATGAGGCCTCAATAAAGTAAAAAAGTATTGGATTTTCCCTGGATTAATCATTTTGTTCATTGATAACCACTGAAAACTGACCTGAAATTTTTCTTATTATGCCTGGGGGCCGTGGGCACCTGTCGGTGAAGGGTTCTACCTGTTAGGAGCTTAAGATGATTAAACCGCAATTTTTCTTGAACGAAAAGACCTAAAGGTGAATAAAAGGCATCGCATATTTAGTAAACAACCATTTCCAATTGAAATATTGACTCATCAACACATAACAATGTCAAACTCATAATCTCGAGAAGAGTTAGCGGACATGCACTTCTGCTACGGTTTATTGTTTTTTCATTCAAGAAAAATTGCGGTTTAATCATCTTAAGCTCCTAGCAGGTAGAACCCTTCACCGACAGGTGGCCGCGGCCCCCAGGCATAATAAGAAAAATTTCAGGTCAGTTTTCAGTGGTTATCAATGAACAAAATGATTAATCCAGGGAAAATCCAATACTTTTTTACTTTATTGAGGCCTCATAAAATTCCAATTACAGAACAAATATTAAAAGAAAGGTTAATGTGTCATAATAAATTAATAAAACTAAAAGTCGAGATAGGTAATAATAAAAACAAAGATTTTCTTAGAGAAAAAGTGGTCCTGGTCTTTTTTTTATTTCTCAAAAACGAAAAGACATTTTTGCATCCGGTTTTCTGTTTTCGACTAAAAATTAACAATGGCATTGAATTTTGAAAACAAAATTAGTACTTAATTACATAAAATTTTGAAAAAAACTTGGTTCAAAAATGATTTTTTTGTTTTTTTTTTTGAAAATTTTGAGTTTGAGAATTAATATTTTTTAAACTATTCGTTAAAACAATTTAATTTAAAAACCAAATGAAAGAAGATATTTCTGGCTTTTCAAAAAGGTACAACACGGTGTTGTAACTGAAGCCGTTGATTTTTAATATTTTTTTTTATAAAATAAGTCAATTTTTCAGAAAATTGCCCCTCCCGGCTAAACGGGGGGAATAGACCCCCCCCTCCCATACGATTTTTTTCTTGTCTCAACTCAACCTACACGCTCTAGCTTTTTGGCACAACGCTCGTGAATCACCCTGTATATAAAAATGGATGTGTGTTTGTTTGTATGTCTCTTATAGACTCCGAAATGGCCCAACAGATATTTGTGAAATTTTCATGAAATGGGAGAATGGAAAAAACTGGAAAAAACCAAACAAAAGTCGGAAATTAGATTTTTTTGGTTGGAATTTTTAGTTTCAAAATGGGTTTTAGAATGGGAAAAATAGAAAGTTCTGATGAAAAACTCGGAAAACCCATTGGTTTTCAAATGGAAAATTGCATGAAATTGTGGATGCATTGGTTTTCAAGTGGAGAACTGGAAAATTTCAAATGGAAAACTGGAAAATTTTGAAATGGGTTTTCGAATGAAACTCGGAAAACTCATTGGTTTTCAAAGGGAAAAATTGCATGAAATTGTGGATGCATTGGTTTTCAAGTGGAAAACTGAAAATTTCGAATGGAAAACTGGAAAATTTCAAAATGGTTTTCGAATGGAACTCGAAAACTCACTGGTTTTCAAAGGGAAACTGGAAAATTTGTGATGGGGAACTGGTAAGCAAGAAAAAGTAAAAAAAAAAATGGAAAAATGGAAAATTGAAATGCAAAAAAAAATTGGTTGCGGTTGCGGGTAATGAGTAGTGGGTTTCTGGCTAATGGTGTGTAACGGTAAGCGTGTAGAAATAATTGGTAGCGTAACAGAGTAGTTTCGTAACGGGGTAGCGGATATGGGTAGACGTACTGGGTTAGCACAAGGAGGTAGTGGGTTGGGTAGAGTGGTAGTGAGGGTTATCCTTATCGATTATCGCATTGAGGCAGTACGAAGTCTGCAGGGTCAGCTAGTATATAATATTCGTCG
>CAKKXW010000001.1:60787632-60807681 GCA_920937365.1 Sphaerophoria rueppellii
AGACCGACCGCATTTTTCAAAAAAAGTCTGTTAATTACTTTAATGTTTTTTTCAACTCAGCATCAACATTTTTGGTGTTAAATCTATGTAAAATAGGTAACTGATGAATGATATCATAGTTGGATAATCCAAAAATTTAGTTATGGGCTTAAAAAAAAACTACTGAAACTGGTTAACATCTGTTTTTGATCATTTTTTTTTTCACAGAAAATAAAATTTGTTCAGTACAATGAAATGAAAACAACAAATTTACCATACAAAGGATTATTTTGATTATTTTTATTACATATTAAATTATTAATTCATTTTTTTTTTCGAACAAATGCGGTATAAGTAACATAAACATAGAACAAGAAAACAAACTTTGCATACATCCACCGATTAATAAATTATTTATATCTAAAGTTTCAATGTATATCATCCTCGTCAGAATCTTCCTCACTCAAATATTGGAATTCTTCTTCTTTATTTTCCTTACAAATTATGTCATCAACATTAAGTAGAGTGGGATCCCCTTGAAACCAAAGTCGTATTAACTTTCCGTCTTTTAATACCCACCCAAAATCTTCTGTCCTACTTTTGACGCAATCTGCTTCAGTAGCATTCGCCCACATAGAACTTACGAAAACTGTTCTTTTAATTTTCTCGGTAAGAGATTTTAAATAGGGGGGATTCAAACTGGAGTCAAAATTTCGTAAATTTTTGAAAAAATTTCCTATAGAAGTATTCTTTGAAGTATAAAGGTTCTGGAACATTTGATATCTGGCAGCATTTACACTTTTACAGTTCCTTAAGCCATACATATGTGAAGTAAAGTTTTGAATGGTGTCAGTATCATTGCAACAAGTTCCTTTACTCAACGCCTCAAACGCAGCCTCATAACGACCGTTTTTTTCAAGGATGTCGAGGGGTTTATCTTTTCCTTTTCTAAAAAAAAAAACTGGCCGTATAGTCGCAGCCTGTAAAGGCGTGAAATGCTAGTAACGCAGCACATAAGTTTGCTCCCAGTGTCGAAGCTAGTTGAGTTCCATTTTTTGCAATTGACGTCATTCCTTTTCAAGCTGCCACTTGTTAACCATATCTCCAGGTCTTTGAATTTATACATATTTCCAAGTAAAATAACTAGAACGTCCCTGTCAGACGCTCGCACTATAATACTTGAATTTGGTTTTGACTTGCTTATGTTATATATTAACCTTGTGTCGGCTTCTTCATGGCTACAACTGTATTCACATTCTTCACTTTTGGAAATATGTTGATTTTGACGTTGATAAGAGAAACACTTTTCATCCACTGTTAAATATACCTTCTTGTCTCCAAAAATTAGAATCAAGGAACTATCTTTCCAGTGGAGTACTAAAGACCTTACTAACGCCTCATTGAATTTAGGATTTCTGAGGCAATTACCGAAATCATCCGTTCGTTTTTGCATTGGTCCCGAAATCGTGAAATTCCAGACATTGACTTCATTCCGGACGCAATGCTCAGAATCTTTAATCGATGGGAGCTTCCATGGAACATACTCTCTTTAAAATCATTTCTGATATCTTATCAATTGTTTGAGATACTAACGATCCCAAGAGATGAATGAAATAGAAGCCGTCAATAAATTCTATACATCTTTTTTCAATGGCTCGGACGGTATTTTAATATCCACCCTGCATAGTTTGGTTGGTTAAACAAAACAAAAATAAATTGAACAGTTCGAATATAGAGTCAACATACAGTTCAAAGTCACTCGTTCTTATACTCCTTGAAAATCTGAAAAAAACATTCATGAAGCCTATGTATAGCATGAAGAACCGAGGAGTTTTACCATGATGTCTTCCAAGGGTAAGATCTGTATCTAGTGAATGTGTCTTTAAAAAATGGGCTCAAATAAGGAGTTTCATTTGGTTGCAACCGGTTTTGCAATAAGTTTTTTAAATCATTTTCGAAATCTTTTAAGTTCAGATGCCATTATATTCCAAACTAAAACACAAAACTTAAACATTTTATAAAATGTGATTTTTGTAAGATTTTTATAGTCGAAGAAGAAGTTTTCCAGAACAAAATAAAATTTCATACAAAACAAACGATGTTCATGAACGATGATTTTTCAGTGAACAGGAGAAAAAACGTATTTGATACAGAGCATTTGATACGTGGATTTACATTTATGTTGACTGAAAAACAGTGAAAGTGAATTTTGTTAGAAAAAAAACATAATTTTTCTATGAAAAAAATGATCAAAAACTGCTGGTAAGCAGTTTAAATAGTTTTTTTTAAGCCCATGACTATATTTTTGGATTATCCAACTATGATAACATTAATCAGTTACTTTTTTATATAGATTTAACACCAGAAATGTTGATGCTGAGTTGAAAAAAACATTAAAGTAATCAACAGACTTTTTTTGAAAAATGCGGTCGGTCTCGTGATTGGCCCATTCAAAGTTTGTCTGACCAGTAGATTCTTAATGTAGACATTCTAAGCTTTCATTTGGTACTCCATTTGCCCACTCAGCCGCCCAGGGAAAGTCTGTCCGACCACCGGTTTTGAAAACTTCATGTCATTTACCATTAGACGGTGGCTAAATTTTCCACTCTGCTTATGAGAAGGGTAATCTTACGGTCGCCTCCCGGACTATATATTTTATATTTTGTGTGATTCATCGGAAGTTGATAATTATTTGTCTGCTTTTTCGTCGTTTGGCTTTGAGTCTTTGATAAGTGAACCCACAAGATTAAGTATTTGTTTGGACCAAATATATCTGTGGATTGTAGAACAATAGTTCAAGATAACTGATCACTATTTAACCGGAATTCAACTCAGTTGTTGTTGTTTGAGAAAAAGTAAATCAGAACATTTTTCATTCCAAAAAATACCAAAAAATACCAAAAAATAGATTTCGTTCATTTAAAATTTTGTTTAAAATTGGAATTTTGGGATGAAGTTTATTCTGAGGCTAACCCTTCTGTTGCTTTTGATTTATTTCTCAACAAATTACAATGTTATATGCATAAATGCAGACAGAGTGTAGACCGTAGAAAAAAAAAACAAAAATAAATTTCTTAAAAAAAAAATGGAAAAGAAAATATCGCTTTTACTGAAAAAACATCCTTGTAATGACAGACTAAAACGGTTTTATAAGAAGTTATGCAAATCTCCGCTTTGTAAGAATTTGTATTATAGTAATCGACTGGCAAGAAACTTTAGCAACTCTAAAGAAGAATGGCGAGTTGCTTATCATAAACTAAAAACATCAAATTCATCGTCTTTTCATATTTCTGACGTTCTCTTTCCTTAATATCTAACGTCCTGTTTCCATATTATTAGACTTTTCTAAAGTCTTTGAAAAATTCATAACAACTAGAATGCTATCGTTCTTAGAATTTTTTTTTTTTAAGTGATTGCCAATTTGGGCTTAGAAGTGGGAAATCGACTTTTGAAACTATGCGGTGAAATATACAACAGCTAAAACAGTTCTCAAATTCCATCAGCACTATTCGTTGATATCATTAAAGCTTTTGATATGGTGAAACATTCCCTGTTATGACATGACATATAGTTGGTTTTCTTCTTATTAATCAGGCCGTTAACAAGTTGTTGTTAGTATATACCTATAATATACTTTACTATAAAAACACTTTTGAAATTAATATTTATAGTTTGACTATCGAACAATATTGAACTTTTTCAGTTTTTTCAATAAACATCTTGCTAAATTTTATATAAAAGGAATTTTCCTTCTTGTTTATTAAATTGGACTTCCTGGAATAGCCATTCTAACAGGTTATGGGCCCAGAACCCCAATAATTACGTAATAACATAAAATAATAACAATTGAAAGAAAAAGTTTTCAAGATGGAAGAGAATGGAAGATCGATTTTCAAGAAGCTGAATAACAACAACTATCAAACATGGAAATACATGATGGAGCTTTTATTAATCAAAGAAGCACTTTGGGAAGCTATTGCTGATACTGCTCCTAATCCTGTTCTTGCAAGCTGGACCTTTAAAGATGTGAAAGCTCGTGCCACAATCGGACTCGAAGTGGAAGATTCTCAAGAAGTCAACACTCTCGAATAAGATAATTTTGTTAAAGAAATTGTGTCGTATGCAGCTTCAGAACGGACAAACAATGGAAGATCACATTTGTGAAATGCTGGACATTGTGGATCGTCTAGTTGGCTTAGGCAATGGTAACAAAATTATTTATATACTTACTTATATTGATGATATTCTGGTTATTTCAAAAGAAAAGAATTTAATTTCGGAGACAATCGCAGAAATTAGAAATCATTTTGAAATTACTGACATGGGAAATTTGAAGTTATATCTTGGAATTCAAATTGAAAAGAAAAATGCGAAATATTACATGCACCAAGAAAAATACATAGAGAAAATACTTGATATCTTCAATATGTCAGATGCGAAGACATCCAAAACACCTTTGGATACTGGATATTTCAAACACCAAACAACGGATGATAAGTTTTTAGATGACAATGAAATTTAAAGAAAAGTTATTGTATCACTTCTTTACTTATCGGGAAATACAAGGCCGGATAAGGCAGCAGTTGTTTCAATTCTTAGCAGAAAAGTGTTTTGTCCTACGCAGTATGATTGGAACGAAGTTAAACGCATTCTAAGGTACTTGAAAGGAACTAAACAGCAACAACTTTGTGTTGGATGGAAGAAAGAATCAAAACTTGTTGGATATGCCGATGCAGATTGGGCTTCGGACACTTAAGGACGAAAATCCAATAGCGAATATTTATTTAAATTTGGAGAAGCTACAATCAGTTATGCAAATAAAAACCAGGATTGATTGCACTATCATCAACCGAAGCGGAGCTTGTCGCCTTAACAGTAGCAAATCAGGAACTTAGTTGGCTGAGAACATTATTTGAAGACTTACAAGTTGAATTAAATAATGTAACAATATTCGAAGACAATCAAAATTGTTTAAAATTACTGGATTCAGAGAAGATAAATCCCCGAACATAACATATAGATGTGAAGTACTAATTTCTTCGTTACGTTAAAGAATCTAAGGAAGTTAAATTCATTTATTCTCCAATTGATGAAATGGTTGTTCTTAATTTATGTAAAATCAGTCTTTTTACTACCTTTTAAAAGAAATAAGACTGCATTTTCTGATGATACAACTCTTGTATATTCAAATAGCAACTTGATTGATTTGTTTGCAAACGTCAATAGCGATCTAGATACTATTAGAAGATTGTTCAATTATCATAGACTTATCATAAGCAAAAAGCCAAAATTCATGATATTTGATTTAAATGGTAAATTTTGCGATAAATTGCCTGTATATTATCATTCACCTAGGTGCAGAAAACTTCCTCTTGAAAAAACTGTGTTTTGAAGTGAAAAAAGTTGCAATGAAAATTGCTTTTTTATTGAACGTGTAGACAGTTTGAAACACCTAGGTACTATTCTAGATCAAAAACTTAGTTGGAAAGAACATACCCAATTTTTGGAACAGTATTTGAGCGGAGTTATAAGACAGATATTTCATCTTAGTATGTTGGTACTGCAATTTAACAGTTTTAAAATTGGTTTATAATGGTTTATTTAAATCAAAGCTTGAATATTGTATTACTTATAAGGCAATCGGAGAACTCCAAGTTTTGAGCTTTTTAAAGATCATAAGTTTTTACCACTTAGACACCCTGCTACAAAGTTTTAAGAATTGTTTTCATGAACTGTAGTTACTTTGTAACTAGAGTAGGTACATGATAACAGTAAAGCTTAGCTTGAGAGTCAATTCTAGAAATTTCGCAAATGTACCAATGATTAAAAAAACCCACTATTCGAATTTTTATTTTGTATCTGCCCCTCGTATATTTAATAAACTGCCCGAACAGGTACGATGAGAGAGTAAGAACAATGTTCCTATGTGAAGTAAAAACAAATGGCTTTTCTCATTCAGTCATGGCAATATCGATGACTAATTAAAACCAATGATTTAGTTCGTGCGATTCCAGTATTTATTGTTTTGTTTTGTTATCAATTCGATGCTCTAATTCTAATCGATTCATAAATGTTACTTGCTTTGAACTTATTAAGCTTGATTATTAATTCGTTAATTTATTTAATTTCTTACTCAATTCTATTGCTCCCTATCAATAGAACAATTCTGAATTTTTGATTAATTTTTCTTTAACTTTTTAGGGTACTTACACCTCTGTCAAAATAGACAAAAGAATGTTCTCATAGCTATTTCCCTAAAAAACAAATACTTTATGCATATAAATGTCAATATTAACCTATAAACACAAAATTATAAACAGTATGTAGGTATGTACTAAGTTATTTTAATGACATAAAGATAATAATAATAATAATAATAAAAATAATAATAATAATAATAATAATAATAATAATAATAATAATAATAATAATAACTTATTTATTTTATTTAATCCGTAAAATACTAACGTTAGCCTTACAATCACAACTACAGTTACAATTTTTCTTAAATCTATGAATTTTATCATTACAATAATTATATTAGCTATTTCATTAAATCTTATTTTTTTAATAAGAGGAATAAGTCTACTAAACATCGCGTACAAGATCCTCTTTGCCATTATATGTGAACGTATGAAGACTTTCGTCATCAATCTGATGGGTCCTTATCAATGTTGCTTCAGGCCAGGAAAGTCAACCATCGACAAAATTTTCACGTTATGGCAGATCCTGCAAAAGACCTATGAACTCCAAATCGATGCCCACCATCTTTTCATCGATTTTAAAGCCGCGTATGACAGCATCTACAGAGACAAACTGTACAAAGCTGTGTCTAGTTTTGGCATCCCTGCCAAACTCGTTCGCTTGTGCAAAATGACGATGGAGAACTCACGCTGCTCCATCAAGGTTGGCTTACTGAATCTTTCGACGTCAAAAAAGGATTCAGACGAGGTGATGCACTGTCATGCGTTTTCTTTAACATCGTTCTTGAGAAGATAGTGCATAACTCCAACGTCAACAATAGAGGCACTATCTTCCAAAAATCTGTTCAACTTCTCGCGTACGCCGATGATAATGATATGATGGGAAGAACACAGCGTGATGTCAATGGCGCCTTTGTGAGAATTGAGACAGAAGCGGCAAACATAGGTTTAGCGGTAAATGAGGGAAAAACGAAGTATATGCTGTCTTCGAGGAAGGACATCCAACACCGACGCACGGCTCGAGCAGAACGTCACAATAGACATATATAACTTCGATGAAGTGAAGGAGTTTGTCTACCTAGGCTCCGCTATAAACACGGACAATAACACCATCGCCGAGATCAGACTAAGAATAACTCTTGCTAATCGCTGTTTCTTTGGGCTAAGAAAGCAATTGAATGGAAAAGCCCTCTCTCGAGCAACTAAGGTAAAACTGTACAACACCCTTATCATCCCAGTCGGGATGAAAGTGCCTTAGGCTGTTTCGAGAGGTGGCGCACTCAAGTGGAAAAGGACCTCAATCAACTTCGAGTGCAAAACTGGAGACGACTAGCTTAGTACCGAGCTAGCTGGCGGAGACTTTTGATTGAGGCCCAAGTCCACAACGGACTGTAGCGTCACCTTAAGTAAGTAAGTACGTAAATAAAGCTGAGAATCAATTATAGTTTCTTACTAACTGCTTTAGAAGACTGTTAGTGCCATAGTTTGTTCTGCTAAAAATCTGACAAACATTTTTATTTCTTGTCAGACTACTTCGGCTTGTGTTGAAATTCAATCTACAAAGCATATGTATTTGGAGACAAAATAGATACATTCATGAGCCCATTAATAA
Organism: Sphaerophoria rueppellii; assembly: GCA_920937365.1. Classification (NCBI taxonomy): domain Eukaryota; kingdom Metazoa; phylum Arthropoda; class Insecta; order Diptera; family Syrphidae; genus Sphaerophoria; species Sphaerophoria rueppellii. Next base: position 60,795,427 of record CAKKXW010000001.1, read on the forward strand.
AACAAAATTTCAAATATTCTCTGTGACCAGAAAGAGTAGGTTTATTAATTTAAGTCTGTCAGTATATGGAGGTAAAGTAGCATTTTCAGTCCATGGGAATAAGAATCGGAGAGAAAATCTTAAAAATCGACGCTGAATACTTTCAATTCTGTTCATATGTATGGAGGTAAGGTGCCCAAACAACACAACCATATTCAAGAATAGGCCTTACAAAAGATATAAAAAGAGTTATAATAATATATGGATCACGAAATTCACGAGAAAACCTTTTAACGAAACCAAGTGTTTTATTTGCTTTTTTTATAATATAATTATAATGGTCAGTGAATGTTAGTTTTGGATCTAACATTATTCCAAGATCAGAAAAACTAGATATCCTACACAAAAGTGACGAATTCAACGCGTAGTCTAAAATAAACAAGTTCCGTTTGCGTGTAATACTCATTGTCTTACACTTGTCAAATGTTGCACCGTTCCTAAGATTTCTGTAGATTGTCTTGAAGAAGATCACAATCAGTGATACTGTTAGTTGATCGAAAAATTTTGACGTCGTCAGTGTAGATTAATGTCATCGAGTTTTGAAATATAGAAGGAAAGTCATTAATGATATGAATAATATAAAAAGCAGGGGACCGAGGTGACCCCCCTGAGAACATTTATTTTTAGGCACTACACCATAGACTCTATTTCTAAGATATGACGATATCCACAATACAAAACGATTGCTGAGTCCTAATTTATTAAGTTTTATTAAAAGAATTGCGTGATCAAGCTTATCAAACGCTTTTCTGAAGTCGGTAAACACGCAGTCAACTTGCGATCGCTTTTTGAATACATCTAAGCAATATGTAGAAAAGTTCAATAAATTAGTGATTGTTGACTTCTTTTTAACAAAACCATGTTGATTGTCACACATAACAGAAGAACAGTTAAAAGACAAGATATCACAAACAATTGACTCAATCAATTTAGGAATAGCGGAAAGCTTGGTAATAGGACGATAATTTGTTATTAAGTCCCTAGGACTCTTTTTATAAATTGCTGTAAGAGGAGAATATTTCCAAAGATCTGGGAATGTACAACACTTAAATGACACACAGTTTTTCTACATACGGCCCAGAATTAAAGCATTCGTCAAGTTTCAAGATGTAAGTTTTAATAGACTCTTCAGAAATTGCAAAGTTAATTGAATTCATATGTGAATATTCGTCAATAGGAGGAGAAAACGAGGAAGAAGTGTCTGTTGGAAGAAAGTCTTCAAGGGCACTTTTAAAATAAGCAGCAAACATATTCGAAATAGTCTCTGGAGAGTGACTGGATGAATTTTCAAACTTCATTGACGCTGAGTAACCGTCGAATTTTCTCTTCTATTTCACATAATTCCAGAAAAGATTGGGGCTCGATTTGATTTCAGATTCTGTTTTAGAAATAAATTCAGAGTAAAGATAGTTTGAACCAGTGATCACTTTATAACAAGATTGGAAACCTACCTACGTTTTACCCTCCAAATACCGCAAAAGTTATTTTTTTTCATACACACATACTCTTGCAGCAAACTTGCTTTATTATGTCCCAGTGGCAAATTTCATCCCCGATGAAAAATTTTGGTGAAAAGAAAAATAAGGAAATGATTTCATAGGAATAAAGTAATTCCCTTTTTCATATGTACAATTTTTCTGTTCTATTAACGCTTTCGTTTCTTCGCATGCCTGAGCTTTGTGATTTCAGTAAGGAAAAGTCCTGCACAACTTCACGAGTTCGCAATTGCCATTGAGCACTGTGTGTTGTATTCATAAGAAGAAGAATGAATAAACGAACAAAAAAGAAACAAAAATATTGTCTAGCTACTAGCGCAGCTGATAGTTTTTTTTTTATTTTCTTTTAAGGGTAGAAATGACCTGCAAGAATCCGTGTATATAAATATTATGTACTTTCAACTTTTATTGATCGAGGGTACGCGACGACCGCGACGACCGGTCGGTGACGACGCAATAGTTTTGGTTTTTTCCACTATTTTTAAATGCGATCGTTAAAAATATATTTCGTTCTACGTTCAATCAGTGCAATCGAAATCTTAGTTAAAGACAGTTGGTGTGTAGGATGTGTAAGTTATTTTTAACGGTGAATTAATAACAATAAACAGCACAGGAGAAAACATGAGTGTAATCCTCAAATAAAAATAGGTAATTATTTTCGACATTTATAGAGATGAAATCAAACTAAGTTTCTAAACATTTTTTAAAGGTATTCTGGAATCTGGAATGTGTAGCAACTTAAAAGGAGTCGTTAAGCGGCAAAAAATTGAAGTAAAAGTAGAAGATCCAGATTATTATTTAAAACCATATTGTGTTCTTTTCAGAAATATTTCAATACAAAAAAATTAATAAATTTGTTTTGATATTTACATTTGGTGGTTTTTGATTTCACAGCTGCATTTTCATAATATTTTTCAGTCATGAAAATAGTAGTGGAAAATTCAACTTTCAAAAAAGGGATCATTTAACATTTCATCGGGGTTAGAGAACAAATGAAAACACAGAATACTTTTATTCAATGATTTCACTGAATTATATTCACCAAGAAATTCACTTGGTGAACTCCAATGACAGCCCTGTGTAAATTTCACCAAATGATTCACTTTCAAATTCATGAGTGAAGCTTCCATTCCTTGGTGAATCGCATGGTGATTCCTTGGTGAAAATTGGGAAATTTGCCACTGGGGTAGGCAATTTTATCATTATTACAATAAAACGCATACTCTTACAGCTAACCTGAGTCTTTAAGTTTGTATTACACGCATACTCTTACAGCTAACCTGCTCTCCTAGCTTGTAGGCAAATATCATTTTGACAGCAAGGTTTCCAATCTTAGTATAAGTGATCAGTGGTTTGAACAGGCCATAAACTCACAGTGAAGAAATTGATAGGTTCTTAGTGTCTCATCATCTATATGTAGATTATATTTTAACCATGCCTTATTACGTTTATTTTTTAATGATTTTAGATGTGAATCAAACCATTATAATAATAATATTTTGAAATATGCCCCTCGTGTCTCTGGTTTGTCTTCATTTTTATAACGATAAATATATCTTTGCTGAACAAGCAACAAGATGCTGAAATTCCCTTAAAGTTTTACCATAATTTATTAAGTTCGAAACCGTCAAGCCTATAAGAACGTTATACACGGATGGATCACACAAGGAAAACAACTCCGCCTTTGCAGTCCTATCCCAAGGCATCCACCCAGACGCATCAGCTGGTAGTTTTGTAGCTGAATTGGTAGCAATAATCAGAGCACTCTCTTTAGCTCAATCTAGTTCAGTTAATACGCTGATCCTGACAGACAACCTCAACATCTTAATGGGAATCAAAAACACCAACAATAACTGTCCAATCCTTAACTATATTCCAAGCCAACATTGTTATAGCCTGGATTCCAAGTCATGTCAGTATAAAAGGTAACGAGGCAGCAGATGAAGCAGTTAAGAAAGCGTTTCGTTTCCCATTAGTCAAAGAATTGCCTAACATTCCCCTTTTGATGAGAAAAATCTTCAGTGTTATTGAAAATGATGAACTTAAGCCATCATCCCAGCCATCTCAGAGTGGCGTACAGCAAGGACTTTTCGAAAGTAGAATGAATAACACTTTTCAGAACTAGAGTAGGAAAAACTTTATTCTCAAATCATCATTACTACAACCATAACCCGCCCAAAACGGCATATCCTAGCGGACAGCCCAATGTTACGTCTAATCCCGAACGGCGAACACTGTTTTCTCAAAAGACAAAAATGTAAAATTCTCCGAAATATTTGATCTCTCAAATACAAGATCCTTGAAGTTAGTCAGAGAAGCCACATCGAATCACAAAAAATGTAATGATTAATGAAATATGAAATTTAATTTAACTATTTTTAAACGGAATAGAATGGTCCTGCTTCCCTGATGTCTTTTAAAATAATTTATAAATTTATTTTGTAAGTTATTTTTGATAAATAAAGAAATAACAAGAACTAATTAATTTTATTTTTCAAAGAAAATAACACTTTTTCACAATCACTTTAAAATCTTTAGTGTAAGAGTAAAATTTAAGAAAAGCATTTTCTATTACAACTTTATAAGACATAAGAGACATAAGACAAGCTTAATACACGATAAGAAAAAGTGAAGAAATCCTAAACATCTTGTAACTGATCATTTGAAGAAACTAGTTGACCTTCCTATTGTGAGTTTAGAGTCAAATTGCATGTCATTCTTGATATATATGGAGTATTACTTTACAACACCACTGTATTTTAGTACAGTTGAATATGCAAGATAATGCTCACATAACATCATATCTCAGCATCAACTATTATGCTTCTCTTTACTTAATCGCTTATCTCTTATCATACCTAGTTTGTAAGCATGTACCTTATTAGCATAAGTTCTGTAACAATAAAGTCAGTCTTCAACTGAACGTCGTCGTGTTTCTTTGCTAGCTCCACTCTTTACATAATCGCATATATTAAAATTCTGTATTTATCAATTGCAATGTTTTCATTTTTTTTTCCTCAACATCAACACACAGATATAATTTAAAACATAAATTTCAAGTGGTGTATCTAATAGAATCAATTAAAACGGAATTCGAAGGCGGCTGCATCAATAGAAATACATTTTATGGGTGTATGTTACCTCTAAAGTGACCCAAACATCGTCAACGACGACGATAACGTTTGAATCTTAATTGACAAAGCATCTCTTACAATACAATTTAATATGAGAAACATTGAAATGATGGATCGATTATTGCCAAGCATTGTATGTAAAAAACGATCACCTTCCGCAAACGGAAGTTGTAATACTATCGTTTGATAGCAATCAAAATTTTAAACGATAAGCAAGTATTCCCAAGTTAGACAAATGTGCAATATATTAAGTGATTTCAAATAAACTATATAATAATTATTGTTGACCATTTCTGTTCCAAACTACGCATTAGCATAGTACTGTTTAGTCTAATATACAGTCGACTCCGCTTAAATGAAACTCGCGGAGTTTTCAGTTAACCGAACCTCGGATAGCTGAAACTTGTTTCAAATAAGCGAACTTTTGTCAAATAAAGATAATTCCATTTAGTCTACAAAAATGAAAATTATTATTATTCACAGCTCATGTAAAGAACAAAAAAAAAAACAACATTTAAGAAAAGTATAAATCAATAAATTGTTGTCTGTTTGCATTACATCCTATCATCAATATCATCTGAAATTGCAGAGTTTTCAGCAAAGAATTCTTTTAAAATATGAAAAGAACCGTACGCTTCCTTATGTGCAGGTTTCTTGGGCCCTACGATCTCTATTTCATTATCAGAGCCGTTTTCAATGGGCTCAAAAGAAGATAGAGCAAGAACTTCAGCGATTATATATTCGTCAGTCATGTCTACAAAGCAAGGTATTTCACCATCCAAATCTGCGAGATTGTAAATCTCTTCCCTTACAGGACTTGAAAATAAATTAATAAATTATTATCTTGTACATCTTTGGCAACAATTTTAACATCGGCAGAGACGGTGACAGCGGCTGCCGCAAAAAAACCTACCTCCTCAAAGAAATGTTGTAATATCGTTGGGGTCACCATCCACCAAGCTCTCTTAATGAATTTTAAAACTTCAAGCAAGTTTATTTACCTACCAAAATCTTTCAACGTCTGCTCAATATCTAAATGAAGAATTTATCAACTTCATCTTCTTTTCTTCTATATATATAAAAGAACAGCCTAATTTGTGTGTTCGTTCGCTAACCGGGCACACTGGTTATATATAAAAGAACAGCCTAATTTTTGTGTTCGTTCGCTAACCGGGCACACTGGTTGACCGATTTTCCTAATTTTTTCTCTAAATGTAAGAAGTTTTAGGGTAGAAGGTTTAGCAAAAATAAAATGTATACTTTTCAAATCACAAATGGTTTAATTGTTAAAAAATGTTAAAAATTTTTTATTTCGGACTATAAAAAAAAAAACTGATCAATATACGAACACTCAATTTAGTTTGAAAATTTTGTAAAATATTTTTTTTTTCAATAAAAAAAATCAAAAAAAAAAAAAATGTCAGTGAAGAAAAAAAAATATTTGACGAATATAATTTTTCTTCGACAAAAAAAATGTCAGTGAACCTAGGATAATCCGCATAATCCATAAGATATTTTGGCTATCCATTCTCCTACACCATGAATATTAGCTGACATTTTTTCTCCGTGTTTTTTTTTTTTTGAAATGGATGTTCTCTCTTTTTTGTTCCATCTTTCCAGCCCACCCCTTGACGACTCGAACTTAACGTTAAGCATAAGAGAGGATGATTTAGTTTTTTCTGGTAACAACGGGCAAGTAAGAGTAGCATTCTTGGCTCTCATGTTTTTGAAACACAACAATAGCGCGTCTTCAACCTTTTTGTCGGCTCCAGTTCTCAATCGCTTCCTTGAAAGATTTTGGTTTTGTGCAACAACATTCCGAATGATTCCATTTCCTTCTATGATTCGTGATAACGTTGGTCGACTGCATTTATACTCCTCGCATAAAATCTTTAGCTTCCACTCAGCCCAAAATTTCTTGCTTGCTTTGAAAAACAACTTGTGCATCTCCTCTTAATTTTGGAATTTGGTAGGTACCTGGAATTGTTAAATTAATTTATTTCACAAAATTAATATTGCATCAGTCATACGTTTTCTGTTGACATTTCCTGATGATAAACAAACGATAAACACATTACATACACGATACACCATTTCTTTGTTTTGTAGACTGTCTAGAATTTAGTCTTAAATACTGATTCACTTATTCGGAGTAGCTTTACATGAATACGAGAAAAATGTTTACTTCGGGCAAAAAAAAATTGTTTCAGTTAAACGGAGTTCAGTTAAGTGGAGTTGACTGTAGGTAATACAGTTGCAGTGTTCGCAATACAAGCAAGACAAATTGAATCGTTTATTTTCAAAACATGACATGTCCACATTTCTCTGAAAACCGTTTTTTATTTTTATATTTTTTTTTGGGAAGAAGCACGTTGACTTTTTTAAAATCCGTAACGAACGGAATCCAGCAAGATGTCTTAAGACCTAGGTTTTTCTGTTTTCATTTAAGTTAAAATCCCACGCAAACATAAAATAATTAGTTTTTTTCGTTTCCTGAAAAATTTTAAAATGTGGACATGTCATGTTTTGAAAATAAACGATTCAATTTTCGATGACAAGATTATAAGTTAATTAGAATGGACGTAATCTCTGATAAATGAGATAATTACATGAATACGGATGTTTGTCTCTGATTTCTCGTGCGACTTTCATTTAAGTTAAATTTTTTGGTTTCATCAATAATATTTTATGCTCACTTTTTTTTCTTTTCGTATACATATGTTCAATAAAGTTCATATCTTATTTCAACTTTGTTGTCGGAGAGCGGTAAGCGTTTGATTAATTCCGCATTCCTAGGTCCTACAACCACAATCCACTTATAAGCTTTAATGTGTGTACTTTCTCGCTATGGCAGCTATAGGTATGTTAGGAAATTAATAAGAAGTGTATGCACGCTCCTAATAATTTATTGTTTTAGCTGTTTAGTTTTTGAATGTAAAATGGTTTGTTTTTACTTATGTTTTTTAGTTTGACTCGATGTCTAATAAACAAAAAAATCATAAATTCCAATCTATCGAGTGTTTCTTTCACCATTCTCCTAAAAGCCTACATGACCTTATATCTTAAAAAAAGAATATGACACGAAACACAGTAGACGTGTTTTTTTTTCACTAATCAGTAGTCAGTACAGGTACGTCAAATGGTAGATATCAGTGCACTCATGATTACCCAAACGTCCTCAACAACCACTGTCTACCAAGTCCTACCCTCACCTCCACGTGGTGACCGCCGCGCCGCCGCCGGGCGTGTAGTTGTAGTACTTCAGCTGGAAATAGGGTGAAAACCCTTATGAAAGGCTTTGGCGACAGCTAATGAGAGAGGGCGGGGAAAGTGTTTTCCACTAAGGTACTACTCCTTTTTCCAGGCGGCAGCGAAAGAATTCCAAGGATTGAGTCAACGGTGGCGTCTACAGTTTCAGTTAGGTTGAAATACTCTGGGAACGCCTTATACGGGCAACATTGACATATTAAGAGCTCAGGCCGATTAGGAGTGGTTTATGCGGTTCTATGTCCTTGAAGTTTAAATAAGGAATTGGCCCTCCAGGTATGCGGTCGTGCTTTGGAGTGACTTCCCAATCACCTTAAGAAAAAGTAGTTGCGGAGCAACAACTAGCCTCGGATACGGACGGATTAACTGATGACGAACCATGGACCTGAAAATTTAGAAAGGAAACATGTTTCCGAGTACATATTCCCCAGTAAGTGAACGTGCTGACCTAGACCTTCTTGCGATGCCTCTGAGAGGTTCTTGTCAATTTATTGACATGAACCTGCGGACGTAGGCAGCTTTAGTCTAATGGATTTGACGGATTGAAGCAGGACGTTTGGTGAAGATTAATGCGATTCTTAAAAGATAATATATCTAAGTATATATTAAATGAGGAAAATACGATCAAGGAGTATCGAATATGGATAAACGTTAATGAAATAAGACGCCCTGTTGGGTGTATCCTTTGATTGGCTGGTTCATCCCTTCGATCAATGTGGATATACTTGACAGAGGGTGAGCGGTGTCCCTCATCCGCCAGCTGGATAAAAGCTGCAAAAACAAAACAAAAGATCACAAAAAATAATGTATGTATAACTAATTGTTATACAAAAAAAATAAGTGACACCACCCCTCACCCAGGGGCAAGTGGGTACCGCGGGTAGTGAGTATTCGCCACCTCACTAGCGGGATGGACCTTCGCGGGGGTTGTGGTTGTCTGAGTTTTTTCAGCTGCTATTCGTAAATCACGGTTGACGGCTCGTCTTTCGGTGACTGAAAGTTGAGTGCAGTTGCCGTGACCGGACAACGGTTCTTCTTTCGGTGGCTGAAAGTTGAGTGCGGTTCCGTGTGTTGCATGAATAGTAGTCTAGAATCAAACCTAGATGAATAAGGGCTGGCACTAATTCGTTTGGTACTGGTGTGAATCTAGATGCAGGGTACCCGCTTCTTTCTTTAGAAAGTTGAGGTGTGCTTTTGTACTCTGGTGGATCATCAGGAAGAGATTTAATGTCCTCTTAAATAAAACATAGTGGCTTTGCTGATTTCGGTTGAAAATGGTCACGCCGACAGTGTGGACCTATCCACTGTTCAGATAAGGCTTAATTGCTAGGTGCTGACGTTAAATCTTTCTTTCTTCTGATGACGAACCATGCAAACGAAATAGTCAAAGTAGTGCAGTGGATATCTCGCCCAAAGCCAAAAATATACAGTGCTAGAAGAAAGTATGTCGTCGAACGGTTATATTCGCAAGAGATCGCCAGATCCTTTTCCAATCGATTGTCAAGTTACCTCCTGAGACGTTCGCTACAGCCAGCATTGAGTATTGAGAATCAGTGGCAGAATTGCCAGGAAGCTATTAGGGATGCTGCCTCTGATGCGCTGGGTTTCAAGCAGCCACCACAACGAAACTCCTGGTTTGATGAAGAATACAGGCGGGTACATGAAGCCAAGCAAAAAGCATATAAAGCAGCCCTGCACAGGAAGACAAAGATCAGCTCGGAAGGTCTACGAGCAGAAGTGGAGAGAAAAACACAAGCTTTTCATTAAGAAAAAGAGAGAGCATGAAAAGCGATCGATTGAGGATGTAAAGAAATAAAAAACAGGATCTGCATCTGCAGAATATGGTCGGAAAAGAGCATGCCCGATGAATGGAACCCTAGCATTGTTTGCCAGATCTAGAAGAAATGAGACCCTCTAAATTGCACCAACTATATAGGTATAGAGGTAGAGTAGTGTTCGTAGCTAAGTGGTTAGGTGCGTTGGCTGCTAAGCAGAACGTCGTGGGTTCGAGTCCTACTCGCGCCCATAGTTTTATTTCATCTTTCACGGGCACTACCTCTTGCGAAGAACTGATAAAACTTCCAGGAGTATCAATCTGTCATGAAAAAGTGCTTCTCAACTTTGCCGTTCGGAATCGGCGTAATTGTAGGTCCCCTCAATTCTTCACGCGCACCCAGAGAATTGTTGAAGAGAGTAAGCCACTAAGGCCTTGGCTCGTCAAGAGCTGTCACTCTATTTATTTATTTTTATAGAGGTATCAGTCTCTTAATTATCGCCTTTAAGATCTTTTCTTCATAGTACATGCGTGAACGCTTGAAGCCGTATGTCAACAAACTGATTCATATCAGTGTGGCTTCAGACCTTGAAAGTCCACCATCATCGATCAATAATTTTCTCTTCACGGCAGACCCTGGAAAAAACTCAAAATCTCCAAATCGACACCTTATTTTTATCGAGTTAAGGGGTCTGCACTGATGTCATTGTGTGAGGTTATAGTGGAACCCAGATAAACAAAGTTTCTTACTACTTAAAAATTGTAACTGCCTTCTGTGATGTTCTGGCCGAGTCAATGGTGTTGTGTCCCTCTTCTTGATGACAGCATATACTTTATCTTCGTCTCGGCCAAACCCATCTTAGCCGCCTCCGTCTCATTACCAGCAAATGAACCACTGACAGCTCGCTTCGTTCGCGGAATGTAGTCCGCGTAAGCCAGGAGTCGAAAGGACTTTTGACAAATTGTGCCACTGGTGTTGACTTCTGTTGCGCATAGTGGCTTCAAGTACGATTTTTAAGAGGTTGCAAGATAGTGCATCGCCCTTTGCTAGACCTTTCTCGACATCGAAAGCTTCGGTGATATTCTGACCGATTTTGACGAAGCAGCGAGAATTTTTCATGGTCATCCAGCACAGGTGAACGAGGTTGGCAGAGATGCCGAGACGTGACATGGCTCTATTCAGCTAATTTCTATTAATGCTATCACAGGAAACTTTAAAATCAATAAAATGATCGTGTGTATTGATTTGGTGTTTTTGGGTTTTCTCTTAAATCTGTCGGAGTGTAAAAATTTGGTCGACGGTTGATTTGTCTCGCCTAAAACCACATTAATAGTTGGCAAAAGGTTCTAGGCGATCACACAAGATAGACGACAAAATTTGTACGCGATGTTAAGGAGACTTGTAAATGTGTACAAGCGAAAATGTGGGCATCTTAGAGGTTTTGAAAAATGGTTTATCTTAATCCCCAGCACTATTCGCGTATCTCCTACTACATTCCTGTTTTCATCACGACAGGTTTCTAATTAAGTCTTATATCCTTTTGTAGATTGTTTCACCCTTTTATAGAATTTTCTGATGTTACCTCTGTCGTAACATTCCTCGATAGACTCGACCACTTCTCTTTCTTCTTCCGTCTTAAAATTCGGTGTTTATCTTTCCTTCTTTGGATGTATATCTCACGGGCTTCTCGCTCAGTTGTTCTTGTTCATCATGGATGTATAGGCCTCGTCCTTAGCTGCATGCGCTGCCTAAATTCTTCATCGAACCAGGAGTTTCGGTTTTGTCGCCTAGTGAAACCCAGCACATCAGTTATGGCACAACTGATGGCCCCTTTGTAATGTATCATTACATTACCTACTCTCACTCAACTACTTAAATACCTTTCGTACTACTTTTGCACCACTAAAAAAGCGTACTAGCATAAATCTATTCATTCGTACCATCGTTTTACCCACAAAGTACTAAAGGTACGACCAAGTACATAATACCTTCCACACTGTACCAATAAAGAGCGTACTAGAATTGGGGTATAAATAGAGCTGCTGCGACCGACCAAAAGTCAGTCTGGTGCCGATTGTCGTCGAGGTAAGTTGTGCTCGAGAATTAATACAAGTAATACTAACCGATAGGACTTCCCCCCACCAGTGGTAAGGGGTCTTATTATTAACCAACTCTCTTGCCAGATTCGTCCGTGATAGCCGGGTCCGCCCGTTGATAGCCAGGTTCGCCTGTGACAGCCGGATTCGTCCGTGATAGCCGGGTCCGCCCGTTGATAGCCAGGTTCGCCTGTGACAGCCGGATTCGTCCGTGATAGCCGGGTCCGCCCGTTGATAGTCAGGTTCGCCTGTGACAGCCGGATTCGTCCGTGATAGCCGGGTCCGCCCGTTGATAGCCAGGTTCGCCTGTGACAGCCGGATTCGTCCGTGATAGCCGGGTCCGCCCGTTGATAGCCAGGTTCGCCTGTGACAGCCGGATTCGTCCGTGATAGCCGGGTCCGCCCGTTGATATGATAGTTGCCCGCCTGGGCCGATAGTGCCTGCTTAG
>CAKKXW010000001.1:60826389-60843289 GCA_920937365.1 Sphaerophoria rueppellii
GGCATTCCATTTTCACTTTTTTTCTTTTTCTTTTATGTACATGAATGACTTGAGTTACAATTACAAAAACAAAAATATGAGGTGAGATTTTCTATTTTTACAGATCTCTTGTGTTTGTCTTCATTTTCAAATTTAACGTAGATTGCTAGATTGAGTTTTGAAAAAAAAATTGTGAAAACACGCACACATCCTTGCAATCCGTAAATTTTAGCTTGTAGGCAAATCCATTTTGACAGCTTTGTTTCCCATCTCCTTACTTTATTTCATCTCTAAAGAAAATGTTCGCTCCTGCCACTACACACATACATACATACATACATAGATACAACTTAAAGAAATGTGTTTTTAAATTGAAACGAAACTACTTTTTTAAGTGCATATTTTGAATGCATATTTTGTATTTTTGGGTGCATATTTTAAGCGCATATTTTGAGATTTTATGTGCATGAAAATCCGAACCCTATTTATCTCCAACCGGCCTTGGGCGCTCTCATCCGTTTTTGGCAGGGTCCATGCTTTGCTCCATATAGCAAGACGGGATGATGGGGGTCTTATATTTTGTCGCATGACAGTGCATCACCTTATCTTAAGCCTTTTTTGACATCGACGGTGTCGGTGAGGTCGTTACCGACTTTTATGGCAGCCTGCTCAGACGAATGTGTTTTGTAGGGATGCCAAAACTGGACATGGCTTTATACAGTTCCTCTCTATGGATAATGTCCAACGCGGCCTTAGAATCGATAAAAAGATGGTAGCTGTCGATTTGGAGTTCTTGAATTTTTTCCAGGATCTGCCGTAGATAATGTGAATATTTGATCGATGGTGGAGTTTCCTGGTCTAAAGCCAAACTGATATGGACTGCAGAAAGTATCTTATAGGCGATGTTTAGGAGGCTGATGCCTCTATAGTTGGTGCAGTTTTTTCTGGATCTGGCAAACAATATTGAGGTTCCATTTATCGGGCATGTTTTCTTCCGACCATATTCTGCAGATGAGTTGGTGGCAGCCCATTTATTTATGATTTACAAAATATATCCTGCTGGTCTGCAAGAAATGGGTCGTTTCTTAATCCGGTAAAATCTAAATGTATTGTGATCAGTAAAAAGCTACTTGACCTAACAGATTTTCTCAATATTATCTTGAATGACTCTGTTTAAGAATTCGTGGAAACAGTAAAAAATTTTGGGATGACCTTTAATATGACCTTGAACTGGAATACCCACATAAATCAATCCGTGGGGAAAGCATATGGAATACTTCGGCAACTGTACTATTCACAGCACTACACCTCTTAAAACACGCTTAATGCTAGCCAAGACCCTCGTTATACCACAGCTAACTTATGGGTGTGAATGTGAAATATATTCTAATTGCGACGCTTTCAGAAAGTAGGCGTAAAATCAAAGTTGCGTTTAACAATACAGTGCGGTATATTTACGGTCTAAAAAGATTCGATCACATTTCTCTTTTCTCTAGAAATATTTTTAATATCTCTTTTGACAGCTTATTACGATATAAAACCCAAATCTTGCTCTTTAATATTATTCAAACACACCAGCCCAGTAATCTCTTTGACAGATTACGGATGTCCTCATCTAGTAGATCAAACAACTTATTCTGCCCCGATTTTCCTGTTTGACATCCGAGCGTCAGTTCTTCATCAGCGCTATTTGCTCGTGGAATTCTATACCTTTCTATATATTCCTATGTGCTAAGGAGTCTGCGGAGCATAGTTCACTTTCGCAGGGAACTAAATAAATACTTCGAACTTCATCCGGGCTTCTTTCCAAATCTTCATTTGAAAATCAATTAAGAAATGTATTATAAGTATCAGGATACCAAATTTTAAAGGTAACAACAATAATTCTTGTCGAGTAATTGTTATTGATTGAAATTGAAACTATCTTTTTGTTAATATTTTTTCGTTTTGTAAATTTTTTATGTTTTTATTTTTTAACTTATTTTTGTTCCTTCAGAATTATTGTTTGTTATAAAGCTTTGCACTATTTCATAAGACGTATTATCTTAATGTGAAAGCAGTCTTAAATAAATATAATAAATAAATTAATATAAATAATAAGGGAACCAAGTGTATCCGTAGAATATATCATGAACATTTTCTGTACATGTATCATCAGAGTATAAAGCTCTTGATAGTATTCTTTGATTGCTGAGTCTGAGGTTAAAACAGTATTATATGGACTGTTCCTATAACTGATCCCGGGGGCACACTGGCATGCAGTGCAACAAAACATCTTGAGTACAAAAATATCAGCTATAATGACCGTGGTTCACTAAAAAACAGAACTACTTATAAGGTAAGAAATCTTATGGTGATGATGCACATTTGCTTAGTGCTTGCTTCTTTCCTATGAATGAAAACTAAGAAAGACAAAGAAAAAAAGTTATTGAAAGGGCCTTGTCTAGTAAGGCTTGTCTGATAACTAAACAAATTATTCAAATTGGAAAAATTGTGTTCTTTTTAACGTGTTCCACCAATTTGCTATCAAAAACAACTATTTATCTCTAATAAATATCTTATTAAGCATATTGAGCAGACAATTATGTATATGGGTCTGTAAGTAGATGCAAGAATTATTTCCTGATTTCAAAATTGAGAAAACAATCAACCAGAAAAGAGTTGAAAAGACATATCTTCTTCTTAAGCTCTTTAAAAGAATCCTGTAATCATGGAATTGATTATGTTGATGCGAACTTGAAACAAAAGATTGAACTGTCAACACTACTTTTTGAAGTGTTTCAGTCATCCATGGAAAAGTTGGAACAATTGTACCAAATTCGATACAATTGAGTTTGTTGAAGTACAAAAGTGCAATAATTTGTTTCTATTTTGTACAATTTGCGAATTTGAAGTTCGAATCGTTTTTCAGAAAAGAATTAATCAAAAGGTAGGTATTATGCTTTGTATTAAAAACATTAATATTATGATCTCGGTTGTAAGCCAATGAAAATCTTTCATCATTTTCAAAACTATATTCAAAACTAGATAGCCAATAAAAAAGCGCAAAATTATAGTCCGCTAATGAACAGTCTTATAGCGTTTTTGTTTGGTTCCCCGGGACCCTTCCGAACAGTGTTGCCGATTGAAAAAAAAAATATTATTATGATTGTTTATTATGAGATCCTCAAAAAAATCATGAGATTGCTTATTCTTCATAGGGCCCTTAATAATCAATATTTGCTTATAATTCAAGACAAAAATTTTAAGTAAAAAAATAAATATTCATTTTATTAAGTTTTAAAATAACATTTAGTGATATTTAAGGGAAAAAAAAATAAACAAATGACATCAAAGGGCAAGGTAGTGCCCAGCCAAGTTCTAGTACTAGTCCCTTTATACAGCACATTTTGACCCCCATGACTGTTGAACCTATATCGTAAGAAGCTTCGAATATAAATTATGTATTTACTTCATGGAGACAAACGCCTTGTTTTCTAGAGCCACTACTTCCTGAGATATTTAACAGTAAACATTTCAAAAAACGTAAATGACTCACTCACTGACTGATCATCAAAATTATGAAGCACTTCAAACAATAGCAGAATTATAAAATTTGGTACGCTGGTAGGTTTTCGGGTGAATACAAAGGAAAAAATCGAAAATATCATTTTTGCACATTCAGAGGGCGTGGTATCCGCCTACTTTCCTAAAATGATCGTAGGATGTTGAGATTCGGAATTCTTGCATGGTTTTGGTTGAATATCATGAAAAAATGAGAAAAAAATCTATTTCCGTTTAAGGGAATGGTCGAGAACGTTTAAATTCGATATTCAGATAGGATTTTTGTTGATTATAGGAGAAAATATAAATATTAAATTTCAGTTTTATTAAATAGGCGTGGTTGCTGCCCAATTTTAAAAAATGTAAGACCATTGGATGTTGAAATTTAAAATTGTGGTTTGTTTAAGTTTATAACATTTCCATGACTTACTTTTTTTAGTGGTTTCTCAATAGAAGCTTGGGGTCTAAATGAGTTAACATTAAGACAGCTGGTCTGACCTAACCTACCTATTATTTATTTATAAATTGGAATAGCAACTATATTGTTAAACTTTGATATTTTCTAGCATAAAGAGTGTATTTCGAGTTTCAAGTTCAAGCTTCCATAGAAAAAAACTTTACAAAAAGATATGAAATCAGAACAAAAACATATAAAAGAGCCAAGTTCTGTTTTGTGCGAACAACACTGTGTAAAAAGTTTGTTACCAACATTAATGAGATCTAAAAGAATATCAAGATCTTACATGTAAAAGTGTTGTTTTGAATATTTTTAATCATAGAAGATAATACAACAATATTAAAATGAAATAGGAAATAGTTTGGATAAAAATTTGGGCAGGTTTGTTTTAAAATTAAGTTTTCAACAAATTATTGATTTTCTTATTCTTTTTGACCGAAGATTTTAAATATCATGAGATTTTCAATAAATTCATGAGATCATGAGATAGGTGAGAAAAATCATGAGAATCATGATAAATCATGAGAATCGGCAACACTGGTACCGAACGATGACAGTCTTTTTCTAAAAAGAACATAGAAAAACGATTCCGAATTGAAGTCGAACCAGGGCCGTATTATCGTAAGGACAAACTTGGCATGTGCGGAGCGAGGCAACAAAGGGACGCGCCGGTGCAATGATTTTTACACCTGGCAAATAATGGGGGTTTATACGTGGAACGTGGTTGTTAAAGTAGCAAAACTATGAATTCAAACCGCACTTGCCTATTTTGGACTCAGCGGATGGGCTACCTGAGACGCAGCCGCGGTCGACATTTGCATGAAATTATCTTTAAACATTAAATTGCAAGGTTCAAACTATCGATTCAAATAAATGTTTCATTAATTTTTTCGATTTTTTTGTGTTTTTCTTTTTTTTTAAAGTTCTAAACCTCTTAAAAAATCACCCTTTACAAATTGGTCCTGAGAAACTTAAAGAGTATTTGACTTCGGCAATCGACTTAGTTTCCTTTAATTTTTTTTTAAACTCAGTTTATTGAAATCTTAGAACTTATTTCGAATGAGTTCAAAGTCAGTTCTTCACCAAGTACTGGAACTCAGTTTATTTAAAATTTCGTTTTTACAAAGAGCGAAATGAATTGAGTTTGTAATCATTTTCGGAAAATAAAGTAAAAGAGAATAATGGGTTGGACGTTCGTATATCGTCACCCATATTCTCCTTGGATTTACTTATTGATAATTTCCTACGAATACGATGCGAAGGTTATGCTGGAAGAACGGCGTTTTTATCCAATGTCAATACGTGTCACCATTAACACATGGGAGGACACCGATTTTTTTCGGCGCTTCCGTTTAACAAAGGAAACATTTTTAGCAGTCTTTCAACTGGTGGCAGAAGACCTTCAACATCTACAACCACGGTGAAAATTGGAATAAATTTACTATGCACTTTTTATTGGCACGAGTAGGATTGAAACCCACGTTCTGCGTAAGAGCCAACGTACATAAACACCTCACCACGGGTATCACAGAAATAAACATGGGTTTACACATATAAAAATTACCATAGGTACACAGATACAAATAAAATGTAATCGCAAAGTCAAAAATTATTTGTATTTTCTTTCGAAATGAAGGAAATGTCTGTCAAAAAATACTGCCGGTCGGTGGACTCAAAAGTTGCAAAAACATGCTAGAACTAGGTTCTTAAAACATTGATTTTAGATTGAGTTCTAGAGAAGTGAAGAAATGCACGAGTTCCAATTATTCTAAATTCTAAACCGAGATTCGCTTGATCGAGTTATAAAGGGAATTTAGAACTGTGTAAAAAAAATTAGGCGTTCGTGTTTTTGATTTTTATTATTGTAATAACTTAATGGTCGAAATTCTTCAGCGGATGGTAAAGATTTTGACGGATTAGTAACCTCAGTTATCTGCTTTCTAGATTTGGTTTACAAAATTTACGGTTCGGCACATCTAAATTAAAATAATTCAAACCGAACTCGTAAGATTTTTTCGATTTCAACGAGTGCATCGGTTTTGATCAAACTAAAGAACCTATGTGATGTTTTTCAATATAGGGGCGCCTATAAGATGCTTGCCTATGGCGCCCTCAATGCTTAAGCCGCCACTGAGTCGAACTCGAAATTAAAAACAGAATCACGCATACATGTACACACTTGCACATACTTACTCGCCACCATATGTTTACAAATAAAGGAAATTAAAACAATATCATATGTCATCTGATATTCTGCATAAGATGTTTACAAATATTAGAAGCAAAAAAATGTGTTTGCATGTTCCTTTGCTATCTATGCACCAATTCCGGATTGCCAAAAAAAAGCTGTTAGTGTGATACTAGCTTAAATACGTTCCAGTTTTGACTCAAACATAATTTTAAGCTAGTTTCACACTAAATTTTCTTAAAATCGGACTTTAATTTTGCGCCTATAAGTTTCATTAAGTTTTTTTCTTAAATAAAACTTGATAAAATGTCTTTATTTAAACATTCTTATTCGAAACAAGTTCTTGGTACAATTTCATACAATTTGAAAAACAAATTCAATGCGTTCGAAAAACCTCAAATTCCATCCCTGCTTTCAGTTACTCAAACTATGATTCTCTGCAAATGTTTCAAGGCATTTGCTTTTTCATTATATAACATCGTTGATGACTAGTTAATGCGGATTATTGAAATAGGGATTCCTTATTAAAAAAAAAAAATAAAATAAAAAGAGTGGCGCGATAGCTCTTGAAGAGCCAAGGCCTAAGTGACATACTCTCATCAACAATTCTCTGGGTGCGTGTGAAGAATTGAGGGGACCTACAATTTAACGCCGATTCAGAACGGCAAAGTTGAGAAGCACTTTTTTCATGACAGATGATACTCTTGGAAGTATTGTCAGTTCTTCGCAAGAGGCGGTGCCCGTGAAAGATGAAATAAAAACTATTGGCACGAGTAAGACTCGAACCCACGACAACGTTCTGCTTAGCAGCCAACGCACCTAACCACTAAGCTAAGGGTTTTCTTATTACTTTTCAAAAAAAAAAATTTGTTTGAATGATGATGAAATCTTTGTATATGAAAAAGACTAGTACTACCAAGAATTGAATTTTTGAATTTTGCTGCTCTGCTTGGTTTGACAGCTCAAAAACAAGAACAAGACAAAATTTCCCCAGTGGAGAACAAAATGACAGGAACGAACACAGTAAGTAGGAGTGTGTAGGCTATATTATATTGAAATAATGCGAGTAAGAGAGTTAGGTTGCTTTAAAAAAAAAAACAACAAAACATTGCACCGAATTGGTATGGTTGCTTAGAGGGGATGAAAAACAAAAATATTGTGTGAAGTAAGGACACGATCGAAAGTACTTTAAGAAGTTTTTAGTTACAACTTTAACGTTTTGCTACTAAGTATCAAGGCTATTACCAATGTACTTTGGTATTAGACGTTTCTGTGTGATCATTTATGAAAGGAAATAGGGTTTACTATTTTACATATTTTACAAAATTACATATTCTTAAAAGCAAAACTATATGATTTTTGATTTTTTTTATCGCGATTTTAAGAAAGCCATGAATGTATTAATAATTCACAATATTTTTAATAAAAAATGCCTAATTTCGGTTACATTGCATTTTTTGAAATGTGTTCTTTTAACAGAGAAGAATGTACAGACATTTTATTCTTTTATGGGTTGTGCAATGGAATTACAAGAATTCGGTTACTTAGTGACGTAACTTGATAATATAATCAATACTTTTTTTTTAATTCTTTTATACTACTTATTTAGTTAACTCACCCTTTAAATATCCATACCCCAAATCTAATTCTCAGTGAGAAGAAGTAAGGCAATTAATATTTTGACAGAAAATCAGGTAGGCATAAGTATACTTTAAACCCTCTTCATGATTGTACAGTGTTAAACATATCCTAAACACTATATACAAGTGTAGGTTTTTGGTGCTTTTATGAGATTTTGTTTTTAATTAAAATTCAGCAGGTAAACATACGAAAAATAGTACGCAGTTTGAACAAAAAAATCAACTGAAATTGAAAATTTTGCACAAACAAGAAAAATTGAAAATAATTTTTAATTGAAACCCTGGAAACCCTAAAAACATTTCAGTTCAATCCAAAAGCATTTTCAATGCGTAGTGTTTCTAATAAAAAATCTGACACGAGGTACCTACGTTAGTACTGACAGAGAAATTGATTTCAAAATGGGTGAGGGTCAGCGTTACCACTCTTGAAGATCTACTTCCATTTTTGTAAAGCATTGAAAATAACTTGCGAAGAAACATCATAACTAATTTCTTAAAATATTTAAGTCAAAAAAACTTAACTTCGATTGAACTCGATATTTCCAAAATCTGCTTCGATTTACATCACCATTACACAATTGTTTCTATAACTAAACATTAACAATAAGCCGACACATTTACAAACACCAGATCATAGAGGAGGGACATAATATTATAAAATATAATAATACCTTATCTGTGCATTAGATGTTAAAATATAAAAAAACAAAAAGTTTGAATTACATGCTGGTACCTATAAACGTTTGTAATATTTTAATTGTATTGTCTTTCTCTGTGAACTTTTAATGATTTCAGTATAAAATACACTGTTCAGATCTACATTCCTTTTTCTCAATCAACTTGGATTCCTTCTTTCTAGTTTGTATTACGTGATTGTATAAAGGTGTTTAATATTTAAATTGTATTGTCTTCCTATGTGGACTTTTGATAATTTCAATACAAAATACACTGTGGTAACGCAGAACTCAGTTTGCATCAAATTTTGCCAAAATCCATCCATCTGCGTTTTCTTACTTCCTACACATACAAAATACATACTCTCAAAGATCTGTGTACAAAAGCACTCTACATTATATTCAAGGCGAAACAAATATCTCCACAGAAAAGTCTCATAATAAAATTATTATTATGTCCTTGCCGTTCTTATGCAAGCATATTTTCTATAAAGCGTTCTCGTTCTTACCTTACGCCATTTTTCATGAATTCCCCATTGAAAATAATCTCCAAATTCTCCAAAGCAGTAGTTCTCAACTTTAAGGTAGATGACTCTAAGGTCGATGCCAGGACCATGGTACTAGATTTCCAATCTTGGTAGTACTAGTCTATTTCATATACAAAGGATGAAATGATGTCTAGCCCAGTGATCACTTTATAACAAGATTGGAAACCTACCTACGTTTTACCCTCCAAATACCGCAAAAGTTATTTTTTTTCATACACACATACTCTTGCAGCAAACTTGCTTTATTATGTAGGCAATTGTATCATTATTACAATAAAACGCATACTCTTACAGCTAACCTGTGTCTTTAAGTTTGTATTACACACATACTCTAACAGCTAACCTGCTCCCCTAGCTTGTAGGCAAATGTCACTTTGACAGCAAGGTTTCCAATCTTGGTATAAGTGATCAGTGGTCAAGCTGACCGACGAAGATTTCATTCTCTTTTTCCTAAAGTGGTTATAGTACCTTCTTTAATAATATATTGGTTAAAATATTTCTTTCGGACAAGTGCCCGTCATTTTTTGTCGTTCTCCGTCCTGTTCTATAAGTACCTATTCCTAATTTTAAATATTTGATCAAAACCTCGAATTTGAATTTTATTAAGAATATAGTACTTGCCGTAATAATTATATTCTATTCGCCGCAAGTAATAAGCTGGACTAGATTAGGTGGTAGCACATTTTTACTATGAAACTTAAAACGTTTTAAGGCATCATACCAGAGATGAAAAATAGCTTACTATTACATGAAAATCAATTGCATTTTAGAATGTACACAAGTACATGTTTTTAAATTTAAACCAAAATGTACTCATTTACATTTACCTAAATATTCACCTATCACATTTCAATACTTTTATAAACAAGCAAAAATACCAGCAGAAAAACGATAGACTAAATATTGAATATTTATGGTCTATCGTTGTTCTGGTTGGTCTCGTTGGTCTTTACCAACGAATTTCAAGTCGAAACCATATACTTCAAAGCTGCTTATGATAGCATCCACGGACAAGAGCTTATGATGGTGATGTCTGATTTCGGGATCCTGATTCCTGAACAAACTGATCCAGCTGTGCCGCATGACGCTTAGCAATACGCAGTTTAGTGTGCAAATGGGTAACAGCTCATCCGAGTGGCTTCAAAAATGCGTGAGGCTTAGACAAGGAGATGCGCTGTCATATGATGTAAACATGCGCAAGGCATGTGTGGACATGGAAAACACTATCTTCAACAAATCCAACCAGCTCCTAAGCTATGTGGATGACATAGCATCATCAGACCTTCACAGAGATTGAAGAACAGGAGAAACTCGTTGGTCTTGAAGTGAATGAGGACAAAACAAAGTACATGCTATCAACAAACAAAGCAACATCTGTCCTACGACTAGGACAAAACGTCAATTTATTGGTAGCAGCAATTTTGAGGTAGTTAAGGAGTTCACCTACCTTGGAGCAAACATCAATCCCACCAGACGACACTTTAGTGGAGATCCGAAGTAGAATTACGCTTGGTTTCGGCGACAGTAGAGTGCATATGCGAGCGACCGTTCACGATGGAAGGCTGAAATATCTCAGGCTGAGATCCTTCATGGTTTGTGAGCTGTATAAGTGAAGGTGTAAAGTAATATGAAAGATGCTTCTAGATAAGGGAATACCAAATAAATACGCAATTTAATCTAAACTAATATATAAAGCTTAAGAGTTTGTTTGTTTGAACACGCTAATTTCAGGATTCAGGAACTACTGGTCCGAATTGTAAATTTCTTTTTGTGCTGGATAGTCCATTAAACGAGGAAAGTTTAAGGCGACAGAACGCATTAAGCAGCTAATAATAGGAGTGAAGAATCAGTGGAAAATGTGGAAAAACTGCAAAAAAATATTAATTTTTCTTTGTTTGAACGCGGTGATCTAAGGAACCGCTAAATCAAATTGAAAATTCTTTTTGTGTTGAATATTCCGTTTATTGGTAAGCTGCGAAAAATGATATCAAACCATCACTGAAAAATTTTGTTAAAACAGTGAAAATTATACATATTTGAAGGTTTCGAGCTAAGAAGAAATTCGACCAAGCGAGGGTCGACTGTTATACATTTCTTAAATAACTTCGTAATATTCCCACGCTCGCATGGTGCACAATTCAAAACGCACCTCTAGCAGGTGGACGATGGAGAGGGGGACGAAGTCGAGGGCAACTGCTAATTGAAGATAAAGACTGTTGATATTAAAACAACGCATTTGTATTTTTAATATCGTTGACTGTTGACCATTATGACCATTTGTAATCGTTGTTTTTTTTTTCTGCTTGATTTCGTACACTTTTTTTCAGCTGTCAGTATGATAGGAAAATGTCGTTTTTCATCACTTCATCAGACGCCGACAAGTAGCTGATAGATTTTAAGTTAGAAGTAGATACTTCGTATCTTTAGTCGTACATGATTCTTAAAAATCAGTTAGGAAAAAAAAAATCAAGAGTTGAGGAACTAAATGTTCGATGAGGAAGAAACAAACTATCAAAAGAACTTGGAGTTCCAGTTCATAAGACCACAGCCTGTTCTGCAAACAAAAGTTTCCATTATTTACATCAATCCATTTTAAAACTATCTTAACTTAATGTTACCGTTATGAAAATGAACTTTTCAATATGCCTGTCTTGCAACGAATTAAATTTCATTTGAATTTTCTTGACGACTTGACGTCGGCGTCAGGTTAGGTTAGGTTGGAGTGGCTGTCCGGATGTCATTGACTCACTTAGACCTCAAGGGTCCATTGTGATGCCACTAATGAGGGAAATCAGGTCTTTGACCGTTTCAGGTCTATGCTTGGCCATATTTGTTTGGTTGCTAGGCAGGTAGTACCCTGTGACCATCTATATTGTTTGAGAAGATATTTGCATGTAGCAAGTGGAGTTCCTATGTTATTTTTTTTTTTCTAACATTAGGCAGAAGTTTTCCGTTTTTGGCGAGCTCATCGGTTTTGCAATTTCCCGGAATGTCTCTGTGGCCCGGCACCCAAATGAGGTGAATATATTAAACTGTCTCATTCAGAGATGATCGACAATCGTGAACTGAGAGTTTGTGGAGACAGACGCGAGAGATTTAAGAGCGGCTTGGCTGTCCGAGAAGATTCGTATACCCTTGAAAGATATAACGTTTTCTTTGAGCCAGGATAGTGCCTCTTATATAGCCATTACTTCTGCCTGGAATACACTACATTGATTGGGAATTGGTGTATGATAGACTGAGATTAATTTGTTCCGAATAGATACCACTTCCAACTCCGTGATCGGTCTTTGAACCGTCTGTATAGAAGTGTACCGCATTGTCTTCCAGGGATCTCTCTTCTTCCCAGGAAGATCTTGAAGGGATGGAAACATGGAAGCTTTTACCGAATACCATTTTTGGGGTGGTGCGTCGGTATTGCAAAAAACTCTTATGGTTAAAGTGTTAAGGAGCCCAACTCAATTTTCTTTTTATGTATTTATAAAATTTGGTAGGTATAGGTACTTACATTATTTCGTGTCACTTATCCTTTTGAAATACTTACGTGACCATGTTATTACCGTTTTAGAAAATTGAAGATTGCCGATATTATCCGTTTTGGAAAATATGTTAAAACACACACGCAAACAAATATAAATAAATGCCTTGTCTTTTTGGTTATGATCATAATCTGCTTTTATATTAAACACCACATGCGGATAGCGGATTACACGCAATTTTTTATTTCCTCTCAAGAATGATGATCGTTTTATTGTATTTTTCATTTTAAATTACTTGCGCACATAGCCAGCTACTTAGAACTAGGTGTAGAGGAAAATTCTCTTCTCTTTATGAATGTAAATATGCACAGCATTGTTATTATTATTATTATATCTACTTTATTATTGTCCACCACTTAGGAAACCAAAGAATGGTGTTGTTGGTGTATGAACATGAGTATTAGATAGGTTGATGGCTTGGGAGGGTGATCTGCTGTGTACATTACTTGCATTCCTTTCATGGATCATCCCCCAACGACATGAAAGAAAACATAATATAGAAACAATGTAATTTCTTTTCTATTATTAATTTCGCTTTAGCCACAACTATCTTGTGAGGAAAAGATAACTTGCCATCTATTTCAAGTTCCACACAAATACTGGTGCATTTATAAAAGTTTTATAACAAAAAAACTGTCAAAATAGCGGTAAATGAACATGCTATTTGTTTGCTAAAGAAAGTCACTTTTATACAAACTAACACAAGTGCAAAATAACTGAGTGTCTTGAGCGTTATACAGTTCTCAGTAGGTTTGTGCCTTGGGAATGGATGGGGATATCAATCACGGTAATTCAGTTCACTTTAATTTAATAATCGAATCGAATGGTTTTCTTTTTTCTACGTTATCGTCTCGTGTCATCTTGTCCTTTTCTTCTGCTCTTATTTAATCACAAAGAACGAATAAAATGATAATCATAAATTATCATTACCGAGATCACTATTTTTGGGGTTGTATTTGTGTATGAAAGTTCGAGTGCATGTTTAGTTCATATTTTTTTTTTAAGAAGATGGCTTTGTTTTTTTTTTTCTCAAATTCTGATTTTTAGTTATTGAGTTTGATTAAGCAAACTGATTTCATTGAATAGCAGATACTGGAACCAAACTATCCGAAACGAAAGGTAAAAATATTTTATTACACTATTTTTGCACAATTCACCAACACTTTTCACATGAACTTCACGAATGAATGAGTACAACCGATTTTAACGTTAATTTTCAAAAAGAGTTAAGAAACAGTAGGTATTGTATGAAATAAAAGCAAAAAGAAAAACATATATACCAGTGGTTCTACTGAGACCCCAATAGTCTTCCATGTTTGCCATACGGTGGCCACTACTGAACTGCGGCAACCAAAATCTCAAAAAATTCTAGGTAAAACTTTTTTTACAAATCGTGTTTTTTTTTTGTCTTAATATATATGTGTTTATATATATATAGATGTATATATTAGGTATACTTGTAGAATCTATATAGAAGATAATTTTATTGAATGGATTTTGTTTTTATAAATTTTGTTTCTACGAAAGCAACAGCTACGACGACGACGACGACGACCACGATGCTAACGTATCTATAGTCATTCGAATAATGGATGGTAAAAATAACGACTAACGACGACTGCAATGAAGTAGGAAAAAGCATCGCGAACAATTGTATTTTACTGATGTAGGTATAGTGAGTTCGGCTTTTATACAATAACCGTATACCGTCAGTATAGTTTGGCTTAATTAAGATCATCGTTTTGACAGACACCGGGGTTGGTCAACCTAAATTGAATAAATTGATAAAAGGGAATAGTTGTAGCAGTTGTTGTCTTCTTTTTGAGAAGAACCATCAAGTTACTCTCAGAAAAAAACTATACGAGAAGTTATCTCAGAAAAAGCTATCTGAGATGAAAATAAAAATAAATATGATACAATGCTATCAGATGAGTGTTAAATATCATTATTTATTGATTTATTATTCAAAAAATCGAAGGAAATAGCTGTCAAAAAAGAAAGCGTAACAAGCTTTCCTTTGCTTAAATCTTGAATGTTTAATAATTTTTCTCTAAATAAAACTAACTTAATATTTCGATTTATTCAATTAATTGATTCCAAGCGAATGATATTTTCATTTTAAGTTTTTATATACATGTTTCAAACTGGCAACTCAATTTATATATTATAGTAAAGTATATTTCTATAAAGTAAAGGGTTTTCCTATAAGAGGCGTTATTTTGAATAGCCCGCTATTTCGGTAACTGTCACTTTTGAAGCTGTCATTTTTTGACATTTGACAAGTAGAAACTACGCCATTAATAAAAATGGAACGATACATGCTTCAACAACGCATTGAAATTATTAAAATTCACTATAAAAATCATAGAGAATATATAATACCTAGAGTCACGACTTCGGGTGTTCGCTCTCTTTTTGCCTACAAGCTGCAATTTGGTCGTTTTATACTAACCCAGTGAGAATGTGTTAGTTTTCCAATGCTTTTTAAATGAGAAACTGCACCCATACATTCGCACTGAGTTAGATACAATGCTCAGGTTGGAGTCGAGGTGGGTTTCATGGGCTCAGATTTCGAAAATAAGAATCCGTTGAGATCAGCATTTTCAAAAAAAAACTTAAACATACAAAAAATGCATGCAATATGAAAAACAAATACGTTATATTGTTTCTTTGCACTTTTAACATATAATTGCACTATAATTTACCAATATTTGTATCAAAAATCTTAATACATCTTAAACAAAAAGTCGTGCGTTTAGTCTCGTATTTGCTGTGGTGGAAGTCTGTCACTTTGGGTTTGTGCATCAGGAAAAAAATTTTGTCACGGCTGAGTGCTCACTCATTTGTCACCTCTTACACACAGGTTCACGGACACGAAAAAAAAAGAGGATTGTGAGAGTTCACCTCTTACACAGATTCACAGACACGAAAAAAGAGAGGATTGTAAGAGTTCACCTCAGAAAAATTTTGAGGGTGTTTTCGGCAAGGGAGGAAAAGGTTGCGACTCTAGGTATTATATATTCTCTATGATAAAAATGGTGAAAACTTGACAGAGACGGTTCGTAAAACTAAAACATTTTTGGGTCGTCGTGAAGCACCTTGTCGGACCGCAACACAGAAATTGGTGGATAAATTCGAGCTGTTGGAACAAGTTAGTGATGTGCAGAATAAAACCCAGGTTTGTCCATTCCTCGTCGTTCCTTGGAATTAGGCATTCCACAAACGTCATTACACCGTATTTTGCATAAAGACTTGGGTCTTAAGGCTTATAAAGTTCAGTTAACACAAGAACTCAAGCCAGCTGATCATCAACAACGGCGTGCCTTTGCTGATTAGGTCCTTGAAATGCATGAAAATGATCCGGAATTTCATCGAAAAATCATCTTGACTGATGAGGCCCACTTCCACCTCGGAGGCTACGTCAACAAGCAAAACTGTCGCACCTGGGGCTCGGAAAACCCAAGAGTAATTGTTGAAAAGCGCTCTCCATCCTCAACGCGTGACTGTTTGGTTCGGTATATGGTCCGGCGGGGTCATTGGACCTTACTTTTTCGAAAATGGAGGCTGGAGCAACAGTTACGGTCATGGGATTGCGCTATCGAGAGATGATTAATGATTTTGTATGGCCGGAATTGGATGGTATTGATCTGGACAACGTTTACTTTCAGAAAGACGGCGGTACTTGCCACACAAGCAATGAAACCATCGATCTTTTACGGGAAAAGGTTGCGGACCACGTTATCTCTCGAATAGGTGATCACAATTAGCCACCGAGATCTTGTGATTTAACACCTTGCGACTTCTTCCTTTGGGGCCACGTGAAAGATAAAGTCTACGCCGAAAGCCCAGCATCAATTCTAGACCTCAAAGATTGAATTCGTGAGGCTATCGAGGACATAGGAGATCCTCTAAACTGCGCCAACTACAGAGGAATAAGTGTACTAAACATCGCCCACTAGATCCTCTCTGCCGTAATATGTGAACGTCTGAAGCCTCTCGTCAACAATATGATTGGTCCTTATCAATGTGGTTTAAGCCCAGGAAAGTCAACCATCGACCAAATTTTCACGTTGCGGCAGATCCTGGAAAAGACCTATGAACTCCAAATCGATACCCACCACCTTTTCATCGATTTGAAGGCGGCGAATGACAGCATTTACATAGACGAACTGTATAAGTCTGCAAGTGTATAATGCCGTCTCTCCTAGATCACCCGCTACAAATCATGTGAATAAGGAGACATCAACCGCGTCAAATCTCCTAGAGGATACAGGAGCTATCGGAGTGCTTAAGTTAGAAACTCCAGATCTTAACTACGACCCGAAAGCCGCA
>CAKKXW010000001.1:60858472-60870412 GCA_920937365.1 Sphaerophoria rueppellii
ATTCAATGATATCTTTAGTCTCTAGTACAGTCTTGCACACAACGCTACAATGATAACATATGTAAAAGAGATAATATCGTTTGTATACAATGTTGGAATATTATCTCTTCTTCATTATCAAGCAAGACGATTGTACGCTTGGGTCTCCTTGTAGATAGATAAGAAAAGTATATAAATACGACTGTATGATGAATTTATCAATAGTCTTATTGTAACTACATAGTAGCCTTAAGCTCCTTTTAGAATTAGTAAAAAGTATTTCAATAATAAAGGACATAGTTCCAAATAAATATTGTTTAATTTTAAAAGTAAGAAACAAGTGTTTTAATTCTCGCCGACAAACCAGCAGCGTGGTTTAAAACCCCCGTTTTCAATGAACCAACCATAGTCTTCTTCAGTAAAGCTTACGCAGGATGCAACTGTCGCATTCAATCACATGGAATTTACATATACCGTTCTCAACATTTTTTGTTTCAAAGATTTCCAGCATGGCGGGATTGTACTGGAATCGAAACCTTTCACTTCCTTCAAAAAAATTTCATTCTTCTTCGTTCATTGTTGACACTATTGCAACCTTTTACTTTATACATTTAACAAGTGCTAGAATAGCATCAATTTTGTCGTCGTCAAAAATATCAGCTGGATTGGTCAGAGAAGCGAAAACCTCTTGAAAGAAAACGTTGTCTTCTAAAATCTTGAACGGTTTCACTTTTCCTCGATTAAAAAAAGACGCTGTAAAATCTGACCCAGTGAACGCAACGTAGGCGAGAGAATGGATGCTAATTCCGTGCAATTTATGCATACTTGGTGCCGTAACTACGACTCGCTTTCCGTGTTTTTGGAGACGTCATCCAAACTGACATTCCAGGCACTTTACTTAATTTTCCCAGTAAAATGATTAGAATATCAGTGTCCGAGGCTTGTACGACAACCTTTGAATTGGATGCCAATTTGGAAATGTGATACATAACCCTTGTATCTGTCTCTTCATGCTGAAAACATTGAAAGCTTTTTGGAAACGTTGGAAGCTTGAATATCTTCAACAACTTCGATCTCTTCACCAATATAAGATTGGAGGTTCCACGAAGATTCAAACAAATGATGTCGTCCTTTTACATGATTCGTCCGTATCGAAGCTGTTTTGGAAACTAACAGTAGTAGAAGAGGTGTATCCTGGTCGCGATAGAAAAATTCGTGCCTGCATTATCAGATTAGCCGATGGAACAAGGCTACGACGTCCAGTGCAGTAATTATATAACCTTGAAATTGCATAACATTAATTGTGAAATTGAATAACTTTATTTTGGTAATGCGGAGGATGTTGAATTTCGATTAATTGAATTATTATTTCTTACAGTGTAACTTAACGAAAACTTACATTAATCTATTAATTAATAACTATATATTTTTCTCTTTCTTTCTAAGCATATTGTTCAGTCTAATTGTAAAGTAATTTTCCATTTTGTATTAAAACTTCACTTGCGTTTTAACATCCATTTGAGTTACATCTCTTTATAATAAATCTTGAATTTAACTACTGAAAACGAGTAAAATTTCGTTGAACAGATTCTAGCCTCTCAATATGAATATTATAATGAGGTGACCAAACTTGGGAAGCGTATTCTAAGCGAGGACGAACAAAGCAATAATATAGAGCGCGGTTTATATTTGGATCGCGGAACTCCTTTGACCAACGCTTTATAAATCCAAGCATTGAGTTTGCTTTATTCACGATGTAGTTAATTTGCACAGAAAAATCTAATTAAGGGGTAAAGAAAACTCCAAGATCTCTTACGGAAGTTACACGTGTTAGAATGTGCGGTGAGATAGCGTAGTCATATGAAGACGGTGCACGCTTCCTTGAAAAGGTCATTGTTTGACATTTTATTGGATTAAGGTTTAAACAATTTTTCTCACACCACAATGCAAAACTATTAATGTCATCTTGTAGAAGAATGTGGTCATTACTAGAACAAATGTTTTGATAAATCTTCATATCATCTGCGAAGACGAGAATTTTGCTATTACGTACACATAACGGGGCATCCTTTATAGCTAAATTAAGAAGTAGAGGTCCTAGTTGGCTACCCTGAGGAACTACCGAATTAGCAAAAATGACTTAGAGATGGAATTCCTGATGAAAAATGGGCGGAAGCCATAATGCATTTAGTTTGAATTTTATGATGGCGTGAGAGAGTTGTTCGAAGGCTTTCGAAAAATCTTTACAGACGCAATCGATTTCCTGACCAAATTCCAAAGTGCTAACACATTGATTTATAAAAACAAGAAGATTTGTGACAGTATAACGTTTCTGCATGAAAACATACTGTTGGTGGCAGATGATGTTCCTGCAATTAAATGCCAAACTGTCACATGTAACCTTTTCAAACACCTTAGAAAAGGAGGAAAGCTTAGATATTGGTCTATAATTGGTGATATTGACCTTACCTCCCTTTTTATAGATTGGTATAATATAAGCGTTTTTCCAAATTGATGGAAATTTTCCTAATTTTAAAGAAGTTGTGGTATGAAAACTTTCAAGGTAGAGGTTTGCAAAAATTTTGGGTTTCATAAATGATTATAACATTTATACGATTTAGTAAATCGGAAATGCCCATCACAATCACTACTTTATACATATTGTAATATTCGGCTTGGTCCGACAGTTAAAACTTAGTCTCTTTTCAAATAAAACACAAATTCACTTTATTCAAATCACTCACAAACTTATATATTCAACACTTTCAATTATTACTTTCAAACACAGTGTCTTAACTTTATCGCAGTTCACAATCCATTGAATTGCTTCGCTTCCAAGTGTCTATTTATATAACTCAAATCGGTTCGAGAAGCTACTAGGTTCTTGTAGGCGCTAAATGTTCACGATACTAAACGAAGTTCTCTTCTTAACCACTAGAGTTTCCCTTACGCTAATGAGTGTATACACAATTACTTATAACTTACAACTACAAATAAAACTTTTGCTACATACTTATTCAGCTATAACACAATATTAGAGTGATAGAGATAAATAGTGTATACCTATACACATTACAGTATGTACCATTACATATAGATAGACATTAAACATATAGAGATAACGAGAGGTAGAGATATAAAATGTGTACACATTACAATTTGAAGCGAAGACCACAATAAAATAGTTTTTTTACAAGTATCTAACTAGCTAATGTATTTTATTTGCAACATAGTAAGAATGACATAGAGAAGCGTCAATATCAGCATCATAGTATCGGTATCCCTTAAATCTGCTTGAGTATGAATGAACGAAGTTATAAGCCTCCAAAAAGTTAATGCTCAAATTTGTGTAATGCATACATATGTATGTAGATATAGGCATTTAAATTGGGTTTGCGTTTCTTCAGAAAACCAGCCGGGTGTTTATTTGTATTTTTTTTTTTCTAATCTTGTGACTGTTCCACTATTGTTTGCTTCCCCTGACTGTCATGGTGAATATATCAACGCAATTGAAAGACATACATTGAAAATGTTGAAAAAAAAATATGACACAATAGCTAAGAAATAAATTAAGGCAGTTTTTCATGTACTACAGCTCTTTGCTAGTCGGTTTATTTGAAAGGCATAGACTTTTAGTCGTTCCAATGACGTCAGGCTGACATTAAAAATGCTCGTCTTGCAAGATGATCACAGTTGGATTCCTTATATGCGGTTCGTAAAGCTAAATTTGTAAATACCTATGCATACTCACTTGTAATTTTAGTGATACCTACACTATTGAAACATTGAAAGTAATGTGGTTTCCGGTATAGATGGGCAATTCGTTCGTTCCATGTTTTTTTTTTTTTTCAATTGAACACATGAACACTTTAATTTTCTTAGTGCGGTTATTTCTTTTGTAACGGAATATTTTCTTACAAATTTTTTTGGAGATAATTTTGCTTTCATCATACGGACATTGTATTTTGAATCTCACCATAATTTGAAATGTAACATCATATTTCTCGATGAATGGCTTTTCAATAGTCATCTCTTGGTTGGATGAAAATATGGTAAATTGGTTTGAAGTTCGTGGTTTTTCACGATTTACCACACACTGAATATCTGATCTTGTGATGCTGAGGTAGGCTCAAGGTGTCCAGGATCAATCCCAAAGAAAGCAAAGAAAACTTGGGTCAGAAAGTTCCAAACTTTTAATAACGAACAACCTTTCCTGTGTTTCATCAAAATTTATTAAAGTGTTTCTTATGATATCTATATATGTATATAAAAATGGACGTGTGTTTGTTTGTTTGTTTGCATGTCTCTTATAGACTCCGAAATGGCCCAACGATATTTGCGGAAT
Organism: Sphaerophoria rueppellii; assembly: GCA_920937365.1. Taxonomy (NCBI): domain Eukaryota; kingdom Metazoa; phylum Arthropoda; class Insecta; order Diptera; family Syrphidae; genus Sphaerophoria; species Sphaerophoria rueppellii. The sequence continues at coordinate 60,862,797 of CAKKXW010000001.1, forward strand.
TTTCATGGTTGATACTGTTGTATTCAGTGATGAGGTGGAGTGGGAAAACTGAAAAAAACAAACAAAGGTCGGAAATGAGATTTTTTTGCTTGAAATTTTTTTGGTTCAAAATAGGTTTTCGAATGGAAAAATAGAAAGTTCTTGATGAAAACTCGGTAAACTTAATTGTTTTCAAATGGAAAATTGCATGAAATTATGAATGTATTGGTTTTCAAGTGGTAAACTCGAAAATTTCATATGGAAAGCTGGAAAATTGGGTTTTCGAAAGAAAAAATTGGAAAAATGGAAAATTTGAAATGCATAAATAAACAGGCAAAAAGAGCGGATTTTCTGTCCCCAATACTGTTAGAGGAAGTAGATTGAAGAATAAACAAGCAGATTTCAAAATGCTGCTTCTGTCCCTAGCACCAAACTAGAGAATAAACGGCTGAAGTGTCCCCAATTTGACGGCTCCTGTCTGTGGTGCGCTTAGAATAAGGGCAGCCACATAATAAACAGGCAAAACGAATACACTTAGAGTTAGTGGATCGAAGAAAAAACAAGCAGAACTCAAAATGCTGCTTCTGCCCCAAGCACCAAACAAGAGAATAAACGTCTGAGCGATCCCTGATTTGACGGCTACTGTCTGTGGTGCGCGTAGAAGAAGGGCAGCCACAGAACAAACAGACATAAAGAATGGGTTTTCTGTCCCTGATACACTTAGAGTAAGTGGATCGAAGAATAAACAAGCAGTTTTCAAAATGCTGCTTCTGTCCCGAGCGAGAAGAAGGACAACCACAGAATTAAAAGGCAAAGAAGCGGATTTTCTGTTCCCGATACACTTAGATTACGTGGATCGAAATAAGCAGATCTTAAAATGCTGCTTCTGTCCCTATCACCAAACTAGAGAATAAACGGCTGAGTTGTCCCCGACTTAACGGCTCCTGTCTGTGGTGCACTCAGAAGAAGGACAGCCACAGAATAAACAGGCAAAAAGAACGGATTTCCTGTCCCCAATACTGTTAGAGGAAGTAAATTGAGGAATAAACAAGCAGATCTGAAAATGCTGCGTCTATCTCTAGGACCAAACTAGAGAATAAACGGCTGAGCTGTACCTGAGTTGACGGCTCCTGTCTGTGGTGCACTAAGAAGAAGGATAGCTGCAGAATAAACAGGCAAAAAAAGCAAATTTTCTGTCCCCGATACTGTTAGAGGAAGTGGATCGAAGAATAAACAAGCAGATCTCAAAATGCTGCTTCTGTCTCTAGAGAGATGCAAAATACAAAAATCATGCTCGTTCGATAGAGAGGCAGAATCAAAATGCAGACATCTTGTCAAGATCAAGATTATAGGAAATAATAGAAATCAAGATCAAGATTATGGTTAAGACGAACATGTTCATCTTTTTTATAGCATGTTCATCTGCATTTGAGGTTCCTATGACTGAGTTCAGGTCAATAGCGATTCTCCCTTTCTCACCTGAACGCTAAAAAAGCAACAAAAACTATAATTGTCAATTTTTCCGCTCATTTAATTAAATGTGCGAAAAGAAATAACAAACGAAGTAAGTAATATTTGACTCAATAAAATTACTCAATAAGTTATTGATACACTTTAGGTCTGTTTATTGAATCTGCTCCGCATAAAAAAGTACAGAAAAGATCCAAAAAGTACACGTTTGTGTGTTCCATGAGTAAAAACCTTGCCCCAAACTGTTCTACAATCTGTCATTTTGTGTTCCATGAAGTTGTTCAGCTCAGTTTAGTACACATTTTTCTGCCCATACTTTTTTACTGGTGCATCTTTGTGAAAACTATCAAATGTCAAAATTACAAACGCCAAATTATTTTTATTTTTTTCCAATCAAACAATTTTTGAAATTATCTCGATTGACGAGTTTTCCGAAGAAGTAAAAATATTACTACTATACTCCCAAGTGAAAATTCCTCAAAAAAAATCTAAAATCTATTCAGAATCTTGTTTCCAACAAATGAACATTTTATTCAATTTGATTTGACCTGGAACATTCATTTAACAGCTGATTTTATTCTGTCAAAAAAATTAAATAGGGAGCTGATCTTTTCTGTTCTTACTTGTTCTGAAAGTTTTCATTTACTTGTGCTGTTCTGTGCTGCCCTGATCTGGTTTTTCTTCATTAAACAGTACTTTTATTTCGTATAGATGCTACATCCAGAAGATAATGGAGGAATTCCCGATGAACGAGCATGATGGTTGGTTCTAGTTATTCTTTCTACCTTTATCGTATTAAACAATTTTCTTTTCTTTCAGAGTTTGTTGAGTTTGAAGTTTTGAATAAACATTTGAGGCCATTAGAACTAAAGATTCCGGAAGATAAACTTTATAAAAAATAAACGATGCATTCTGTTGTCCTTTAGATTTAATGATTGATGCAATCAGGCAGCGAGCAGTTTTATGGAATATCAAGGACTTAACCTACCGGAATCGTGTTGTTCGCAATAGCTTGTGGTAAGAGGTGAAATGGTGAAGATATTGGTGGAAAAATCCATATGCCTAAAAAAAGCATAATGAATTCCATGTATTAAAAAAATGTATATTCTTCTTTATTCACTTTCAGACCTTGAAGAAAAGAAGCTTTTCGAAATGTGGTGAAAAAGAGGTGGGATACTCTTTAAAGTATAAAAAGGGAGCACCCAGTGGTTCTGGAACAAAAACTCAACATAACAAATACGGTGAAAGGTTGTCGTTTCTAGATGGCACCATTGAACCGAGAAGGTAAGTGAAAAAACACTCATAACTTTTGTTCTAATTCACTTTCTTCAACTACAGAATATCAACGATGATGTCTCCGGCTTCAAGAAGTGAAAGCTCATTTGAATTGGCCCAAGGAACTGCTCCAAAAACCAGAAGTATGTATTTTAAGATTACATTTATGTTTTAAAAATTAACTAAAATTGCATCTTTCAGAAGCACTAGCTCGAAACCACGAATTTCAAGCCGACGACGCCCTGGAAATCTTAAAAGAAATGAACAAGCCCAGAACAACACCACCACAAGAAAAAAGCTTTACTGCACTTACTTGCGAACTCATATGCAAGGATATGGAAACTCTTCCAGATTCTGAGCAGAGGACTCTGCGAACTGAACTTTTTGCCGCCGTAGATGCAGCTATTCGGCGCAATAGATCTCCTGGGCAATAGTCAACGACGGTCCTGATTAGATCTGATTTTAATAGGGATCTTAAAAAAAAAAAAAAACAATAAAATTATGGAGTCATAAATGCAGTTAAAATGCAGCTGAAATTGATGTAGGTACCTAGTTGTTCTCGTTGTCGCTGGATCATGTTCCTAAAAAATAGTCGATTAAGAGACAAAATTGCATAAAACCCTGGAAGAAATTCACCGAAAACACTTTCAAAAAACTCGGCACCATATACGAGACAACCCCATGGGAATGGTTAATCTTCTTGCATCGTTTTCCAAACCAACTCGACTCGGCCTGATAGTAAATTTCAAAAAGACAAGCATCTCGACCGCCGAGGAACAATCGTCCATTGTTGCTACCCTGAATGACATTTATGATCACATTATCTGTACTCAAGACAAAGATGGGCTTTTTCATCAGTTGCATTTCCTCATAAGTGGTTATGCTCTGCATGGTCCGACTTGGGGAGGAAATGGTTTTCGTTGAATCATCGAACGTTACTCCTTAACAAAAAACCAAAAAAGAATTGATTTTTAAGCAAATAAGTCGAACTCTTACCTTAAACAATTATTTCTGCAGCTGTAGCTAGCACCAGTAAATACTTTACATCTCCATAATGAAGACCCCTGGCTTTGGGCAAACTGATCCGACACTCATAGTTAGATGGTTTAAGCCATCGTAAAATGCTACATCGCAGGCTTGTTCATAAGTCCAAATCTGAAAGATATCATTTAGCCATATCGGGCTACATTATTCTAAAGTATTTCTTACATAGATCTCGGAGTCAATGGCCAACCACGCTCGTCTGATTTTTGGAAACAATTCCATCATTTAGTGGCATTTGATGTCTATGAAAAACCAAACACAATCATTAGATTCTATACCTCTGTTTTTGAGTGAGTCTTACGTTTGAAATGTTCCAAAATCTCAGAGGGAATCGGTCACTTCCTCCAATTGCTTGTGCCCTAGAGAGAGTTTGGAAAGATTTTTATAATCGTAATCATTCAATCCGCTTGCGCTTGCCGATGCCATTCCATGTTGACTAACACCAGTTAACTAGGGACACAGACATTATTCCATATATATATGAATAAAGTTCAATTGTACATAAATTGTAAAGAAGAATCACCTCAAGCAATTCGGGTGCTGATATATCCCTCAAATCATGTCGTTTCAACATGCTTCCAGCGAAATCCAAATATGTAAACAAAAATTACAGTAAAAAGGCTCCTATTTACTCTTCTTCCTCTGCGAATTCAATCGCCGCCAGCCTTCGCCTCTGCCGTTTCTGCTGCTTCTGTACCTGCTGTTGTCATCCCAGCTAATGATGTGGATGTCGTTGTCGTCACTGACTCTCTTGCTGTTCATCAAAACTTGCCTTCTCAAACTGAACTTCTTTTATAATTAAAAGAGTGAGTCCATAATGGGAAGATTATTCACTCTTGAATTTAATTTAACAAGTCGAATGGATAACATTGAAACAAATATGTCCAACAAAATTGACAAATTAACTCGCGATCTTATAAACTTGGAAGAGCGGGTAAAACAACTCGAGAATACAAATTTTCTAAAGTAAATTATTATTGCAAGTCATTATGAGTAAAACAGCTTTATGAACGGCATTTATTTTCTTTTACAAACCAAATATAGAAACATAATGTTGAAGTTTATCATGGATATTATAAAACAACTGAGTTTTTCGTACCACAAAAAAGTGTACTTATAAATTTAAGCATTACTCTAAATTGTTTAATGTACTACATTGTTTTAAATAAAATAAAGAACGAGTTTCAGAAATATAATTTTTTTATTCTTGTCAAGTTATGGTTTGCAACAAGGCCAATTCTTCATTGTTTCTTCAATAATTTTCAAAGCTTCGTTGTTTGAAAGAAAAACACTATATTTCAGTTTTTAGGTTTTTTATTTATATGTAAATGCTTTTCCACACCACCTTTAAATATTATTTCCCATAAATAATTGTGTGAATGGAAGATAATAACTGAGGTAAGCATAATGGCGCGTTAACCGATTTTTTTTTATGGGTGTTCGGTTTCCCCGGTAGGCCTATTGCACCCGGCGTCCTACAACTACTGCCCTTAATAAATATTACATAATTTTTTTGTTTTAATAATTACAATTTACATAAAGAACCTACATGTGTGTGGCGCAAAGTTGTTTGTTCCTAAAAGAAGGGTCTTCCAAATCTTTATTCCACAACCTTAAAATAAAATTAACTCTAACTTTTAGAAAATAGTTTAAAATAAAGTGCGAGTGACTAGGCATGTTTTCGCAACATGAAAAACTAAAGTGGGACTCAATATTCTCTAGAAGTTTTTCAAGAACTTGGTTCTCGTGACACAAAAAACTAAATTTATCACAAAATTGATCTTCAAGATCCTGAATAAAAAGTATGAAGTCCACCGGTGGGGCTAACAAATCACAGTCTTGATGACTGCTTAAATGTTGTAAAAATAAGATTCATTGCACCATCAGAATCCCTGAGGGTAGGCAATGGTATTTTACAAATATGGCTTTCGTTGACCTTTCGGTACAGCCAACCACAGACGTAAGCAAAAGCATTTTCTTTTAAGAAAGTAGAAGCGGTTATGGTCTGAGTAAAACTTTTAATACTTTCGTTTTTAGGCCGGTAGTCTAAAGATAAACATGACTGTTCTTTTGCACTGTTAGTAAAGAACATTTTCAACTCTGAGAAATTAAGTATTTCACAGTTTCCCCTTTTTACGAATCGTAAATAGTTAAGGCCCCACAACTGCTTGAAAATACTCATAAATAATTTCGCTGTCGGTCTATTATTATTGAGGCCACCCGACTTGCGAACCTGTCCAAAGAAATGCTCTAAGGATATGAGCGTAGCTATATTAAGAACCCAACCGTTAATGAAGGCAAACCTGTTTGTAATATCTTTATTGCTTCGGTCGAAAATCCTTAAGGTTCCAAGTATTTTGGTTGCTTTTTTCAGGAAAGCGAGTTGTCCTTCGTCACAAATGAATTTTGTTGAAAATTTATTTGCTGAAGAATGCGAAGAACTATTGAATAGGTAAAATAAGTTATTAAAGAAAAGGACTAGTTCTGCTGTGCCTGTCATTGTAGTTGAATTTCCTACAGAACTGTAAAAAGTAAAAAAAAGCGGAACGTACCGTGTTGCTAAAGATTTGAGTTGCAAACCTTACTTTCATAAGGCTGAAATTATTTGGTTCAATATGTGTCTTAGTGATTTTAGGAGCGCAGCGCAAAGACAACTTAGAATCTACTTCATAAAGAAGTTAAATATCATTCCAAGTGGCAACGTACGGTTCTTCAGGGTTTTTATATTTAATGTCGTATTGTAAAAGGCAATTTCTCAAACTTTTAAATAAATGAGGTACGTCGTAAAAACAAAACCCTTTTTTAATGGAACCAGTTACCTTGTGTATGATTTCAAAATATGGTTTACATTTGCATACACCAAGGTCACGATGGAGGCCTCGAAAGTTGGATCCTTGGTCAGATACAAAGTGAACAGGAAAGAAACCGCTGGTTTGTAGAGAATATATTGCTTTGAAAAACAAATTTTTAAGCATAGCAGACGGACAAGAAGTGTGTATAAAAAAATACGCGAGCGGATGTTTCCATCGCTTTGCAACTCCCTGAGCCATTATGACTAAATAATTACGAGCTGGCCTGTTGGTTCTATATTCATCAGAACCGAAATCTTCAAATCCTATAACTCTATCAGTTTTCCTACAATAATCTAAATGGGTCCTTAGGGTCATTTCGTCCATAGCAATAGAACAATATTTATGAGCTGGTGGAAACTCCGATAGTTTCAATTTCAAGCTTTTAATATTGAAATATATATTGCCTGGCTCACTTGGCCAATCAGAAATCAAAGTAAGTAAAGTTTTTTCCGATGGTAGCCCAAGAGTATCCCTCATCATCCTGTATGTAACCGGCGAGGTAAATTTAATCGAAAGAGCTAATGACTTGAGCTCATCCGAATACCTATATCTTTTGGCTGAGGCCTTAGAATTTCTTCTGAAATTTGAAACTATAATGTAAAGACCATCGGACAGACAACTTTTGTTTTGTTTTCAAAACGAGCCCCCTCCAAATTCTTCTTTTCGATTTCTGCCTCAACTGCTCTCTTTAAATGCCAAATTTCCTCATCCTTTTCTTTGAGAATTTTCTGTAATTCACACACCTGTTCTTGGGAATTCTTTAAATTATCCTGAGTAGCCCTAAGAGCTTGTTTTAGATAAATTTTTTTTGGCGTATTATTACTCCGCAAAAAAGGAGCAGTAGATGTATACGCATCTCTTACCCTGACAACGTATACTTATCCAGATGGGTTACATCTTCTTGAAGTGTTACATCTACTTGAAGTGTTTAAATAGATTTTGTTCGAGAATCCCGATGAGTCCTATTAAATTTCTTAAGGGTTCTTGTCCACACAC
>CAKKXW010000001.1:61057005-61071844 GCA_920937365.1 Sphaerophoria rueppellii
GTTTAACTTATAAGTTCACCTTCACAACTCGACAAATTTTAATTTATCTCTGTTTCTGCATTGACTTTTTTATTCATAAGTCACTTGTTTTTAATTCATAATTCACATTTTAGCTCATTTTTAATTCATAATTCACTTTCTGACTTGTTTTCTAATTCATAATTCACTTTTTAGCTTGTGAATCTAGGAAACTTCAATTCGTAATTCACTTTTTAGCTTGTGAATTAAAGAAACTTTAATTCGTAATTCACTTTTTAGCTTGTGAATTAAAGAAACTCGAATTCGTAATTCACTTTTTAGCTTGTGAATTAAGGAAACTTGAATTCGTAATTCACTTTTTAGCTTGTGAATTAAAGAAACTTTAATTCATAATTCACTTTTTAGATTGTGAATTAAATGGTTTTTAATTCATAATACAATTACTGCCTTGGGAATTAAAGTAAGAGTTAAGCTAAGAAAAGATTTAAGCTTTTGCAACTCTGGCTGAGGGTGTGGTTGTCAATGCGCCGCTTATGCAGAGACATTCAGTGCGTTGGACTCTGCTGAGTTTGTCGCAGTAATTGACTTTCTCCAGTGCAGTCCACCATACTGCAACCCCGTACATGAGTATTGGTCGGATGACCGATGTGTATAGATAATAGGTTATGCAAGATTGAAAACCCCATTTGCTTCCTATGGCTTTCTTGCAAGAGGAAAGAGCCACTGTATGAATATTTGGTTTCCAACTTAATTTTCTGTCCAGTATTAGACCGAGATATTTGGCTTCATTGGTAAAAATTAGGGGTACACCTTTTATTGAAGGAGGTACAATTATTGGGATCTTGTATTTCCGTGTGAAAAGGACGAGGTCTGTTTTTTGGGGATTAATACTAAGTCCACATTGATCAGCCCATCTAGTGAGCATATTAAGTGCGTTTTGGAGGAGGTCTCTCAGTGTATTAGGATGTTTTCCTGTGACGGAGATAGCAACATCGTCGGCATACGCAATCACTCTGTAGCCTTCAATCTCGAGGGATATTAGCAGTTAGTTAACTACTATGTTCCGCAGGAGAGGGGGCACCACCTTGCGGAGTGCCTCTACTGACAGACCTTTTGGTACAAAAATCCCCAATCTTAGAGTTGATGATCCTACTTTTTAGCATTAGATCAATCAACTCACAGAGTACCGACGTTTAGGGTCGTCATAGCAGAAGTGATAGCAAATGTGTCAACGTTGTTGAAAGCGCCCTCAATATCCAGGAAGGCAACCATAGTATATTCCTTCTATATTGAGTATGCAAGCCTGTTTCTACCGATTTCCCTTTGCAGTAAGCATGCTGAGACATCGATAGTCTCTTATCATTGCTATTACGTACATGGATATCGATCAATCGTTCCAGAGTTTTGAGAATGAATGATGATAGGCTAACAGGACTTAGATCTTTAGGGTTGACATGCGAGTATTTGCCTGCCTTGAGGATAAATACTACCTTTACAACAATGTACGAAATAGATATTTTTTTAATTCACCCTGGAAACAAGACAGTAGCATCGAAAAGACATTATCCTGATTTCTTTTCGATGAACAGAATAAGCAACTTTAATAAACGAATCTTCAAACAGAAGTTACTGATTTTGCGTGTACCATATATCATAGACAGACTGAAGAAAATACTGTTGGGGAAGGAGCAGCTAAGCTGGGTATCAACCAGCTTGTAAGTGTCCTGCGCTGGCTAAAAGGAAAGCCAAATGTAAACCTAAACTAAATGTAATTCGGTCACTTAAGCAATGAGCGAAATTGAACCAATAACAAGCCTCGGATACGGACGTAATTAATGACTACGACCCACGCAAACGATTTAGGGACAACGAATTTCAGTTTTGCACTTGCAATTTTAGGTCCCTTAACAAACCACGTGCAGCCGAACAACTAGCGAAGCCCTTGACTGCTACAAAGCAGATATAACTGCCATCCAAGAAATGCGATGGGATGGTCCGGGCCTACGTAAAATGAACAACTGTGATATTTACTACGGCGACTGCTACCGGGAACAAAATCAGCGTCTATTTGGATATGGATTTGTAGTTGGGACTCGACTCAGTAGGAAAGTCTTGAGTTTCAACTTAGTGAATGAGCGCATCACGACAATTCGCATCAAGGCTAAATTCACCAACATTTTAATGCTAAGCTGGGTAGAGAAGAAATCTTTTGTGTAATAATCGGATGCCTACACGATACCATCTCCGATAACGGGTTTAGGCTAATCGACTTCGCTGCGAGGCGAGACGTAATGGTAGCAAGTACGCTTTCCCACATCTCGATATCCACAAGGGGACATGGAAATCACCTGATCAATCAACCTTCAACCAAATTGATCACATTGTGATCGACGAACGACACTTCTCTAGCATGCAAGATGTCCGCACATTCCGAAGTGCCAACATCGACTCGGACCACTACTTTGTTGTAGCCAAGGTACGAATGCGGATATCCCGATCAAGGCCAACACGAAATTCGACGTCAAACGGCTACAATCGCAAGAGATTGCCAGATCCTTTTCCGATCGTGTCTTCGAAAATCTCCTCAGAAGTCCTTTGCTGCCGAAATACAATGCAGAAAACAACTGGCAACACTGCCAAGCACCCATTAGAGATGCAAACTCTGAAGTGCTAAGGTTTACACGGCCACCACAGTGAAACCCCTGGTTTGACGATGAATGCCGGCGAGCACATGCAGCTTAACAAGAGGCATACAAAGCGGCGCTGCAAAGGACACGAGCAGCTCGTGAGCTCTACGAGCAGAAAAGGATACAGGAGCATAAACTTCTCAGAAAGAAAACAAGGGAGCATGAGAAGCGTGCGATCGAGGAGATAGAGGGATGTCACAACAGGAACGAGGTTCGAAAGTTTTACAAAAATGTGAAACCAATCTCCAGGGATTATACACCTCGAACCGAAGCCTGTAGAGACCATCATGGGAACATCGTAGTGGAAACACAGTCAGTGCTTAGGATATGGAAAGACCACTTTTCCAAGCTGTATAATGGCGATGACGAGCAAAACTCCACCAGCAACATAGAACCATTCAATTTGAGTGCAGAAGACCAACAATTCCACTCTCCCGACATTGGCGAAGTGAAGATAGCGATATCTAAACTTAAGTCGAACAAAGCAGCTGGAGCAGACGGGCTAGCCGCCGAACTATTCAAAGCTGCTGGAGATGATTTGATTAGGAGCATGCACCAGCTCATTTGCAAAATTTGGTCGGAGGAAAGCATGACCGATGAATAGAACTTCAGCATCGTATGCCCGATCCTAAAAAAAGGAGATCCCCTGAACTGCACCAACTACAGAGGTATAAGGTATAAGGATTCCACAATGACAAGATAGTAAATTCCATCACAAGATGCAATGTCGATGTGGATGCGATCCATTGCTGATGTTGTTGTTGGTCACGATTGGAGAGTTGTTTTAACAGGAGACTTTGCTGCGGTGGCACAGGAATGACATTGACGAACGAACGATGTTAAGCACTATTCACATGAGCACGAACAACGACCAACGAATGAACGAAAATTCGTCGATTTTGACATTTCTTTCATATGAGAGTTTTTAATTCGTCGCGAATGACACAAATCAAGAATGATTTTTGAGGTTATACGCACGCGAACATTTTGTTCGTTGGGAATGTGGATGATGTGGAACGCGAATAGGGTTTGGCAGTTCGAATCAACTAGAATTCTTTTCGCGACGAATAAATTTGTTTTTCAAATTTATTAACATTTGAGATTAAAAAGTAAATTAATGCATCATAAATCAAACATAAAGTACACTTCTATCGTTTTGTTGAGAATTTGTAAGGACATACGGCTAAACGTCAAACGTAGCTAAAATCACTTTTCTTCATTCATTCGTCGTTCGTTGATCGTGTTCATGTGAATAGTGCCTTATGTCATCGTCGATCCCTGGCCAATATACATGACATCTGGCTATAGTTTTCATTTTATCAATACCTGGATGGCCTCGATGAAGCTGTCGCAAAATTCTATTTTGAAAACAGGTTGGTATGATTATGCGATCTTTAAACAATATGCATCCTTCGACGACAGCTAAGCCTTCTCTCCTAGCACAGTATGGTGAAATTATTGGGGGTATAGGTGACTTCCATCCGGTGGTCAGCGTTGGAGGAGCATTAGGATTAGGTCCAGCTACTAGGATACGCAGACGACATTGACATAATTGGAAGAACACAGCGTGATGTCAGTGGAGCGTTTGTAAGTCTTGAGACGAGAGCCAGGAAGATGGGTCTAGCGGTTAATGAGGGCAAGACCAAGTTAATGCTGTCAACAAGGAAGGACAACCAACATCGACGTCTTGGAGCAAACTTTAACATAGACAGATTTAACTTCGAGGAAGTTAAGGACTTCGTCTTAATAGGATCCTCTATTAACTCAGACAACAACATCAGCGCTGAAACAAAACGAATTACCACTCTTGCCAACCGCTGCTTCTTTGGACTTAGAACGCAATTGAGTAGTAAGTCCTCTCCCGAGCAACTGAAGTGACGCTCTTCAAAACCCTATCATCCCGATCCTAATGTACGGTGCAGAGACATGGACAATGACAAAATCCGATCAAAACGCTTTAGACTGCTTTGGGAGAAAAGGAAGACCGCGACTGAGGTGGAGCACACAAGTAGAGGACATGCGAAACTGGAGACAGCTAGCTAGGGACCGAGCTTGCTAAAGACGTTTATGGGATGAGGCCCTGATCCGACCTGGACTGTAGCGCCACCATAATTAAGTATTCAATCTCTAAGACCCGTTTGTTCATTCGGTACATACATTTGAATTGTTAATGATAATTTATTTTACATACCAATCCACGTTCAATTGGCCATAGCAAAAACAGCTGACATATTTCACAAGCCGTTGGAATATTGATTATAGTTAACTGGAACGTATGTCCTGCAAGTGATCAGTTTTTTTTTTTTTTTTTTAAACAAGAAATATTATGAATATTTATGAGTCGAATCAATTACCGTGATAATTTGTGTGTTCCTCGACTTTTCTCTTCTTTTCCTTTTTCCTTTTTGCTTTTGGTTTCTCCGTTTCTCTTGAATTCATGAACTCGTTCATGAAGCCCCGAAATGCATTTACCCCCATTGTCAGGGGGAAGTCATTCTGCTTTCCACAACAAGTTTCCATTACTTGGCCAAAATTATCAATTAAATCCCTATACTTTATGTTGAGGGAATCTGAATTTTGTTTATGTGCAACACTGTATTGCGTTACTAGATTGTCCTTGAAGGCTCGCAATGCTTGTTTGAATACCCTATCGACTTCTGATGATTTTTCACCTTCATTTTCATCCATTTTATAAATTTTTTGTGTAATAAAATCTTGCATCAAATTTAATTCCTTAGCATCGCTAATAATTCTATCTGTAGAATCAGTATATTCCCTGGCCGAATATTTTGAATTAGGTGTCATGCTTTTGTCATTGGTTTTTCGCATGCGTTTTGATCTTTTGGCCTCACACGTTAAAGTCTTCACTCCACCATTTTGAATGCATTTTGTATGTACAAGCACTTTACAATCCAAACAACGATAACCTTCATTGACGAATGCGTCACTTTCTTGGCAGCTTGCACACTTTTCTGCTTTTCCAATTCGGGCAGCTTTTCGGAATCGATGTCCAGCAATATTGATTTGAGTTGAAGATTGATACATATCATTACCTCTATTAACTTCGAGAAGTGGAATTTTATTGTTACTCGGGTCCGAGTTGCGACGGCGTAATTTATCAGCTGGTTGATCAGATATTTTTGAAAAACGTGGTGTAACGACTTCAACGGAACCCATATCATCACTCAAATTGGACTTGACACGACGACTTTTGGTTGGTTTATTTAAACGACTATTCAAATTATATTGAGCTTGATCTTCCGATATTGAACCTAAAAGCGCAGCAGCTTTACCCTTTGGTAAGGAAGCAGTTGCAACGCTTGCAGTTATTGTAGTTTGTGCTGGGCTGGTTGACCTGTTTTCATTGTTGGCGTAATGCTGTTGGGAATAGGAACTTGCTTGATGAGGACTTGTTGTAAGTTTGTAATTTGAATGAGTATCGGAGGACAATACATTGATATTTTCATAATGTTTTGAGTAATTGGAATTTATTTCAGCATCGGCTGTATTAATGGATTTTTGGGGACTCTGTGAATCACTGGCGTGGTATTTTCCTTGCTGGTCACCAGGCAATATATCACTAGCATTTTGTGAACATGTTTCAATTGGATTTGTTTTTGTTAAAAGGCTGTAGTCTATTTTCGTTGGGTTGTTTGATTGCTGATTGTCTATATCTAATGTATTGTTATAGTCTCCAATGTCTTCATAGTCGGTATTATAGTAGTTTGAAGGACCTGAATCTGTTCTTCGAACTGCAGTTTTATTAATTTCATGTCTGTGAATTGAAAAATGCTGTTAGAGAACCGATATGCATATATTAAGAGAGTACACAAACCTTTTGAAATACTCTGGGCTTTTGTCAATATATCTTACACCTGAATCACTGCTTGGATATATTTCTTTACCTTTATCAACATTTCCAGCTGTGCTTTGCCTAAGATGTAGTTTAATATCAAAATTTTGATGTAATGAAAAATCACTGCCAATAGGAATCGATCTGTTATTGTTTCCAGATAAAATCATGAGATTTCTCAATTGATTTTCAGCCTTTTGAAGTACTTCATTGTTTTGTGATTCTAGAAGTGTTGCTTCCAAACTATTTTCGAGTGCTGGTTCATCAAATTCACTATCCAAACTGTGATGAGGTTTTTGAATAGAACGCTTAAAATCCTCAGTTTTGTAAATTTCAGTAAAAGTCCTATGAAAAAGAAGAAATATTATTAACTGGAAGACAAAGTTATCCTTTTATACCTGTCAGTACTAGGCAAGCTTTGAGTGCATCTTAACCGGCTTCTTTCTTTTTGTAAACGCTAAAAAGTCAAATATTAGTAAGAAAAAAATAAACAACACGATAATCTTTCACTCACTATTTTCTGACTATTAAAACGCAATCTGGAAAGCATGCCCCGAGCATGAGCTTGAAAAACAACTATGCTTATCTTCAGTTTCTGGTAGTACGTTTTTTGTTTGTACATTTTCCAAAATGATTGAATAATTATTGCTGCACTCCATCGTTGACGGTTACTTGTAAGTTTCTCTTGAGCTAGTGTCATTCTCCAATAGGATTGAATGGTCAGAGCAGCACTTTTATAAAGTAAAAACTTCTTCCGTTCAAGTATACCGCGGAACCATCTTTGGATTAAAATAATACTGTCGATGATTTTGGTATGAAGTTTTATGTCTAAGCGCATTTTCTGAGATTCCCTCATGTAAATCTTTGTTGCACCTTTATAACGAATGGATAAAATTATTCAATTATGTATTTATATTATGCCAAAAAAATGTTTGTAAAAAAGGGAAAAACAACTTAAAATAAATTACACTGCAAGCGAAAGTTTCAAATGCGAAATTAACATTTATTATGTTCTCCGAAATGTTAGGTGCGTTGGCTGTTATAGTAAGATGCGCTGGCCTCACCCAAGTCCTAGCGAGGGAACTTCGTTCGAGTGACATAGCCACACCAAACAACAGAAACTTGACAAGTACAGAAATCGACCAACACCTTGAACAGATGGACAACATAATAAAACAGGCAATGGAACGGAAAATACCGAAGTACAAGGAACGCAACCAAAACAACGTCTACAGTAACGCGACCATAGACGCACGACAGAAAAGCGGACTACTGACAAGACTTAAAAACTTGTACAGACGATTTACAGACCCGAACGACCTGCAGATTAGGACACTGAAGTCGTCGATTAAGAACGTTAACACCCTGATCAAAGAAAACTACAGGTTATCTATTAATTTGTACTGGGACAAGAAAATTCGGGCCGTTAATTCTAGCGACCCGAGTATGTACTCTTAAATTAATAGGATATTTAGGTCCAAGAATCAGAACGACCTTCCGTGTCTAAAGCTCCAGAGGACAGTAGAGAACAGAGACGTACTTCTGACAGCGCAAATTGATCCTGAGGAAGCCGTCTTGGACGATGACTTCTTTATTGTCGAAGACCCACAGGAGAAAGTGGAGACAGTGGGAGCTGCTTTTCAGCAAGTGTATAAGGTGCATGCTAGCATTCACCCGAATCACGACCTGGAAAACAGAGCCTTACTTCATCACTTCTACCTTCGGAACGATATCGTGCAGTGGCGATCTGAGAACCGAAGTTTTATGCGGTTCAATGACGACTTTTTGGCAAACGCCATAATCGACGAGCAAACGGAACCAAATCCTCTGTTAGTTACGAAGGTAGAACTCCAGCTAATCTTCGATTCAATAAAAAATAAGAAGTCAGCAGGTGTCGATGGTATATCCAACATTGTACTTAGGCACTTACCGATTGAGGCAATAGACATCTACAACACACTGTTCAACAACGTGCTGAATAATGCATATTATCCAGAGCGCTGGAAGAGAGCTGTGGTTCATCCTCTCCCGAAAAAGGGAAAGGACAACTCCAATCCGTCAAATCTTCGGTCGATAAGTCTCCTACCAAGCATCAGCAAGGGATTCAAAAAGGTAATCAATAGGGCTCAGAGTGAGTTGGCTGCGGACAACAAAATAATTCCGGATAACCAGTTCGGGTTCAAGGCGGGACATGACACCATTCATGCCGCGTCTAAGCTCGTTTCTGATATCCAATTGTACAAGTCCAAGAAACAATGCACGGGTGCTGTTCTGGTGGATTTAGAGGAGGCCTTCGACATCATATGGTTAGAAGGTTTGTACTTCAAACTCACCAGACTAGGCATCAATAAACCATTGTTGTATATGCTTTATGATATGCTCAACGGTAGAAAGTTTGTTGTCAAAAGTGACAATGTAACTTCTACTAGCACCTTTGAAATTAAAAACGGTCTTCAACAGGGAGCGGTTAATTCGCCGATCCTCTTCAGCATTTACACCAGCGATCTGATATGTAGCCTTTTCCAGGCAATTGCGTATGTTGACGACCTGATGCGTACAGAACTGCCCCAAAGGTCGAAGTCATTAGAATTATCTTGCAACGTGACTTCGAAAAGATTCAGCGATATTGCGATGACTGGAAACTGAAAATAATTGTCCAGAAATGTGAAACAATTCCGTTCCGGACCTCGTTGGCTGGAGCCAGAATTGGCGCAAGATGGTCATCGTTGGACCTCATGGACGGCAATTAACGAGCAAAAGTGAAGTGAAGTACCTCGGTATCTGGTTGAACTAGTATCTGTATTTCGACAGACATATAGATGCTGCTCTGACTAAGGCCAGAGGAGCCTTCGCTCTGACAAATCGGCTGTTTTACAGCAGTCGGCTTGACCCGAGAGTAAAGGTAATTTGCTACATGGCCCTCATATGGCCGATGATCGTTTATGGCTGTCCAGTGTGGTTCAACGTTGCGCCATCTCAAATGGAGAAGATTCGAGTGTTCGAGAGGCAGTGTCTTCGGCGCTGTCTCGGTTTGTATCGGACACCGGAATCTTCTTATGTACCATACTTTTCTAACGAGGTTCTATACAACGAGGCTCGGATCAACAGAATTGACATTTTCGTGATAAAACTTGTTCGGGGTCACATTGCGAGAGCTATGACTTCGACGAATAATTTGATCTTTGGAGGCGTTCTTTCCGAACGACGAATATTTTGATAGTGCACGCTTGAGCAGCTTCATTCCACCAGAGGCATTCCTCTATTTAGATAAATGCGGTCTGATAAAGGAAAGATTGGCGGTGCCGCTAATCTACCACGTCAGG
Source organism: Sphaerophoria rueppellii (assembly GCA_920937365.1). Lineage (NCBI taxonomy): Eukaryota > Metazoa > Arthropoda > Insecta > Diptera > Syrphidae > Sphaerophoria > Sphaerophoria rueppellii. Next base: position 61,066,848 of record CAKKXW010000001.1, read on the forward strand.
CGAAGAACCGTCGATCGGCGGCTCCTTTACAGTCGAGACGTCCTCGCACAAGACGGAGCAGAGCTCCTTCGGTTCAGTAGGACTGTGTCCGAACGGGACCGAATCGATAGGGTGATGCAGGAGAATCAATTCTGGTGGCTTCAATCAGCACTTGATAAAGAGTAGTCAGGGTGGGGTTTTGAGCCTTGGCCGGCTTACATACTTGTTTTAGTTAAAGGGTTTTGGGTTTAGGTTTAAGAAGAGTAGGCATGGTGGCACATACATTGACAAGGACAACAAATAAAAAATACAAAAAAAAAAGAAAAAAAGGAAATAAATAAATAAATAAATAAAATAAATAATAATAAAAAAAAAATACAAAAAACTAAACAAAAATGATAGAGATTTGCTGCTGTGGTTGTTCTAGTTCGTAAGTAGTTGTTAGGTAGAAGAGGTAGTTTTAGTTGTAACTTTTTTAACAAATAACAAATATTGAAGATAAACAAGAATATCTAGTTCATAGGCCGAAAGGCATTACTTTTAAGAAAATCATGAATTCTTTAGAGCGCCCGGTTGGGGCCAGTAAGTTAAATATAAGATTTTAGATAATAAGCTAGTTTGAATTCTTTGTCTAGTTATAAGTAGTTTTAGGTTGGAATTAATAAAAAAAAAATGAATTTTGGAAAAAAAAGAGTAGTTGATTGGTAAGCCGAACACTATTGGTTCAAGCCCAGCTTCGGCAGCATTCTTTTTCTACAAAGCCAGCTTATCTGAGGCTACCTGTACGATGATATGAGACAATTAAAATCTGTGTCTCCTCCTCTGTGCCACATAGGTTTATGTTATATGTTCTTCCTTTCTATGGGTCTATCTGTCTGTTGTATTAGTGTCTTGTTCTGTCCCAGCCGATGGCCTCAGTCGACAGTGCTGCTATGTGTCTGTAGTTCGTTACATTCATGTGCGAAGTACTGTGAAATGTCAATGTCAATGACGTACTTAATTTGAATGTGTAGTGCAGAATGAATAGTAGAAAAGACTTCAAAGCAGTTAAAAGACTTCAAGCAGTTAAAAGACTGAAAAAGCAGTCAAATGACTGCATTGCATTGAATGGGGTTGGGGTCGAAATTCTGTATGGGCCAAAATTCGGATTCCAAAATTCTGTATTCCAAAATTCTGTATTTTAAAATTCTGTAAATTCAAAATTCTGTATTCTAAAATTCTGTAAATAGAAAATTCTGGATTTCAAAATTCTCTATTCCAAAATTCTGTACTCCTAAATTCTGTAAATGATAAAAGAAAAATTGGTTTGATAATGAAAAAAAGTGCGCACTTTTTTTCATTATCAAAACAATTTTTCTTTTATCATTTACAGAATTTAGGAGTACAGATTTTTGATGTTTTCTATGTAGAACCTTGAAGCATAGATTATAATTCTAACGTAACGGATCTCTTTCCAACTAAATTGCATATGGTTTACATGAATCACATACCTTGATAACACATTTTGCGTTCGACAGCTTAAGTTATTTTATTTAAGCTTATTACAAGCAATTTCTTAAATACTATATACAATTATGTTATATTATTATATAATAATTTATACAAACTAAACATAAAGAAAAAAAATAAAAATAAAAAAAAAATAAAAATAAAAAAAAAATTTAGTTAGAAATTCGATAGAGGATGGTTCGTAGCGAGGAAGAAGAGATTGGAGGTCAAAGACATGTTGAACTCTATTGGCTGATCGTAACATTCTAACATAACATAACATTAAGTGTTATAAGTTAGTCGTGATAAATTGAATTCAGAAAAAATGGCAAATATTAAATTATTAAAATCTAATAAAGGATAGGATAAATTGTGTGTCGATGGTTTTATGTTCTACAACGAAAGAACAACGAAAAAAAAAACATTTAATTGGGCGTGCGCTAAGCGAATAAAAAATAAATGTTAAGCTCGTGTTGTAACAAAATTGATTGATAATGTGCACACTATAACTAAACAATCGGGTAAAGATTCGCATGAGCCATGTGCAAACGAGTGTGATACTGTAGCCGCAAACAATTCAGTCAAGTCCTCAGTTCAAAATAGTGCTTTAAATTCAAGTCAGGTTATCCAAAAAATCTGTATCTGAAACACCTCATTTTATTAAATTGTTCTACAGGCAATTAAAAAACCTGGGGTGGAATCGTGTAAGGTGATTTGTGACTATCACCTATGTGACTATCAAATGTGATCACATTTTATTTTCCTTCTGTGTAAGGTGATCACTAAAAATTATTCGCAACTTGGCACTACTTCCAAAAATAAAGGTTTGACGTTTCGTTTTTGACCTAAGAATCCTTAGTATGTATATGGCAAACTAGCAATCGATCATCGCGCCATCTAGTTACAAGCTGAGAAAGCTATTTTTTGTACATAAGTTGGTATTGAGAAGAAAAAAAACACGATTCTCGATAGTACTAGGTATTTCATATACGCAGGCACAGCAGTTGTTGACTCCGATTTATTCATTGCGAGGTTATATAAATACATAGACATTATAAATTCAAATTTCAAATACAAAATTACAAATCCAAAATTTGGGGGATATAATATGAAAACGTTTACATATATATTGTTTTTCAGAAGATATAAACAATCTGCGTAAACACAAAACAAGCTTTGTATTTGGAAGTTCAATCAAATGTATTTTATTTCGCAGGTTAACCCCTTTTTTTGTTCATTTTCTCGCTATCCACTATTTTAATTTTTTTTAAATAATTGTACTGGAACAGACACGTTCACTTTGTACGAAAATTTTAGAAAAAACCATAATAATTTAAAAGCGCGAACAATTTTATATGAATGTGATAACAAAATAGTTGTCACAAGAAAAAGTATCAATTTGGTGATTGTCACATGTGACTATCACCTTACGCAGACAAAATTTGTGATTTGTGACTATCACCGATCACAAATCACCTTACACGATTCCACCCCTGTTCATAACTGTGAGTTTTAATGTAGAGATTTACAGAATTTTTAAAAGAAGAATAATGGATTTGCAGAATTTTGAAAAAACAGAATTTTGGATTTACAGAATTTTGAAATACAGAATAATAGAAAAGCAGAATAATGGAATACTGAATTATGTTCATACAAAATTTTGTTTTCAGATACAGAATTTTGTTCATACAGAATTTTGGAATACAGAATAACGACCCGTTCCCCATTGAATGCAATCAAAAGACTTAATGACTGCAAAGAATGTAAAAGACTTTTAAAAGATTTCAAAGAATGCAAGCATTCTTTTGACTTCAAGTCTTTTAACTGCTCTAAATTATTTTTACACAAAAGACTTCAAAAATTAGCTGCGATTCTTTTGACAGTCTTTAAACTGCTCTAAATTATTTTTACACAAAAGACTTCAAAAATTAGCTGCGATTTTTTTTTTTCGAAGTTAAAGTATTGCAATAAGGAATGTTAATGCATTCCCAAAATTTAGTTAAATGAATGGGGCTTTTGACGATGCAATACCTTACGATGCAATAGACTTACCAAGTTGATAATGCTGCTTATTTAAGTCCATTGTACTGAGGAAATCTTTGACATCTTTTTGGGAACTAACCAACCCCTTCGGCAGCAATATTCGATAAAGTTGAATAAATTCTTCGTAAGTCAGCCGAACATTATAGCCAGCCCTTCGTATTCGTACTGTTTCCAGCATACCCGTGTATCGTAACTAAAATTTTATTTAAAATACAATTTCAATTTCTGGTCAATTTTCAGGACACTAATAATTTATATTACTTGTCGGACGACTGTCGTTTCATCAAATTTGTTTGGTATTTTTTGTGCATTTGATTTAATGCATCGTATAAAAAACGGATTCGCCTGCAAAATTTGAATATATTGTTAATAGAGTAACACATTATACTTATCAATTGCGATCTTACTTGATTAAGAGTATCCATAAGCGCAGTAAGAGAGTTTTGAAACTGTGCTGTCACTGTTAGAGGTTGCTTACGGGTTTTAATGCCTGTTTGATTGAATAAATTTGTGCCAGCTGTCATCATTTTGACAGTTTGAAGATTTTTTAGTCCCTTCTTTGGTCTCTCTCTGGGACGGAAGGATTTATTTTTTCTGTATGTAAGGAACAAGAAGAAAAAAAAAAAAAAAACTGTGTACAATACGTCCCCACAAATTATTCATGTATTTTGGTTTTAATTTAAAGAGAAACGCATGATTCATTAGAATTGGTTCAGAAAAAAATTAAAAAGATTAAAAAAAAAAACACATAACATAACAACATTTGAACATTTTTTTTTTTTTTGGAAAAGCTTCTATGAAAGGAAGGAAGAAAAATCTTACTGAACAATTTGCGAAGCTTTAGCCATAACTTCTTGACTGGAGCGCTCAAATCTTGAATAATTTTTTGAAAACAATTTGTTAGAAGTGTTTTCCATTACACCACCGGCTTGACTGCTCTCGTAGACAAGTTTACCATCAGGGAAATTTTTATTGTTAAATGCAATACTTGACCATGATCTTCTGGTATTACGGCACGCATTAGTCGGCAGTTGATTTGGTGCATTAGGTAACTCATTTTTAATGTTACTTTTTTTACTACACAAAAACAGAGTTAAAAAAAAAAAACAAAATAATAATAAACAAAAAATAATAATAAATAAAAAAATTGAAAAAAAAACGATGCAAAAACATAAATCAAATCAAATAATGAGAGTTGCAAACAACAATAGAATGAACACCATGCAATGGAAAATTGAGCAGCAACAATATATGTAATTTGTTTTGAACACTCAACACTGCTATTTGTTTTGACTTACGCAATTCTATTTATTGTTAGATTTACAGATGAAACTGTCAACCACAAGTAAGATAACAACAAACGTTGAGAGTAATAAACTAAACTAAATACAAAAACGTAGCAAAAAAAAAGTTAAAAAAATAAATAATAATAAAAAACAAATAATAATAAAACAAAAAAAAAAAATTGAGACAAAAACACATCATTT
>CAKKXW010000001.1:61072737-61083463 GCA_920937365.1 Sphaerophoria rueppellii
TCTAGGGGACTTGACGTGGTTGATGTCTCCATATTCAGAGGAATTGTAGCGGATATTCTAGAACAGACGGTACGGGAAGCAGTTGTTAGACTATCCAGGAATAGTCACACCGAAGTCTAGGCCTTTCAGGTGGTAGCTAGTTTATAATTGGGATGCCGTCTAGAACCTGTTCTGGGTCCTTGAAGTTTAGCTATGGAAGGTGGAAACGTCAAAGCGTCCGTTAGGTTTTTTCCGACCATGATGGAACAGCGTGTATTTTCCATTGTCATCTTACACAGACGGATGAGTTTTTATGGGATTGAAATCGATGAAAAGGTGGAAGGTATCGATTTGAAGTTCCTGGGTCTTGTCCAAGATCTGCCGTAGGGTTAATATTTGATCGATGGTGGACTTTCCGGATCTGAAGCCACACTGATAAGGACCTATCAGATTGTTGACGAAGGGCATGGCAGACAAGATCTTATAGGCGATGTTAAGGAGACTTATACCTCTGTAGTTGGTGCAGTTCAGGGGATCTCCTTTTTTGAGGATCGGGCATACGATGCTGAGGTTCCATTCATCGGGCATGCTTTCCTCCGACCGGCAAAGGTGAGAAGCACTTTTTTCATGACAAATGATACTCTTTGAAGTTTTGTCAGTTCTTCGCAAGAGGCAGTGCCCGTGAAAGAAGAAATAAAAACTGTGGACAAGAGTAGGACTCGAACTCACGACGTTCGGACACTACGCTGTAAACTGTCATAAAAAAAAAAAAACAAACAAACAAACTAGACAAACAAAAACTATTTATTTATTTGATTTTTGAAATCCAAGCGAATTATTAATTCGTACAGTGCCGCACTTAATTATTGTCACACTTATCTTTTCAAACTTAGAAACCTACATTTTTAAACTCATCACTATGGTATTTAAACTTTTCTTTGTTCGTTCAACAGTTTTTTTTTTTAAATTTGCACCCACTCAAGGGTTTTTTATACCCTTTTTATGCCAGAGACACAGTGAGTGCATTAGGAAGAAGAGAAGGGGTTGAAAAGGAGGTGTCGGTGTACATTGGTCTTAACTTCTTGAACATTGTTATGACTGGGAAAGACAGAGTGTGGAAGAGAGTTCCACATTCGCGTAGTGCGGCTAAAAAATGATTCTCTATACTTAAGAGTACGTCCGAAGTTGGGCTCGAGATAAAGCTGATGGACATTCCTAGAAGCTCGAGTATTACGGGCCAATTGTTTGAGGGGAGGAATGCAACTGGCTAAGACGTTTTAGGGCATAAATTTCAAAAATTGGTATGAGAAACTCCTAGAATATTGGTTATGAATATACTTATTGCATCAGAACTCTTGAGGGTTGTTAAGTCTGGGCTAACATTTTTTTGGGTGCAAAGTATTCAAAGTCCAAATTTTGATGGATTTTTGCCAGAACTATTGAAATTTGGTATGAGAAATACACCCAGAAGTCACAACAAAAATAACTTTTATAGAAAAACCGCGGCTAAGTTCACGCGACTGTCGGATTCAGATCGTCCTTTTCCTGCGTCATCTGGTGTCCCTCAAGGTAGTCATTTAGGCCCTAAATGTTAAAATGATAAGCATTTTAACAATTAATGATGTCGCTAACATCTTGGACTGTAATCTTTCGATTTATGCTGACGATATGAACATTTACCATCGCATAACATCACCCATTGATTCGCACAAGCTGCAATGCAACCTGGACAGTTTTTCTCCTAAGTGCCAAAAAAAAACTTTCTCGAACTAAATGTAACCAAATGCAATAGAATGACATTCTCATTAAAGCGGCAACCGGGGCAAAATCGAACCTATTTTTTAAAAGGGGGAATTGGTGATAGAGAACTAAATTATTTTCACCACCATATTGTCAATGCTATTAATAAAGCTAATGCCATGCTCGGTTTTATAAAACGTTGGTCCAAAGAATTCCCAGACCCATGTGCAACTTAAATACTCTACGTTACCTTTGTCAGACATATTCTCGAATATGCATCCCAAGTTTCGTCACCGTATCAAGCTAGCCAGATCAAACGTATTGAAGCAGTTCAATGAAGATTTCTAAGGTTCGCACTCCGTAACATTCTATGGAAAGACAATAACCATCTCCCACCATATGGCGAACGATTGCGACTTATTAACTTGCAGTCCTTAGAAATACGTCGTGATGTCGCCGATGTAATTTTTATTCACGACTTACTTATTGGTAACATTGACTCCCCGGCTCTACTTAGTTATATATCTTTTAATACCAACCCCCGTAATATAACAGCTGTAACCCTGTTCCGAATCCCTTATCACCGCACTAACTATTCTTTATTTAATCCCATGTCTAGAATGCTTCGTAATGTCAACAACTCCTCTAATGCTTTTGATTTCAACATACCCAAACCACTCCTTCGCAATACCCTACTTTCAAACCTATCCCAACAAATAACCTAATGCTTCATGTTTTTATATCATTTTATTAGCCGTGTTTTATTGGGAACTCAGCTTAGCTTAGCAATAGGAATTCCATTAAAACGCTTTACTCAGTTTTAAACTGAGTTTCTATTTTATATTTAAAAGTTGTTACCGCTGCAATCAAGAACTGTCAAAACCTGTCAGAGATGTTGATAGTGATGGGCGCATTCGAACGATTTAATCGATTCAAGAAACTATTCGATATCATTCGATTATGCACTGTGAAATCATTCGGTTGATTTCTTAAACCTACTAGAACCGCTACAACTGCTACTTATTAGTATTCGATTGCAAATAATCGATTATAAGTATCCTCTTGAAAATAAATCGAATTACGACGAGCAGTTTTTGAATAACGACTATTAGTATTCCAATGAAAATAATCGATTATTAGCATTCAAATGAAAGTCATCGATTATTAGTATTCGAACGAAAAAAGATCGAAATATGATTATTACGAGCAGTACTTGAATGACGACTGTTAATATTCGATTGATAAACAACTAGTACATACTATCAAGTTTGGTGTTTACAATTAAGAATTTCAAGCAAACATTTTGTAATTCGAATGATCACTCGATTATTCAAATCAGTCGAATAAATTTGTCTCGATTATTGAAATCATTCCATTACGCCCACTAGCTCAAAAATCCCATTTGGTTCTGCCAACATTTAGATTAAAAAAAAAAAAAAAAAACATATTTTGCTCACTCTAGCGTCGAGTAGCCGGTACTTTATCTTGTGTAAATTCCTAACTTAAATTCCTAACTTAAATTCCTAACTTATTCTTACTCAGCTTTCGGTTGTTGTTGTTTGACATGTAATTCCTATTGCTTAGCTAAGCTGAGTTCCCAATAAAACACGGCTATTGTTATGTTTAATTTATTTCTTTTTTGTTTTAATTAACTTATGTATTTATAAATATTATAAGAACTTTTTTTTTAAGCACTGCTTGCACTAAGCGTTATAAATAATATGGTCATTTATTTACTTTATTAACCAATAAAAAAAATAAAAAAAAATATGTTGATATTGCTAACTAATTGCAAAACTTTCTTGCATTGCTAAATTATTTGAAAGTATAGTTTATGATTTCATGTTCTTTCACTCCAGACAAATTTTCTCTCCGAGTCAACATGGGTTTCTCAAGGGAAGATCTGCCAATCTAGTTGACTTTATATCTTTTTCTCTCTGTGCTCTGGAAGAATGGATATGAAATTGACTCCATCGCCACATACTTCAGCAAAGCTTTTGACAAGATATCGCATAATTTAATCCTTTTTAAACTTGGCAAACTTAAATTTCCACGTATTTTCATATCCTGGATACAGTCATGCCTCTCGAATCGACAATACAACGTTCTCTTCAGGAATCGCGTATCTAATCCAATTATTGCATCTTCTGGTGTCCCTCAAGGTAGCCACCTCGGCCCAATTATATTTGTCTTGGCCACAAATGACGTCGATCAAATCTTCTCAGACTCCAAACTCCTTGTGTATGCAGACGACATGAAAATCTACAAAATAATATCTTCCCCTAATGCCGCTCAACTACTCCAGAACGACCCAAACAAATTCTATATCAAAGCAAATCTCTTAGAGCTCAATATTAAGAAATGTCAAGCCATTACTTTCTCTAGAAGACATTGCCCCAAAGATCTTACTTTCTTGACTCTCAAGCAATCAATGTAGTTTTTTCTATTAATGATTTAGGACTGCTCTACGACACTCAACTTAACTTCACTTCTCATATCGATACCATTATCAATATGGCTAATTCCACTTTAGGTTTCATCAATCGATGGTCTAAGGAATTTGATGCCCATATGTTACCAAATCTCTGTATATGACTTTTGTTCCGCCTCTCCTTGATGGTATCCCACCTATAATTTTGAAAAAGTGTGCTGATAGTCTTGCCGCGCCTCTTACTACTATCTTCCAACTATCAATATCTTCTGGTATCTTCCCTAAGTTATGGAAGGAATCTTTTATTATTCCAATCCACAAAAAAGGCCCAAAAAATGACATCAATTATAGACCAATTGCAAAACTTTCTTGCATTCCAAAATTATTTGAAAGCATAATTTATGAATTCATGTTCTTCCATTCCAGACAAATCTTTTCTCCTAGTCAGCATGGATTTCTTAAGGGTAGATATACAACTACGAACCTAGTTGACTTTACTTCTTTTTCTCTTTGTGCTTTGGAAGAAGGTTATGAAGTTGATTCTATCGCTACAGACTTCAGTAAGGCTTTCGACAAGATATCACATAACCTTATTCTTTTTAAACTTGACAAGCTTAAGTTTCCAAATATTTTCAAGTCCTACGCATATCGATTCAATCATCAACAAGGCTAATTCTACTTTGGGTTTTATCAAGCGATGGTTTAAAGAATTTAATGATCCATACGTTACAAAATCTTTGTATATGACCTTTGTTCGACCTCTCTCGAATACTCCTCCCAGGTCTGGTGTCCTCATTACCAAGTACACATTAAGCGTATTGAAGCCGTTCAGCGACGATTCATTTGATTTGCATTACGTGGTTTAGATTGGGTTGATCCTCTTGACCTCCCTCCTTATGAGGATCGTCTTAAATTACTGGGCATGCAACCTTTATACTTGCGAAGGGACAACGCTGACATTATTTTTATACAACAACTTTTAACTGTCTCTTTTGACTGCCCAGATTTGCTCTCAAGGATTTCTCTCTTCATAAATCCCCGTAGATTCAAGTCTATCCCCTTATTTCGAACCCCTTTCCACAGAACTGACTATGGTCGTAACGAACCATTGACTAGAATGATGACTAAAGCCAATAACTCACCTCACTTTGACCTTAATGTGTCCAAAATCACCCTGAAGAACCTATTAATAAATTAATCCCCCAAATACTCTCCTGACCTTATATTACATATTTTATTTTATTGTCCGCTATTTATAATATTGTTGTATTTTATTTTAGTTTTTAAGATTTATTTATATTCTTATATGGCTTGAATTAAGTCTTTAATAAAATTCAAAATTCAAAATTCAAAATACTCGTCCCAGGTTTGGTGTCCTCATTACGAAGTACACAGTAGGCGTATTGAAGCCGTGCAGCGCCGATTCTTTTTATTTGCATTACGTGGCTTAGGATTGGATGATCCTTTCGACCTCCCTCCTTATGAGGAACGACTTAAATTATTGGGCTTGCAGCCATTATACATACGAAGGGATAACGCTGAGGTTATTTTCATTCATCAGCTTATAACTGGCTCTTTTGACTGCCAAGACCTGCTTTCAAGGATTCCTGTATTCATAAATTCACGAAGACTCAGATCTATCCCTCTATTTCGAACCCCATTTCACAGAACTGACTATGGTCGAAACGAACCATTGACTAGAATGATGACTAAAGCTAATAATTCACCCTTCTTTGACCTTAATATATCCAAAACCACCCTGAATAATCTCCTAGTCACCTCCTCTCCCCGACTCTCTCCGTCATTATCCTGATTTCATATTTTTTATTTAATTATCTTATTATCTTATGTCAAATTTTAACTATCCCCGTTTTTTTTTTATTCTTTTTTTTTTATTACCACATTTGTATTACAAATTATATATTATTATTGTTAAATATTGTTATTTTTAGTTTTTAAGATCTATTCATTGTGGCTGTATTAAGTCTTTAATAAAATTCAAAATTCAAAATAAAATTAGAAATAGCGTTAAAAGAATTATTCGCAGATGCAGGTCGCAGATCATATGAACGAACCTTTACAAGAAAGATAATACCAAAACGTCGATGTTTTTTTTTTTTTTTTTTATTTGAGACATGATTACGAACTTAAAAACATACAAAAATATGGAGTAGGAAAATTATTCATAAAAGATTTCACAACACTATTTCACATGTTACAAATGATCGATTAGCTACTGAGCGTCAAAACGCTGATTGAAAGAAAATTTAAGTTGTTTGGGAGACATTTTAATAACTCAGAAACTAAAATCGTGTCTTACGAAATGTCGAAATGTTTGCACACAGGTGATTATTTACAAAACTGAGAAAAAGAGTCGGGGACTAAACGTGAACAGTGGCAACATTGGCAGAAAGCAGTTAGAGATGTCGCCTCTAATTTTCTGGGTTCACACAGCCACTAAAACGAAACCCCTGGTTTGACGAAGAATGCAGACAGACCCATGCAGCCAAGCAGGAGGCATACAAAGCTGCCGGCGCTTCATAGAAGGACAAGAGCTGCTAGTGAGCTCTACGAGCGAAAGAGGAGAGAGAAACGCCGGCTTCTCAGGAGAAAAAAGAGAGCATGAGAAGCGCCAGATCGAGGATATTGAGAGTTCGGAGGTTAAACAGGGATCATCGAGCAAGAACGGATGCCTTCAGAGATAAACAAGGGAATATCATAGTAGAATCGCAGTCAATGCTGGGGATTTGGAAAGACCACTTCTGTAGACTGTATAACGGCAACGACGAACAAAGCACCGCCGTCAGGCAGGAGCCTTTCATCGGACACGATGATAGTTAACAATTCTATGAACCCGACCTAGAAGAAGTAAAAACGGCAATATCTAAGTCGGATGAATGTGCCTTAGGCTGTTTCGAGAGGAAAGTTCTTCGCGTCATCTTTGGCCCCGTGTGCATTGAATGGCGAAGAAGATATAACAGCGAGCTTTACGGGTTGTACAACGACATGGATCTAGCCAGAAGGGTCAAGGTCCAGAGACTCAGATGGCTCGGACATTTAGAGCGGATGGACACCAATGCTCCGGCCCGGAAAGCCTTCCACACTAATCCCCGGGGGACGTAGAAGGAGACGAAGACCGCGACTCAGATGGCGCACTCAAGTGGAAGAGGATCTCAATCAACTTGGAGTGCAAAACTGGAGACAGCTAGCTAGGGACCGAGCTGGCTGGCGGAGACTGTTGATTGATGCCCTAGTCTAAAACGGACTGTACCGCCACCTTAGGTAGCGTAGTAAGGAAGATGATTGGCATCCCGTTCGAAGCCTCAATTTGCACAGCACAGCTTATTTAGTAATTTTAGTCCTTTCAAACATTCACCGGTTATTCCTTTAAAAATTTCGTTGCTTTGTGATGAATTAGATGACCCAAAAGTGTACTTTGAGAAGTTAATGTTGTTGATTTCTTTTCTACAAGATTTTGTCTGTCTTGCTGTGTGAACGTTTGAAGCCCTTCGTCAACAACCTGATAGGCCCTTATCAGTGTGGTCTACCAACCGACCGAAAATTCCACCATCCATCAAATATTCACCCTACGGCAGATTTTTGGAGCAGACCCAGGAACTTCAAATCGATACCTACCATCTTTTCATCGATTTCAAGGCCGCGTATGAGAGCGTCTATAGAGACCAACTATATAGAGCAATGTCTAGTTGTGGCATCCCAGAAAATCTCATCCGTCTGTGTAAGATGGCAATGGAAAATTCACGCTGTTCCATCATGGTCGGAAAAAACCTAACGGACGCTTTTGATGTCAAAAAAGGTTTTAGACAAGGCGATGCGATTTCTTCAACATCATTCTTGAAAAGATTGTGCAAAGCTCCAATGTCAACACCAGAGTCACAATCTTTCTAAAGTCCGTCCAGCTAATAGGATACGCAGACGACATTGACATAATTGGAAGAACACATCGTGATGTCAGTGGAGCGTTTGTGAGATTTGAGACGGAGGCCAGGAAGATAGGTCTAGCGGTTAACGAGGGCAAGACCAAGTTAATGCTGTCGACAAGAAAGGACTACCAGCATCGACGTCTTGGAGCAAACGTCAACATAGACAGATTTAACTTCGAGGTAGTTAAGAACTTTGTCTACCTGGGATCCGCTATTAACTCAGACAACAACACCAGCGCTGAAATCAAACGAAGAATCACTCTTGCCAATCGCTCCTTCTTTGGACTTAGAAGGCAATTGAGTAGTAAAGTCCTCTCCCGAGCAACTAAAGTGACACTCTACAAAACCCTCATCATCCCGATCCACATGCATGGTGCAGAAACATGGACCATGACAACTTCTGATGAAAACGCTTTGGGCTGCTTTGAGAGAAAAATTCTTCGAGTGATTTTTGGTCCTGTCTACATTAATGGAGAATGGAGACGAAGATTCAACCAATTACAGAAAAGTTAAGGTCCAACGACTTAGATGGTTGGGTCAGGTTGAGCGAATGGAAAATAATGCTCCGACTGTTAGAGTCTTCGAATCCAACCCGGAAGGACGTCGCAGAAGAGGAAGACCGCGACTCCGGAGCACACAGTTGGTAGAGGACCTGAACCAACTTGGTGTGCGAAACTGGAGACAGCTATCTAGGGACCGAACTGGCTGGAGAAGTTTGTTGGGTGAGTCCCTGGTCTGACCTGGACTGTAGCGCCACCATAAGTAAGTAAGTACGAGCACATAAATAAAATTTAAGCAAAGAACAAATTGCAGAAATAACAAAACTTGATCCCAGCAGAATTTCGATCCAACACGTAACGTACCGCGAAAATATACCTTAGCTGATGTAATGAAAGTGTTATCAACATGTCGACTACATGAAAAATCGATGTCTTAATTGTTTTAAGACTTTTTCTAAGAAGTAGATATATATTATTTCTGCTGTCATAACCATACTCTGTCTCTAGCGAAAATATTTATAAAACTCAATAATGAGTTAATTGTGTTGAATTCATGTTTCGGTTGTAATAAAATTTTACTATTTTTAAAAATGCAATCAATACAAATCGTTTACATACCTCAAAATAATATCATTCTGGGGGCGATAGCGGTTTTTCCCACTATATTTATTCAAAGCATAATCAGTTCTTTCTTTTCTGTGTTTGCTGCCGGCATTTCTAAAAGCAAAATAACTACGAAAGAATGCTCGTATAATTGCCCAACGGAAGACGGCAACCGGATCGGCACCAACGAGCTCTCGAACAAATGCCATACTGGAATTTTTGAGTACGCTCACAATATCTTGTCTCATTAGATCTAAATTCTTTTCCCTCATTTCAGCAACCTTTAAAGATAAAAATATATTTGAATATTAAACAAATAAAAAGTACAATATACTCATAGTACCTGATACTTCACTTTTCCTGCGTAATGCTTTATAATAAATGCATTTTCCTTGCGTTGCGGTTTTTCATAGAATTTATTGTCTTTATGTACACTATTGAATTTCTGTAGAAGGGTTTCGTTCGTTGCACCCGGAAAACTAGAAAAATAAATATATGTATTTATTTTTGAATTATTAATGAAAAATGTATGCAGACAAAACACTTACTTGCAAAGATCATCTAAAATGCAAAGTAAACCTGTTGGTTTCGATTCAAATAAATGCAAACATCCAGAATTGTCCATAAACTCTATATCACTCCATTTGATATCCTCGCGTTTGTATTCATTTTGCTCATATTTGAACACATGCTATAAAAGAGATATTTTTAATAATTCCTTGTTAATTTTGAAGTTAATGTTGAAGAGATCTTACCAAATTGAAATAATATTGCAAATGTTCATTGGCATAGTTGATACAGAGTTGCTCAAAACTATTTTGCGGGCCGAAGTCTTCGAATCCAAATATATCAAGAACTCCGATTGAGTGACCAGTATGAGGAGTCTGATCTTTGTTGAGTAAGGCGTGATTAACCTTGAAATAGACGAAGAATATACATTTACTTATAAGCAACTATTTAATTTAATTTGAGTAAATTGAAAGCCATGTTTTTTTTTATATATAATTAGCATGCACTCAAGGGGTTTCACTACCTTTTTATGCCAAAGCACGGTGTTTAGGGAGAAAATGAGATAGTCGGAGAGGGTTTAGGATGAGGTGTCGGTTAACATTGGTCTTGAATTCCTGAACACTGCAATAACTGGAGAAGACAGAGTGTGGAAGATAGTATAGCGTACGGCTAAAAAACGATTCTCTGAACATGACCGTACGACCGAAGTTGGGCTCGTACGAACTGATCGGCATTCCTGGAGGCGCGGGTATTACGGTTGAATATTTTAAGGGGAGGAATGCAACTGGGTATTTCTCTAGAGCAGTGTTTTTCAAAGTGTGGGTCGCGACCCCCTGGGGGGTCGCGAAGAAGTTTTAAGGGGGTAGCCGCCAAAGTCCACCAATTTAGAAAGAGAACAAATTTTGCCTTCAAGAAAAAACAAGTCTCTTAGCAAAAAATCGGCATGCGATATGATAGAAGGTGTGAGACAGAAGAGGTCAATAACGTCACAAGTCCTTAAGTTCTGGTTACAATTGGCT
>CAKKXW010000001.1:61242177-61254003 GCA_920937365.1 Sphaerophoria rueppellii
ATCGGATTTGTTTGAAAACCAGAGAGGAGTTTCAGACAAATTCAAATTCAAGCCAACGAGAAGGAGCATTCAAAACAAAACAAACAATAATTATCAAATTTGAGACATGGGGCACGAGTCAACCTCAACGTGTAATAGCGCTTGCCTCAGCGAATAAAAATTTATAAGGAAATTCAAAAGTGAGACGTGAGTCGTGAGTCAACGTGTAATAGGGGACCAAATCACGAAATTAATTATGTGATATAGCTAAATCCACATGAACATGGTTGGAAAATGCTATTACTTTGGATAATAAATAATTTAGGCCGTGTGTGAATTGCGTTAAAATGTGTATTAAAACTTGACGTTTGGTTAAAACTTGACACTAGCGTGGTGAATAAAATGGGTTAAAATTTATCCTGCTGTGGAGCAGGTTAAATGGGTTAAAATTTTGACGTGATTTTTTTGTCGAGAATGATAGAGAAATTTGCTTCTATTTTGTTGTTCTGTTCTGTTCTTGTGCGTTTTATTACTAATTATTAATTGCATTGATATTTCAAGAGATTAAAATAAAATATTTTAAATTCACGAAATATTCGTTCTTTGTTGTGATAATAATAACAGATGTCAGAAGTGCGTTTTTGCGCTGACGATAGTTGACTTAGTTTTTATGTCAAAAGGAAAATGGTTGATGTGTCATAGTTGAAATAGTTAGAAATAGTTGAAATCATCCAAAAACGCTTTTTAGTTAGGTTTGGTTGATCTGTCAAACCAGATAAAAAAAAAAAAAAAAATCTTTTCGATTGAAATTTTCTTTTCTTTTCTTTTATCATAATAATTGAAATGGATAAAGAGACAACAATTTTTGTTACTCTATATTAATTGCAAAAATTCAAGAATGATCTTGATATGGTAAGATTTTAAAGACAATTGAGATGAGAACATATTTATTTATTTTTGAACAACCCACAGCAAGAAAAGAAAAGTGAAACAGACTGAAGACCACCCTCCATAAAGATCTCTTCAAACTGTTCCAAGTAAGCCAGCTCCTGATATTCTCCTAATTGCGGCTCCCAGATTCAGCGAAAAACTATCAATTCCAATATCTAGTTCGTGATTTTATATAAATAAACGAAACAACTCTTATTCTCTGATACTAATTAAACATTTTTTTATTGCTGACAGACAAACATAAAAACAATGAATTCAAATATGTATGTATGCCGATTTCGTCCTTCATTCATTGATTTGGGTTTCCTTATGCTTGACTACTGCGAGAGCATCATTGAGCTTCCTCTCCGAATTGTCCTTCTCTCCTTCTCATGCAGAGCAACTTCCATTTGCCGTTCGTGCCGACTGACGTTCGACAATCATTATGCTCATGGGCAGTGGCCAACTTATCCTCCAAAACCAAAACCTCGAGTTTTTCGATGACTTTTTGTAAATTAACCGAACGTAGACGCTGACTGTTTTGGCCATCTTTGGCGGCCTGTAAGTCGCCACGCAGTTCCAGTTGTAATAGGGGTGTTTGCAGATTGCAGTATAGCCAATTCGATTGGAAGGGTTTGTGACCGGTGAGAGAATAAGATCCTTGAAATTGGCGCTGAATTTAAGTCACTTTCCTTGGTGTGACTCTCCTCGTAGTGACTGAGGATTTTCAGTGTTTCGTGAAGCTTTAAAATTTGTAAGGGGAACCTTATTTTCTTTATATTTTTGTAATGAAATATTTTTAATTGAAGACGAACAGAAATCCATTGATTGGAATTAAATTTGCGGCGGCACGGATACGGACAACTACGACGGTAAAAAATGCACGAACAGAATGTTTTTTTAGATTCCAGATTGACAGTCATTAAAAACACCATACACGCCCGAAGATGGAATAATATTTCCGAAACGCGTCGCATAGAAAAATTATTTATAATTTATAAGTTGTGTTTTGTCATTTATTTTGTTATTTAATAAAATGAGTCTTAAATAAATCTTTCGATTTATATTTATATATTTATTAAAAACACCATTAAACAGATTTGACACTTTAACACTGACTGCAAAAACGACAATTGTGGTTACGAAACGTAACTATTGGCGTGCAAAAACGAGAAATAGTCAACTATAGTCAGCGCAAAAATGCACTTCTGGTGCTGTTGCTGGTTTAATCTGTTTCACGCATAACGCTTCACGTAACGTCAAGCGATATCGTATCATCGATATCGATAGCACGAAAGCTATTATTGTCTATCGCTGCTCATTAAAAATATTAATTTGTTGAAAAAATATATAATTTTCTTAGAAGAAAAATATTTTGCCTCAATTTTTCAATTGCTGTAGCCTGTAGGGATACAGAAGAAATTAAAAAAGAAAAGAAAAACAATTGCAAGAAAAATAGAGCGTAGGCATGCATCAGTTTAAATTTAATACAAGGTGCATTAAAAGGTAAACCTAAACATTAACAAACAACAAATACAATATATTAAGCTAGAGTTCATTAGTTTTCTTGTTAAGGTACTTAAAAATTTGCTTTGGAATGTGTTGGCCATAGATTATGGGCAGGTTCAGCAGCGTAAGACACTTGAAGGTAAGGCAAGTCAGATTCCCTGAACGCTTATTTAACTTAAGACATTTAAAATGTCATTAATTACAAATTCTGGAATTCACTTCGAAATTTTATTGTGAACTAAAAACGAAAAGTGCCAAGCCTAAGATAATAAATATTCAGGAACTCTTTCGTGGTTGGAAATTTATATTTCAATGCAAGCCATAGAGGAGGTATTACCTAGAGTCGCAACTCGTTTTTTTTTTTTTTAATCACCGTCCAAAAAATTTGTCAATTACTCTCTTTTCTTGTGTCCGTGAATCTGTGTAAATCCATACCAATGCTAATGTGTTGGTTCGTCCCATTTGAAATGCATTGAGAAACCTACACATTCGCACTGATATGGATATTTTATCAAATTTAATTTTTTAGGTCGAAAGAGAACAAAATGCCTTGAGTTGCGACTCTATGTATACCTCCTCTGTGATGCAAGCCTTGCAACATCCTCGTTTGAAACGCTTGCATTGGAAATATAAATTTCTGCGAAATTCGCATCTGCAAAATAAAATTAAGCAAACCATAAATATTTTAAGTTCACTTTAATGTGTGTTCTCCCATTTGAAAATCTTTTCCTTCCGAAAGGCGTTTGAAAATCTCTTCGAAGTCTTCAAACTCTTACATTTGGCCATTTTGCCAAATATTAAAATTCATTTTTTTAACCTTAAATTAATTAAAATCGAAGCGTATTCACCGAATAAAGTTCACCTGCGATGTGAATTTTTTGTATGTCACAAGCAAACAAAAAGCTGTTACTTGATTTTAAGGCAAATATTTTTGCCTTATTTTCCAGTCTGCTTTCCAATGGAAAGATTTTTTTTGACACCTGACCAATCAGGTACACGCATTTGGCCTTAACTTCAAGTGCCTTACGCTGCTGAAACTGCCCTATTTGTTGTGTATCTTCAGAGCAACCGATATATCAAGGAACAAGCTAAGAATCTGTTCGATGTTTTTCTCAGTCAAAGGCATCTCGAGTTCACTACAACTCTTTATGATCTCAGCACAGGCTCGCAGATCCTTGCGATGATCTATAAATACATACATATTCAAGCGGTCGTTTAACATTTATTTCAATTTCTTAATTTTTATTCAATTTCAATCAAATTACACGAATTCCGTGAAGCGGCGTTGTTTGCTTTTCAGATGCTAAAAATCAACTGAACTTATTTAAAAACCAAAAAAAAAAGAACATATATATTTTTAGTTTTATCGACACCTGTCCTCTTTTTTCATATTTAGGTGTTAATACAAGAAATCTTTGTGGTGAGGCCACATTACAGTATATTTTGACAATCATTTGAGTCCTATCACAGTTCAGGTATCCTGACAAGTTATTGTCCCGATTTCGCGTTTATTATTTGTTTTCCATAGTTTAATATTAGCCACTTCCCATACCACCTCCGTCGGAAACTATAAGTTTAGGACGACTGTAAGAGTTAAAATATGACTTAAGAGAACTAATTGCTTCGTTAGTACCAGTACCTCGGACTGCATATAGTCTGTTAAATTCGTAAAACCATCTACAACCAGAAAAACATGTTTTTTCTTTGATTTTTTCACAGTCACTGGCCCGAAATGGTCTATATAACTGTATCGAAAGGGATGTCACCTTTAAGTATACTGTGGAGTAAGTCTTCATGTTTCCGAAACTTAGACGAAAACGTTATGCATTTAAGAATATTCGAAATGTGTTCCCTAATTCTATTCCTTTTTTTCGGAAATCAATACATCCTCTTTAAGTTTTCATACACCTTGTCACATCCCACATGTCCCATGTTGTCATTTTGCTGTATTTCCGTCGGCACATAAAACAATAAATTCTCACCACTCTTTCTATAAACTAACCCATTTCTCATTTCATAGTACGAACTCTCCTCTTTTTCCAACATTTCCCTTATTTTATTTATATCCCTGTCTCAGTGCTGACAAATAGACAGATTTTGTTCAAAGGTATTCTCTTCTTATACAAGAATACTCATGTTCCTATTTAATGCGTCAACATGTTGCATTCTTTCACTGTTGCGATGCTCCAAAACGTAGTCATAGTTCACACGCCTATCTTGCTATCCTCGGATTAATTTCTTTTTTGTTAAGCGTTAAAGTCAGTGAGTTGAAATCGGTAACTAATTTAAACCTCATACCATGTACATAGATTCGGAATCTCTGTAAAGCATAAATTATTGCTAGCTATGAAACTTAGCCTCCTGGTCAGTAGTCCTTTTTGAAAAATAGAATATTGGATGAAACTTTCCATGACTCTTCTTTTCAGAACCCGAGAGCACCAGCATCGCAGTGTAGTTCTGTTTCATCTCGAGTAACGTAAATTGCTAAAATTGGTGCTGCTTATAATTTTGCTGTTGATTCTTCAAAACAGCGTAATTCCTCTTCAACGAATTTAAAACTTACCTTTTTCTTTATTAACTCGTATAATAGCTTCGCTTTTGTTGAAAACCCTTCCACAAATCTCCTTAAATAAGAATAATCCCAGAAAACTATGCACTGCCTTGGCATTTTGAGGAATAGGAAAATTTGCCACTAATTCAATGTTCTTTTCATCAGGACGTATACCTTCTTTAGAAACCTTGTAACCTAAATACCGTATTTCCGGTTCCATAAACCTGCACTTATCCAATCTCAGCTCTAATTAATTACTTACTAGATTCTCAAAAACTTCTTTTATATGGATAAGTGCTCTTCGAAATCACTCGTCGAGATCATTATATCGTCTAAGTATATCGCAACATTCCTTTCCCTAATCATGTCATCAAACACCATATTTACAAACCGTTGAAATGTTGGAGGTGCATTTCTTAATCCGAATGGCATACGCAAATACTCGTATTTGCCAAGCGGAGTCACAAACGAATGGTATTTCACCGATTCTTCATTTCCATGCACATGATAAAAGGCGCTTTTTAAGTCTAATAATGAAAAAATAGTTTTGTTTGCTAGCCTATCCAACATGTCATCAATCAGCGGGATTGCATAGTTGTCCTTCAATGTTATTTTGTTCAAACTCCTATAATCTATACACATTCTTATGTTATCATTTTTCTTCTTAACCAAAACAATAGGAGAAGAATATTCTGAATTACTGGGCCTTATTATCATTTTCTGTAACATATCATCTAACATTTCCCGTATTCGCTCTTTTTCATAATATGATAACCTCCGGGGTGGATAATGGAATGGCTTTTCATTAATCAAATTTAACTTTATCTCACATTTAATTAGCAGTTCATCAGGACGATCACATTTTAAATAACAATCATTAAATATCCTTCTGAAACGCTCATTTTTGTTAACATCAAGACTCTCATTATATATATATATATATATATATGTTTCTTCACTTTCATCAATTTCAATATTCATTAGATTATCACATTCTTCATCATAAGTTGTATTCATTTTACTTTCTTTTATTTTCATCAACCTCAAAATTGCTATTTAATAGTCTCTTCCAAAAATGACTGGGAACTTCGTCGTTTCATTTTTTACTACAAATAATTCTACTTTAACTTCTTCTTCTTCAAACAAAATACAACTCTGAACAGCTCCAATTACATTTGATGGGCAGTGATCACTTTATAACAAGATTGGAAACCTACCTAATGGCCTTTTCCAAAATAGAAAAGGAGTGCTTACTCCCTCAGGGAGTGAAATCGTCACTCCCTACTTTTTCTTGGAGTGAAGGAGTGTTCAACAATACATGAAACTAAACGTCAAAACACTCCCTTTCCCAAAATGAATTCCAAAATTCGTTGACAGGGAGTACACTCCCAAAAGTAATTTTGGAAAAGGTCATAAGTTTTACCCTCCAAATACCGCTAAAGTTATTTTTTTTCATACACATACTCTTGCAGCAAACTTGCTTTATAATGTAGGCAATTGTATCATAATTACAATAAAACGCTTACTCTCACAGCTAACCTGCTCCAATTAGTTTGTATTACACGCATACTCTTACAGCTAACCTGCTCCCTTAGCTTGTAGGCAAATGTCTGATCAGTGTTAATGGGCCTTCATTGATACCAAAGAAATTTTATTTTACATTTTGTTTCTTAACACATGTCACTCACCCAGTGGTCGTTTCGGCTTCTTGCAATTATTGGCCATGTGCCCCAAAGCATTACAATAACACCTAAATTGCTTCGATTAACTTGGCTCCGTGTTCAAAGCTGGCGCCTTTCGCGCTAACGTCACTGTCCTGAACACTTTCAGGAGATGCTCCTTGTCTCTAAAGCAATGCATTTTTGCCTGAGATCGGATGGTCTGATGTGGTATCCCCTCAATGAGATACTCCATGAGCTCGTCTTCATGGATACTTACTTTATTAGCAAGTATAACCTTCTCGTGAAAGTATTTCTGAAAAGTTTCAGCACTCGACCATTTCCGTCCTTCGAACTTCTGCTTGAGCATCAGCCGGCTGGCTCTGTCCTTAAAGATTGTACCCATCTCTCTGAGTAACACATCAATTGGTACCGACATCATATCTGCTTTCGAGTGGAACCATCGTAGGGCTCTTCCCTTCAATCTAGTTGATATCAGTGCCCGGGAACTGTTCTCATCCAACTTGAAAACAGCTAGGACACTAATCAGCTGTAGCTCCCACTGCTCATAGTTGTCATCAGCACCCGCAAACTTCGGAATCAGATCTTTTACGGCGGAAAAATTCATCATCCATTTTCCGTCGTCGTCATGTTTTGGAACACTCTTCTTCTTCGTAATCATCTCGTTCTCTCTCTTCATCAACTCTGTCTCTCTCTTTTGTACTGCCAGCTCTCGTTTGACCAACATCAATTCCCTCTTCATTGTCTCCATCGTCCATTCATCATCTCTGTCACTCGTTTTCTTCTCGTCTGCAGCATTCTTTTCATTGGCACTCTTCTGACACACTTCATCGACATTAATACCATCCTCATACACCTCACGCTCATTATCATCATCGCTCTCTTCTTCATTATCCGTTTGGTGAACGTTGGCATTTAAATTTGCATCGCATGGCGTCGTCTGCATCGGCACAAATTCGCCGCGCAACTCTGATGGAATGGCCAATAACCGGAGCACCAACTCGGCCTCATTGTCAGTGGACTTCTTCCCCAGCGCACGTAGCCATGACTTTAATTGGGCTCCAGTGAACTGCTTCAGTTCATCAATTTCAACTGAATCCATTTTCTTTGAGGAAATTGCAACGCGACGGATTTAGAAAATTAATCGACTTTTTTTAATTTTGAGAGAAAAAGAAAATCTAATTAAATTTTTACGCGATCCCACTTCTGAGATTATAAGCGGTCTTAGGAATTAAACAACATTTATTTAATTTTTTTAGTTTTTATTTAATTTCAATCAAATTACACGAATTCCGTGAAGCGGCGTTGTTTTGTTCTCAGATGCTAAAAATCAAGTGAACTTATTTGAAAACCAAAAGTAAGAAGAACATATATATTTTTAGTTTTATAGACACCTGCCCAAAGATTAAATAAGTAACAAAATGGGAAACAAGGCTGTCAAAGTGACAGTTGCCTACAAGCTAAAATTTACGGTTTGTTATGATGTGTGCGTGTTTTCACAAATACATTCTTTCAATCCGTCTATTCACCAAAGGAATAATTTTGGCAATTAAATTTGAAAAAAAGGTGAGTTAATGGATATGTTCACAAAGAGTGTAAATTTGGTAGCAAATAACAACGAAAAAACGGCGTAGAAATTGTTGGTGAAATTTTATTATTTGGTTCGTTCAAATTTTGACGGTGATGGAAATTGTGTACATCCTTATCTATTTAAAATAAATAGTATTAATTGTAGTAAGAAAACATGTTAAATCAGATCAATACATATCTGTATTTTTTCGAAATCTAAAGAAATTCAAATTTTTTGTTTTCTTTCAAACTAATAATTAACAGCCTTATTTATTAGATTTCACTAATACTCGTTTGAAACCCGGAATAGTTATAACGAAAATAAGCACGTACATCAACCTATTCATATTCCTTATTTATAAAATATTTTCCTACTCGTTTTAGTTATGCCCTGCTTATGCCAAATTTTGTCCTATAAAATTGACCGATCTAAAACTGTGGTTATTGAAAATGAAGCAACTCTGACACCTTTGTATATTTTTTGTCAAATAAATTTACAGACCTGACACTGCCTTTCATTTTTTCAAAAAATTAATTAAGTGAAGGACAAAATGTATTTTGTTTTTTGAATTGGACAAGGTTTATATTGTTACCAGCAAAAGTAAGTATGAAGAAGTGCTGAAGATTTGACATCAATGGCCCTTTTGGACGAAAATGCTCCTGCTAGACATTTGAAAATTTGACAAAACATTTGTTTGACAATTTTTTTTTTCAAAATGACATTTAGGTACTAAAACGGACTTACACCGGCTTTAAACCTCCTATGAAACAGTTTTAGCTTATTCCGACTCTAATTTTTGTTTATTTTTTTATAAATAAGCTTTTCAGTATTAAAGGCGGTTTAAGGCCGGAATAACTTTATTCTGCCTTTAATACTCGTTCATAAATAAGGCTGTAAATGTTTTATGATAAGACGTAAAGATGAAGTATTTTCAATTTTGTTCTACTTGTTTTTGGAAACGATCTCACGGGCACTTATGACACGTTCTAAAACATATAGTTACATGAAAATACCGACTAATTTTTCGCCTCATTTTGTAAGTTTAAACTGTGAATTAAAAAAAAAATCGTGAACAATGATTAAATTGATAATAAGACTTACCTAATGTCTCCTGAATTCAATAGCGAAAAATTATAATCTGCTAATGAACAAGATTAGCTTAGATACTAGCTTAGAATGACGTTTTAAAGATAACTCAAACGTTACTTTATATGCTGATTCCACTGACGTTTTTCACAAGATTCAGCGAAGTAGATCGAGAACAGATCTTTTATAGGATTTAGGTAACATATTCGTAGGTCAAAACTTAGTATTATAGAACGTTTAGTATAATACAACGTTTTATCTACCCTTTATTTCAGAAAAGTTGAGATTTCTTGTTAATCTACTTCGCTAATTCTCGTGATAAGCGTCACTGGAATCAGCATATTATAACATTTAATACTCTTAACATTGTTCATTATCGGACTATAATTTTGAGCTAATACTTTTAAACATTTTAATGCGTTTCTGCATATAAGCATACCTTAATGTAAGGCACAAAAAATATATTTTCGGTCTAAAGTTACGGATCGCATCCAAAATTATAATTCAAGTCTTTTCGTGGCGAGTTTAAGAAGAAACTGACTTAAGTGCCCCATACAGATATCAACTCGATTGTTAAACTGAGTTGTCAACTATGTTTGTGTTCGAGCACACACTGCATAGACTGAGTTGAAACGCATTGCTTCTACTGTCAAAAAAAAGCAATTTTTGTAGTAGAAACGGTATTATCGTTGTGAATTGTGATGGAGTTTCTGGTTTGGTGCAATTTTAAAGTTGAAAATAATGGAAAAAAGAAAATTATTAGCATTAATGATCATTACAGAGTGTATTACAAATAGCTGTATTAATTTGAACTATTTGGAAAATTTCTTTCCAAATGTTCGTGTTCGCATTGAGAGTCATTTTTACCCATCTATTGCTTTTAATTCAAGAATTCGACTGATTCTGTTTTGACCAGAGAGGATACCCCAAATTTTATTTTACTGTTACTTCGTGTCTGTGAATAAATGAGAAAAAACAGCAACAAAAATAAGGCGGTAGGACCATATTTACTGTGATAGTATTGGTAAAAACACGCATACTATCAGAGTAACTATCTACCTTTTAAACTCAGCTGTGGTTTTGACAGCAAATCAACCAACTCGTCCACATGCAGTTCAATTCAGTTGAAGGATTTTATATTCAACTTCTAAAAAATCAAAATCTTTTGATTTTTCTTCAACCAACCATTCAACTGTCAAATCGATGAAATGACAAGGCAACACACAGGTTGATTAAAATTTGATTTGATTCAGTTGACGATTGGGTTGAACTGTGTATGGTGCGCTTTACGTTATTTCACTCCCTAGATCCCGCAATTTTAATATTTCTTCATTTTTTTTTCTTTTCGTCTACATGAGTTACAAAAACAAAGAGACGAGGTGAGATTTTTCTATTTCTAACAGTTCTCTTTTGTTTGTTTAAGCATTTTCAAATTTATCGTGGATTGCTAGATTGAATTTTGAAATAACAAACTCAATAAAATAACTCAATAAATTATTGATAAACTTTATTTCGCGTAGATACTACAACCAGAAAATAATGGAGAAATTGATAAATAAATGTGTTACCAAAAATGCGACTCTTCATATGTCACTGAGCTATAAAAAATTATGGCAATTTAAAAAAGCAGGCATATAGTGTACTCTTTCACTCTATTGTATAACGACGTATATCTCACCCGCCTTATTTTTCTTGATTTTTACAGATCAAGATGATGCAGATACATGTAAATCCACCATAGCACGCACGTTTAGTATAATCCTACATTTTCATCTACCCTAAATTCGAGAAAAGTCGATATTTGTTCCTAGGCCGTGTTCGAATCGGATGAATTTTTAACCAGGATGAATAGAGAAGTTGCTATTCGAATTCCAGGGTCGGATCGACTCACGCCACCGCTAAGGCATAACACTAGCGGGGACGTTGATTCGAAAAGAAACCTGTTATTTATTTGGCAGCTTCTCTTAGATTTCGTCTGTTTTGGTTTTGAATTTGTTTATATATTGCAATGATCGAAAATTTCAGAGTTGATCATTGTAATGTTCGTGGGCTACGTACGAATTTTCTTGCTACGTACATCCATACTGTTTCTAACAGGCCAGCTGTTTTGGCGCTGAGTGAAACCCAAGTAGGTGAGAATTCCGATCCTACTGAATTTCTCATTCATGGGTATAGCTTAGTGCCATTATTCTTCCTCCACCATGGTCTCGCCGTTTACATAAGGAATGATGTCGCTCATCAATTCCTTCCACAATATGGACGCTGCTCCAACCCTGTTTTCAATTTTATGTGGTTTAAGTTCACCATAAATAAGCACATCATTCACTATTGTTTTCTTTATCGAAGCCCAAATTTGGACAGAGCTTCAACTTCTCGCGAATTTGATGCTCTGTCTGACTCCATCCAAAGAATTGTTTCCCTGTATCCTCACACTGAAATCGTTATTACGGGCGATTTCAATGTACACAATTCTTCGTGGCTTCTCCATTCGGGCCAGACAACACCCGAGGGAATGTGTGCTG
>CAKKXW010000001.1:61272991-61283062 GCA_920937365.1 Sphaerophoria rueppellii
TTGCTAAATTTTTTTTTATTTATTTATTTATATTTTGGAAAAATATAGATGTCTCTTCCTCTACTTTGAAAGGGGCTACAGAGCGACCGACATGTTCTTAATGAAGAAAGCGAAAAAAGAAGCTACATATTAGTAGTTCTACGATGTCCAAACGTCGCTTGATTAGATCTAAGGAAATACCTCGTTGTTTGCTATATGATTTTAATTCAGTTATTTAATTATTAATTGCTCTAAAATTAGTTTGCTTGATTATGCTGCTTACTTATTCCCATCTCCTGAAACTGAATCATATTCGGGTAGCTCGGCCAAGGAATCAGAATAGCAGCGACCCTCAGCATCTTGATGATTATACATCGAAGAAAAAAGCGAAAGAAGTAATTCTTGTACAGCCAGCGAGACATCGGGGAAAGTTTCATCTCCTTCTCTGTAGATATAAAAAGGTTTTATATTTATTTATTTATTTTTTTTTAAATCGTTAAGTATTAATGTTACATAAATAATAAAAAAAAAAAAAAAAAAAACACTTAAATCTCATTATAAATCTTGTGTTCTATAAAACACCCCGTAAGCGGAGCGGCTTACGGTAACGATCGCGAAACTTGTTTTCGCAGAAGGGCCTCCCATGGTCGACAGGTCGAAGCGGAGTAGGCTGTTACTACCAATTACCCCACAACGAAGGTGTGTTTCCACCAAGGTACTCCCAAAAGGGACGGCAGCGAATGAATTTCTTCTTTGGAATCAATGGTGGCGTCTCCAGTTCCAGTTAGGCCGAACTACTTGGTGAACACCTTTACGGGCTACTTCGACTTATTTGAAGCCCAGGCCCAGGAGCGGTTTTTTCCGGCTCTAGCACTTGGAGTCACATCAAGTGCCTGGTACTCCAGGTTGGGGGTTGTGCGTCGGGGTGACTTCCCGACTACGTAGAAAAGAATCAAGTTGCGAACGATTTCGTTTCGTTTCGTTTCGACGATCGACTCGCTTCACGTAACTCTGAAAATCACTATCGTCTAGACGATATCGTTTTTTCAGATCGACATTTGCTTTCCGTATCTCGACTATCGTCATGACGATATCGTCAAAACGATGGAATTTGAACGATAGCTAATAACAATAAGGTATCGTCTAGAACAAACATTCAAAGGAAAATTATTTCTAAATTCAAAGCACGGTTGAAACTTATGAAACATTTTATGTTATATCATTAATTTTATAAAAAATATGTCCTTTCTGTTTCAAACAGACTTTTAAGTTTAGATTTTTGTCAAGAAATGCACCATATGAATTTTCTTTGAAGTGGAAAAGAGGATAATGCAAATAGGAATAACTCATTTCAACTGTTAGAAATTAAATAACATATATTTTTTGGTGCAAATAAAATATCCGAGGAAAAACAAAAAATAAATGTGTAAAGCCCCTTGTTCAAATCTTCATCTTTCATGGTAGCATTTTTATTAATTAGTACTACAATCAGATGAAAAAAGAGAAGCAACATATACAATAATAATAAGCAATCGTTTGGACGATAGTCGTTTTGAAAGTTACGGAATGACCCTCCAGGCCTCGGAAATGGACGGATACATTGATGACGACCCAAGGAACACAACTTGCTACATGCAAATATCTTGTGAAATAATATGTACCACCTGCCTAGCAACCAAACAAATATAGCCAAGTATAGACCTGAAACGGTCAAAAGGCTTGATTTCCTTGAGCAGACAAAACATAAGCTCTACAATTGGAGTCATAACAGGACACTGTTATGTAGACATGCTTTGAAGCTAGGGGTCTACGCAAACGACTTCCGTAGAAGCTGCATAGACAAGGAGGAAGAGGAAACAGTCCAACACCTTTTGTGTACATGTCCGGCACTCTCCAATAGAAGGAATAACTATCTCGGTATTTCCTTTTTCGATAATATCAGTGAACTGGCAACGATCGACACAAAATGATTTGTTTAAGTTTATTACTCTCCCATGAGTAACTTCTTAAGTAGTATCACAATGGACCCTTGAAGTCTAAGTGAGTCACTCCAAGCTAACCTAACCTATACATACTTTAAATGTTGGTTAAGGACGTTATAATAAAATTAATTCCTAATCGAAACATTTCTTAGAATTAATAAATAAATAAAGAGTACAAACCTCAAAGTTTGCTTCATTTGTATCACCAATTGCTGCAACACCAAAGCGTCCTTATAAATTTGCGAATCTGGCTCATTATATTTACAAGCATTTTCTAGCATCAATAAAAAGTCCGCTGTTAATTCATCGACACTCTCATAAGAACTTTGTCTTAATTTTTGTGCAATTTTTTCCATGTCAATAGGATCTTTGATTATGTCATAATAATCCGGATATTCCTTCAAAAAGAAAAAAAAAAACATTTAAAGAATAATCGGGAGCTCAAACAAATTTCTAGACAAGCGGACAATACACCAACCATTGATTTACCTTCTTCTAACCATATTCCCACAGAAATGGATAATGAAGACAAAAACAAAAATGTGAATACTACAAGGTTTGTACGTATTTTACGCTAGAATCTCCATTTTATAAGCCGGACTCGGAAACCATCTGGGAATCTGTTGCTATTTTGTACCTCTCTTAGTTTACGAGAAACGACTGAGGACCTGACGTAATATTACGCTACAATCTCCCCTTATATATCTAGACAAAGAAAGCACCTATCGACTTGAATCCACCTCCATATTTTGTTGCTGAGAAATAGACCAACAAAATTTGTCGAAATCATAACCCTTCATGGGGGTGTACCACCCCTAGCCCTGTAAATACGAGATAGAGAATATCTGGTAAACCAGAGCAGCTAGGAACACGAGATAAGCCGCGTTGCTAGTAAGCCTATATTACTAAGTGTGAATGTAGCTTTCTAAAGGTGGAATTTAGTTACTAGCAACGCGGCTTATCTCGTGTTCCAAGCTGCTCTGGTTTACGAGATACGCTCTACCTTGTATTTACAGGGCTAGGGGTGGTACACCCCCATGAAGGGTTATGATTCCGACAAATGTAGTTGGTCTATTTCTCAGCAGCAAAATACGCCACTGGTCTCGTGTTCCCAGGTGCTTTGGTTAACGAGATACTCTCTACCTCGTATTTACAGGGCTAGGGGTGGTACACCCCCATGAAGGGTTATGATTCCGACAAATTCAGTTGGTATATTTCTCAGCAACAAAATATGGAGTTGGATTCAAGTCGATAGGTGCTTTCTTTGTCTAGATATATAAGGGGAGATTGTAGCGTAATATTACGTCAGGTCCTCAGTCGTTTCTCGTAAACTAAGAGAGGTACAAAATCAATTCTTTCGGTACAAAATAGCAACAAATTCCCAGATGGTTCCCGAGTCCGGCTTATAAAATGGAGATTCAAGCGTAATATACGTAAAATTTGTCTTAAAATGAACAACAGGAAAAACTTACATTTTTCGAGGGAAGTTTTGTAAAAATCAAAGATAACTGCCTTTTTCCTTTGGGTTCTTGATACTCTTTTATTGTTTCGTAAAACATCCAAAGTTTGTTGACTAAGGGAGTCTTTTTTCGGCCCAGTTTCATTCTAGACAAAAATAATGCAGATTAATTTATACGTTCTCCGCATTTGAAAAATGCAAATTACCTTGAAAATGGTTTTTTAGTTTCGTTAATGCCTGGAAATTCTTTCAATTTATCATTTAAGGCTTTTTCTAAAATATTAGCATCTTCGAATATTGGTGAGCCCTCTTCATTGTATTGCCGACAATTTGAAAACATAAGACGGAAGTCAGCAATTAACTCTTCCAATGTTGTGTATTTATCTTGTCGTATATTGTTTTCAATGGTCACCATGTCGATTGGATTTTGAATTACATCATAATAATCGGGATAGAGTTTTTTCGGCGGTTTCTCCATAAACAATTGCGCAATATTTCGTCCAGCAACATTATATTCAACTAAATACTTTTGAATTGTTATCATTTTCTTTTTTGTAGCCGAAATTGCTGGGGTACGCATTTTTGGGGATAAGTTCGATTGACCGTTTGAAGAAACACTAGGTGTAACTGGTGTTGGTGAGTTTACGTTGGAATTAATTCTAGGTCGACCTTTTTTCTTAGGTTGAATGACGTTCAAATTTGAAGAATCGCTAGGAAGTTCTTCCGTATCGCTCATTTCCTGAATAAAATAATACACTTTTACTCTTTTCGCTTACAGAAAACAAAAAAAATGTCATATTACCGCATCTAATCCTTCCTCAACAAGTTTCGCGTTCATTATTCTCAACATTTTGGCAGCGTCCTATTTAAAGAAAGTACATTTCATAATCATTATGCGCAAATGAATTAGAAAACAAACCTTATAAGTACGATGTGTGGGGGCAAATGCTTTTTTAGCATTATCTAACATCAAATACAGATCAGCTGTTAGGTCAGTTATATTGGCATAGACTCCTTTTTTGAGCTTCGTTTGAATTTGACACATAGAAATGGGTCGTTTTATTAACTCAAAATATTCTGGATGGAATCGCCTGTAGGGAAGTTTCCACAATGATGTTCCAAGTGGTGCGCCTGTTGCATTGGGATGATCTATAATTTTTTTTGTTTGATTTTGTTCCCAGTGTGTGTGTGTGTTTACACAAAATGAAAAATAAAACGGAAATAAAGAAATTACGAAAACAAAACAAATAAATGTATGTGGTAAGTGAGGTTAGTTATAAACTAAAAAAAAAATGAATTGAATGAATATAGTGTTAGTGTGTGTGATCGGAAGCCAGTTGTAAGCAGCAGCATAGGCCGAATGAAGTTACAACAGACATCGAATACTGACGAATCGACAATGGCGACTATTTTTGTAATGTGATAAGTAGCAATAGGGTTCCTAGCGGCTACACAACAACCTGACGAGCTATCGATGATAGACATTAGACCGATCAAGAACTCATGGACATAATGGCAGCATCAACTAGGTTAGGTTAGATTATATGGGCTGACAGTTGATGTTGTTACCGTCACACTTAGATCAATGTAGATCCCTTGTGATACCCTGAAGTGTTGTAACTTCTGAAAAAGTGATTTAACCTATGAATTCTATGGTTGGTCGAGCTATTTGGTGGACCTGATAAAGTTCAGTAGGCTATTGCCTGGGAGTTCAGATAGTTCGTCTAGTTCATTTAAAAAATAGTTGCCTAAAAATTTTAATCTAGTACGGCAGAGTGCTGGACAGTGGCATAAGAAGTGAGCTGTGTTTTTGTGTTCTTCCTCATCGCCGCAGACTCTGCATATGTCGTCTGTACTAAGTCACTTCTTTTTGTGGTAGCCAAATAGGTTATGTCCCGTTATCACACTTATGAGGGATCTTAGGGACGTTTTTTTTAGAAGTAATATCTTATCGGATCTTTTCTTGTCATAATGAGGCCAGAGTTTCCTGGTGTTGCCGCAGGTTTCTAGTAGCCCCCATCTATCATTTGCATTCTGAATGATATTGTTTCAAATGTTTCTTTTTGATTCGCATTGAGGGATTCTGATGTTATGGTCTATGAGAGAGGGATCAAGTACCGAGCCTTCTCTTGCAAGCTCATCCGCTTTTTCATTTCCTGGCACACCACTGTGACCGGGAACCCAGCAGAGTCTTATGTTGTGCTGCATACCAAGTTCTTCGCGACAGCAAGAAACAAGCTTTGACTTGATTTGCGTGGCAGAGATCGCTTTAATTGCTGCTTGGCTATCAATGAAAAAGATGATATCAGCTTGTGGTATCGCCATCATGGATATTTGATTAGCAGCGTTTTTCACTACCAAGATCTCAGCTTGGAAAACACTGCTATGGTCGGGAATTCTAAATGAACTGGCAAGGCTAAGATTTTCTGAGTAGAGACCTGCCCCTACCACAGTAGTCATTTTCGAACCATCGGTAAAGATGGTAAAGTTCGATTCGTTAATGTAGGGTACACTGTTTTCCCAATCTTCTCTATTAGGGAAGCTGGTAGTAAAGTTTTTATTGAAGTCTAGATAAAGGGTCATGAAATCAGTTCAAACGTTATAACCAACGTATTTTGTAAGGATCGTAGTATGGCCATGTTGACTAGATCTCCAAATATTGGTCTGACTAAGTCGAAGAGCGCTATTTGCTGCTGATTCTGGTGCAAATAAGTCTATGTGTGCGAGATTTAGCATAATTCGAGACCCCCAGTTGGGGTAGTCCTCATCGGCCCTATAGTGCTAATGCATGCCATTCTTTGTACTTTGGTAAGGGTTTTAAAGTTCGTGGATTTCTGCAGAGCTTGCCACCAAACCAAACAACCATAAGTTAGAATGGGTCTAACTATGGCTGTATACATCCACATGACTATCTTGGGGTTTGGTCCCCAGTCTC
The DNA here is from genome assembly GCA_920937365.1 of Sphaerophoria rueppellii. Classification (NCBI taxonomy): domain Eukaryota; kingdom Metazoa; phylum Arthropoda; class Insecta; order Diptera; family Syrphidae; genus Sphaerophoria; species Sphaerophoria rueppellii. Next base: position 61,279,347 of record CAKKXW010000001.1, read on the forward strand.
TTCCTAGAATCCTATTACACGAGTAGAGTGCAATCATGGCTTCCTTTTATCTTTCTTGTATGTTTGGACCCCAGTTGTTCTGTTTCCAGAGGGTTTATTTTAAGACCGCATTTCTTGGTCCAGTTATTGACCGTAGATAATGCGTTTTCTAATTGTTTGCTTACAGTGCTTAGGTATTTACCTGTCGCCAGAAGCGCTAAATCATCGGCATATGCTACACCTCTAACACCACTGTTCTTGAGTTTGATGAGAATTTCATTCATCACCAAAGTCCAGAAAAGAGGTGAGAGTATTCCACCCTGTGGGGTTCCTCTAGATGTGTACATTTTTATGTCACGAGTTACCTAATTTACAATGGATTTGTCTGTTTTTTAACATACACGGGTTCCGTCTTATAAGTGGGGGTTCTATTTTAAGATTAGTGAGTGCTTTTTCTATGGCACTGTTGTGAACATTGTTGAATGCTCCTTCGATATCAAGAAAAGGTGCAAGGGTGTATTCTTTTACTGCAAGCGACTTCTCTATTGTACTAACTGCACAGTGTAGGGCTGTTTCTACACCTTTGCCTTTTGTATAGGCGTGCTGAAATGGTGATATGGTTTCCGGCTTAAGGTAGCTACGGATATGCATATCGATTAGTCTCTGAAGTGTTTTGAGTGCAAAAGAGGTTAGACTGATCGGTCTGAAATCTTTTGGTTCTGTGTGACTGGGCAAGCCAGCTTTTGGTATAAACACGACTTTGACTTCACACCACTTCATCGGAACATATCCTAACTTTAGGCAGTTTCGGAAAATGTTTGTCAGATGTGGAGTAATGATATCGCTGCTTTTTTGCAGCATCAAGGGGAAGATGCCGTCTAAGCCTGGAGATATATAAGGAGAGAAGGAGTTAATAGCCCAAATTAACTTTTCTTCCGTTATAATTTCCTCAGGGATTTCAAGTTCCGTGTATATGATGTTTGTTGACTCGTTATCTAGGTCTGGGTTACACCCTGGGTACCCCTGAGAGGATAGCTTTCAACAGCATCAACTAACTATAGATTAAATTTCAAATCAGACTAATACTATTTGTTGGTAGCGACAAAGTTTAGAGCTCCATTATTAACAAATGGGAAAAACTAGCAAGATTTTTAAGAGCTTAAGAGTTCCGAACGTCAAATGGTAGATAACAGTGCACTCATCAGGACCTCATGAGAGTCCTCAACAACCTCTGTCTACCAAGTCCTACTCTCACCTTCACGATCATAGAGAATATATAATACCTAGAGTCGCGACCTTTTCCTTCTTGCCGAAAATACCCTCAAAATTTTTCTGAGGTGAACTCTCCCAATCCTCTCTTTTTTTCGTGTCCGTGAACCTGTGTAAGAGGTGACAAAAGAGTGAGCACTCAGCCGTGACAAAATTTTTTTCCTGATGCACAAACCCAAAGTGACAGACTTCCACCACATCAAATACGAGACTAAACGCACGACTTTTTTCTTAAGATTTATTAAGATTTTTGATACAACTATTGGTAAATTATAGTGCAATTATATGTTAAAAGTGCAAAGAAACAATATAACGTATTTATTTTTCATATTACATGCATTTTTTGTATGTTTAAGTTTTTTTTTTTTGAAAATGCTGAGCTCAACGGAATCTTATTTTCGAAATCTGAGCCCATGAAACCCACCTCGACTCCAACCTGAGCATTGTATCTAACTCAGTTCGAATGTATGGGTGCAGTTTCTCACTGGATTAGTACAAAACGACCAAATTGCAGCTTGTAGGCAAAAAGAGAGCGAACACCCGAAGTCGTGACTCTAGGTATTATATATTCTCTATGTTCACGATGGTGACCACTGGGTGGACAATGAGATTCGGATCTGTACGTGGAATGTAAGGTCTCTTAACAGACCACGCCCCCAAAAGAAAAGAAAGATGACGACACCAAAGACAAGTTCTACGAGCTCCTCGACAACACATAGGAGCAAAGTCCTAGCTTCGACTAGAAAGAAGGGACATCTTTGGTGGAACAGTCGGAAAACACAGCCTGCATAACAAAATATCCGATAACGGATTCAGGCTTATCGATTTTGCAGCGGGGCGAAACATAGTAGTAGCAAGTTCGAGTTTATCACATCTCAACATCCACAAGGGGACCTGGAGGTCTCCAGATCAATCAACTGTCAACCAGATTGATCATATTGCGATCGACGTAAGATACTTTTCAAGCATTATTGATGTCCGAACCTTCCGAGGAGCCAACAGGAGGTTCTAGGAGAAAGTATGACGTCGGACGGTTACAATCGCAAGAGATCGCCAGATCCTTTTCGGAGCAAGTGTCAGGTAACCTCATGAGAAGTCCGCTAGCATTAAGAACTATTGGCAGAATTGCCAGAAAGCCATTAGGGATGCCTAATGGCTATGATGTGCTGGGTTTCACGCGGCCACCAAAACGAAACCCCCACCCATCTGCTGCACTCATCTGCAGAATATAGTCGGAAGAGAGCATCCATTCATCGGGATTAAGAACGAATCTCTATACTTTAGAATACGTCCGAGCTTGGGCTCGAGGGTGAACTGATGGGTTTTTCTGGAATCGCGAGTTTTACGGATGAATTATTTAAGTGGAGGAATGAAGCTGACCACTTCACTACAGCACAAACTGTGTTCCAACGAGTCAGAGAAATCTCTATCACTACTCATTCTTAGGGCTCTGTTTTCTATATCACCAAGAGGCTCAAGTATGTGATTGGAACAACAGCCCAGAGATGGGAATCGTACTCAAGCCTTGGACAGATATAAATTTTTAAGATAATTTGCCAAATCAGACGGGGAGAAGTATTTCTTGCATCGTCGTAAGAAACCTCGGCCTGTTTTAAAAATATTTGTCAGAGTCTTAGGTTAGGTTAGGTTATATGAGCTGACAGTTGATGTTGTTACCGTCACACTTAGATCAATGTAGATCCCTTGTGATACCCTGAAGTGTTGTAACTTCTGAAAAAGTGATTTAACCTATGAATTCTATGGTTGGTCGAGCCATTTGGTGGACCTGACAAAGTTCAGTAGGCTTTTGCCTGGGAGTTCAGATAGTTCTAGTTCATTTAAGAAATAGTTTCCTAAAAATTGTAATCTAGTACGGCAGAGTGCTGTGTTTTCGTGTTCTTCCTCGTCGCCGCAGCCTCTGCATATGTCGTCTGTACTAAGCCATAACTTCTTTTTGTGGTAGCTAAGGAGGTTATGTCCCGTTATCACACTTATGAGGGATCTTAGGGACGGTTTTTTCAGAAGTAATATCTTATCGGATCTTTTCTTGTCATAATGAGGCCAGAGTTTTCTGGTGTTACCGCAGGTTTCTAGTAGCCTCCATCTATCATTTGATTTCTGAATGATATTGTTTCTAATGTCATTTTGATTCGCATTTAGGGATTCTGAGAGAGAGAGAGAGGGATCAAGTACCGAGCCTTCTCTTGCAAGCTCATCCGCTTATTCATTTCCTGGCACACCAATGTGACCGGGAACCCAGCAGAGTCTTACGTTGTGCTGCATACCAAGAACCCTTAGCTCTTTGCGACAACAAGAAACAAGCTTTGACTTGATTTGAGTGGCAGAGTCTTTTAAAGTAATCAATCAAAAGGGGACTCGTAAGTTTAAAAAACGTGTTTGGAAGAAAAAAAGAAATATAGACATCTGGCACAAATCCAACACTTGTCTCTTATGAGGCTGAGCTATAC
>CAKKXW010000001.1:61300219-61316052 GCA_920937365.1 Sphaerophoria rueppellii
TTTTATTTCATCTTTCTCGGGCATTACCTTTTGCGAAGAACTGACAAAACTTCCAAGAGTATCAAGAGTATGAGAAAATGCTTCTCAACTTTGCCGTTCGGAATCGGCGTTAAATTGTAGGTGCCCTAAATTCTTCACATGCACCCAGAGAATTATTGATGAGAGTAAGCAACGCAGGCCTTGGCTCTTCGAGAACTGTCGCGCCACTCTCTCTTTAATGTCCAATAATTGACCAATGTAAGTTTCCTGAAATAGAAGTTTTTAAACGACTCAATTCGTCTGCAGCAGTTGACCGTGGTATAATCGACAAAGTTTGTCCTCAGCAACAAAAAGATTCAGAGCTCCAAATTCTTCAATTTGCGGTTAAAGGCTTCAAGTAAATTTTTGTGCGCCCATCCCACACATATTCGGCCATTAACAACTTTTTTGAAATATTGTAATGTCAGTTTTATGCAGCGCTGCCGGAACTACTACCATGGGAGTATTTGTACTCCCTTTGTGTTCAGTGTACTCCCATACTCCGCTATACTCGAAAATACTCCCCTTAGCGCCTGTTACACAATATACAAGTAAAGTTCCAGTTAAGCTACTTCCAAGAAGCTAACTAGCAGTTAAAATCCAAAATAGCGTTTCGCAATATCTGAGTAGAGCTAACTAGCAGTTTAAGTGTCAAGTAACTTATAGGGAGGATGAAGTGCCCTATAAAGTAGTTAACTGGCAGTTAACAGAATTAAAAATCTGAAAAAAACAAGATTTGTCTATTTTTCAATTAAAATTGAATTAAATATCTCAAAACCAAGGATTCGTAAATAATTCAAATTTTTTCCAATAAAATGGATATTCTTCTCGACACGATGAGTTTGATGAGTTTTTTTTCGCGTTGTGGAGTCACCACGAAACGGCGTTTTCCAACAACATAGAATTCTTAAATTAGAAATATTCGCAATATTTTCGTATTTATTCATAATAGTGCATGGTTCGATCGATAACATTCCGCAATACGAAATATGATTCGATTGATAATCATCCTTTGTATTGATTGATTAAAGATATGACCAACAATCAAAAGTCAAACAAAGAATTATAACTTTCAAAGGCTGGTATTTATTCATTGAACGCTATTAGGTCATTGCCGTAGATTAGTTCTGATTTCCGAGCACCCTCAAAAGTTAATAGTGGTTCTGACCTCTATTAAGTTGAGAGCAAAATCTACAGGAAATTATCAGGCAATTAGTTACCCAAAACACAAATTTATTAGAAGGATGAATGTGAAACGTAAAACTCATTAACATTTAAGTGCTGAACAGTATATTATATTAACTACCAGGCTTACATATACCATACCATTATTTGAGCGAACACAACTATAGCCTAGTGGTGTTAAATCGCACGAACAAGGCGGGCAATAGACTACCATTTCTTGAGATAACTCGCCCATCAAACCTACTCTTCAATAATGGGATTGTGAGGTGTGCTTTGTGGCTTGTTGAAACTACTTGTGGCCAAAGTCCATATAAATTCAAATGCGAGCCAAAAATAATCGGTAATCATGATGCGATAACGCTGACCATTCAGAACGCTATGGAACTGACTGATTTGGATCATTTGCTACGGACGCCTGAACGGCAGCCATATTTTCGGCACTTCGAAAGGCAACACTACAGAACGAATATACTGACTCAAATTTTTGGACTCGACTTGTTATTGCCGGATTGGAATAGTGTAAGCTGATAGTTGATTGTTGACACTCTATTATCTCTTCTTTTTTTTCCTGAATTTGACTGCCAACTATCAAAAATCAGCTTACACGATTCTACCCCCGGTCTACTAGGGTGAGAAATACGAATGCATTTTTGGTCATCGACTCCGCATTTCGACAGAAAGCCGTTGGTGAATTTTCATGAAGAAAATTGTTAGTGATTCAAGTGAAAATGTGCATTCACAAGTTAAATTCAAAGCTGTCAAAACTCGATTATTTTTCTTCTACCTAATCAAAAAGTCTCCCTGTTAAAAACATTTTTTTTTGTGTACTCCCTTCAATAGCAAAATACTCCCCTCTATAACTTGAAAATACTCCTCTGTGAAAAGTTGAAACGGCAGCCCTGGTTTTATGTCTAGTAATGTACTCACAACTCCAGAAGAAGAAAGAGCCAACTCTTTTTTAAATTTCAGATCATATTGATGCTAAAATTAATGATATCAAAAATGATTTCCCCATTTCACCGGGTGCATAGCAAAAATATATACCACCACTCAGACTGATCACACCGTGCATATCTAATGGTGTCATACACATAGGTACTTTTGTTGATCGTTTAAATTCGGCTCAATAGTTTGAGCAAATACTCTGAATCAAATACAATTTTATTATTGTCCTTAACGTAGTATTGTTGTCGAGCAACCAATTCAATTGTGGCAATGCTTTATTCGCAAAACGGTTTTTTCGTAAGCAACTGGCACATTTCAATTTGAAAGCATTCAATTCCCCATCAGATTGGCATTTGCAATGACTATTTGAGCACACCATGTTTTTCATTCAGACAATAATTATACGTGGAATACCTCCAGTTCGTTAGTGTTGATTAAATTTTATTAATGACACATTCCATCAACATTCAAAACGTTATAAAGAACAAATAACAATATAATTAACAAATACGTACCCACTTAAAATAAATAAGATACATATTTTCATACTCTAGAAATTTCATATATAAAAACAACGTTTGCCGGGTCAGCTAGTTCAAATATAATTTCCTAGTATCACTGACATTTTTTTTTGTCGAAGAAAAATTATATTTGTCAAATATTTTTTTCTTCACTGACATTTTTTCGATTTTTTTATTGAAAAAAAAATATTTGACAAAATTTTCAAACTAAATTGAGTGTTCGTATATTGATCAGTTTTTTTTTGTAAAGCGAAATACAAAATTTTTAGCATTTTTTAACAATTGAACCATTTGTGATTTGAAAGGTATACATTTTATTTTTGCTAAACCTTCTACCCTAAAACCTCTTGCATTTAGAGAAAAAAATAGGAAAATCGGTCAACCAGTGTGCCCGGATAGTGAACGAACACAAAACTTAGGCTGTTCTTTTATATATATAGATTTAAATTTCGTTTTAAGATATTCTAAGAAAGTTTGTACTTGTTAGAGTAAATAAATAAATTAAAAAAAAAAAAAAAAAAAAAACAATAAGACCCGGAATGACAACGGACTTCGAATAATTGGGAGTTTGTATCTAGAATGTAAGAACACTCTTCACTCCAGTTGCAACTCAAAAACTTGAATATATCCTCACGCAGTATGAGGCAGGCATTATTGCAACCTAGGAAATTCGATGGATAGGATCAGGGACAGCGAAAAGAAAATATTGGGACATTTATAACAGCTGTCATCAAAGAATTCACATACACATTCGGATGCGGATTCGTCGTGGGAAATCGGTTAAGATTTCAAGCCAATTAGTAAATTCCTGTCTGTATTTCGCTGTTCTACAAAACATATGTTTAATACCCGAACATGCCCCTACCAATGATGCTAAGGAGTCTAACAAGGAAAATTTTTACGACTTCCTGTATACAGACTACGAAGTCTGCCCAAAGTCGAAATCTTACTCGGAGACTTCAATGCAAAGACGTCTTTTGGCGGATTAGTTGGAAAGCACAGCCTCCACGAAAATATAACAGATAACGACTCTGACCACTTTCTTGTAGTGGATAACTTTAAAGCTCGGCTATCAACACGTGCAGTCCAAAGAAAGAAGTTCAACATCGGTTGCCTTGGCACTCCGGATAATGCCAGAGACTACAGTGAGCGCCTGAGTGAGCGACTCTCCGCCGTCCTCCCAAATACGGAAAACAAGAACAGCAAGAGAAAAGTACTGAACAAAAAGGAGAAATGTAAAAAAGACTTTGCAAAGGAAGAAAAGAGCATCCAAAGTTTTTCAGCTCAAAGATCTGGAAGAGTCACAGGCCAAGAACAACACCCGACATTTCTTTAAAAGATCGAAACAATTAGCTTCTGTTAAAGAACCGGAAAAGAGGGTCATAGGCTCTTTGAAACCGTGTCACCGAAGCATAGTAAATTGTAGATGTCTTCAAGCAGCACTTCCAATAGCTGCTGAATGCGCATAATGTCGACCGAGCTAATGGCCAAAGAGCAGCGAGATCAGCCAATGCATGTCTTTAAGCTCCATATGCCCCATCTACAAAAAAAGGCGATCCTATTTCATGCAAGAACTACTGAGGCATGTCCCTGCTTAATGTTGGATCTAAAATCCTTTCCGACGTAGCTACTGTGTGAGCGTCTTAAGTCTTTCTGGAACACAGTTATTGGTGTGTGTGGCTTACGGCCAGGCAGAACAACGATAGACCCACACTGAATTTCAATTTGAATTTCAATTTGAAAACCAACATCTTCTCATCGACTTCAAAGCTGCTATGATAGCAGCTATCGCCAAAAGCTAATGATGGCAATGTAGTCTGAATAATAATAATACAGAGTGCAGTTGCATATTGGTAACAACTAATCTAAGTTGTTTAAAACATGTGTTTGATAGAATAGAGTGAGCACGATAAACACTATCTTCAACAAATCCACTCAGCTCTTAAGCTATGAGGACGACATAGACATCATCGATCGCCCCCAAAAAGCTTTACTTGAGGTCTTCACAGTGATTAATGAACAGTCAAACATCTGTCCTACGCCTAGGACAAAACGTCGCAGTTGGAAGCAGCAATTACAAGATACCTTGGAACAGACATCAATCGAACAAACGACACTTTAGTGGAATTACCCTAACGAACCGCTGCTACTTCGGCTTGGCCAAACAACTGGGTTCAAAACTCCTCACTCGAAAGACAAAGTGAATATTATAGATTTGATTTTAACAGTTTTACGCTTCGGCGGCGTGCGCTTAGTGCTGGACGATAAGAAAAAAGGTGAAATGATATTGGGCACTTTCGAAAGAAAAAATCTTCGACGGATTATTGGTCCCGTATGCGACGGTGTTGAATGGAAAACGAGGTTCAACCGCAAACTGTACGAACTGTACTAAAATGTTGATTTAGTGCAGAAACCCAAGAAAAAGCGACGACATTAGCTCGGCCATTATCGAGTGAATGAACGGCAACTCTCCAGCCAAAAAAGTCTTCTCTTCGCAGCCCCCAGGTTCGAGATGACAAGGAAAACCGAACCTACGGTACAAGGACCGAGTGCACTGCGGATGCCAGAGCGCGTGGATTCGGCGACTGGAGATAGCATGCGAGGGAACGTTCCCGATGGAAGGCTGCAGTGTCTCAGGCAGAGAACTAACATATGGATTGGTATATAAGTATAGGTAAGTAAGAAGAAAATCAATCAACCTAACACTAACTAAACAGAAGAAGACAAATCTAAATAAAATGTTAGAGGCGCCTTTAGCTATCTGTGAGTTTCAGTGGGCTGATTCAGTGGGCTGATTAAAATTGAAAGTCAATAAATCCGATTTAAGATGGCAGGACATATTCGTAAAATCATTAGTCACACTATTTTAACAACAAAAAACCATCAGTGTGTCAGTTCTCTTATTAATATCGCCCTACATCAGACCATTACCCACAAATCAAACATTGCCTTGATAGGCTCAAACTACATCATCAGAATCAGATATTATTTTGTTGTGTATTCGTTCAATAAATATCCATTGCAGATTCGATATCCTCGACAATAGGCAGTTTTATACAAAATCCGGTGTCAGGGCTCATTTAAAAGAGAGGAAATGTCTAACATTGCTTCCTCCAGACGCTTTTATATCATTAGAATAGAATAGACATGTGTGTTCCTTTGTAATATAGGTCATAACCCCATCTCATCCTTTTCGGCTCACTGGCACGAAGGTATATCCTTCAAGTCATCATCGTCGTCATGGTGTACACCACAATAATCATGTAAGTCAAGCGGGCTAATGGAATCTGATTCGAATTGTTTAGTTCCCAGTTGGCCTGCCGAACTTTGCGCCATCTTTGCGCCACACCGCCCCATCCAATTGTCAAACCCAACTAACTTTGGACTGGAAAAAAGGATTCCCACTCCACATGTCTCTTGGGAAAGGGGAACTATCTTTAAGAGCAGATAGATACGTAACAGTTTTTTATGAATTTAATCCAACGTCCTGTCCCATTTAGATAACAAAACTCAAACATCCTGTTCCCCATTCCTTCAAGGGTTTTAGGTGAGTTTTGTACGATTCATTTTTTTTCTTTCTATTATATTTGCTTGCTGCTCCTCGAGAACTATGTTTGCTAGCGCAAAATTCGAAGGCAGTAGGACCAACGCTCATCGTCGCAGTCACAGTCGTCCTCATCATCGTCGAGACAGTGGCAGCGGACTGCAGCTTGCTTTAAAAACCAATTACATTAAAAAGATATGGCGCAGCGAATGTGTCTCTTAAATGCTCATTAAATGGATTTTAAAGGCAATAAGAGGAAAAGCGAGATCTAAAGAGGAAGCAACACAATGAAAAAATAAAATAAGACATAAAAAACCCGGCCAAGGAAACTAATACCGTTTCGGAGGAAAAAAGGACTCTATTTTATTTGCCATTCCTTAAAGATTTCTGGAAAAAGGGTTGGCATATGTAGGATAAAATGAAGTTAAAAGATTCTCCGCAGGGAGAATAGGGTTGGTATAGGCAAGACGTCGGGAGCAGACGAGCAAGTGGTCGGTTCATGACGTTTCGGGGAATTCAATGGCCCATATAGAATTCAAAAAAGTTTTCGTTTTGGGTGTTCAGTGTTTGGTGTTCGGTGTTCAGTGCTTCTGTTCATGGAAAAACGATAATGACCAGACACTTAGGTTTTATGGCACTTTCATTTGATAAGCATCTTTTGGGCATTTTTTGAGGAGGCTTTTTGAGTAGGCACTCGCCGAGGAATTGAGCATACAACCTAAGAAAGTTCCATCTTCGATTGTCGTTGTAGATATTACTTCTTCTTGTTTTTTTTTTTTCTTTGTCGTTTTGTTCACATATGGAAATGCCAAACATGTAACGATCCAGAACCCATTTCCGGAAGCAAATCAAATCCAAATAAACCTGATTTTGATCTTGGAACAAAATTAAATGTTGGAAAATTAAGATTTTTATCGAAGGGTAGTTAATATTTTAAGTGCTTGGAGTTATTTTTTCTAACTTAGAAAGAGGATTCTGGATAGAGGTAAGCTTCGGAAAATGGGAGAATTATGAAGCATTAACTCTCGTTTTGGAACAGAAATAAATGCTCGAAGACTATATAAAAGGCATTACATGCACTATAGAGGGCAGCAATGACAAGGGTATAACATTGTTGAGTCCATCTTATAAGGTTATCCAATGTCTAACAAGGTCCGATAGCCCCTGTGTAGAAGCAATAATCTGTCAATAGCGTTTCGGTTTCAGACTGGTAATTTTACACGATTAAGTAGACAAAGGGATTTCCAAAAAGGATGGATCGCTTTTGAGAGTTCGTGATGGCCGTTTTTTTGTTTTGGCCAAAATAGCAAATTTAGCATTTTCTCTTGCACTGATACAAAATCTAACTGATCCAGGAGCTGAAACCAAACGACCATACATAGCGGCGTGTGTTCCTTTATTGGGTTTTGGAAAAGATGAAATTTTGGAAGAAAAATCATCTTTAGCGAATGAGCCTCATTTTCGGTTGGGGCTATTTGGCGTTTGGGAAACAGCGTGAAGCTGGTTAATTCCTAACTAACACAGTCCGTTGTGGATTTGGGCTTCAATCAACAGTCTCCGCCAGCAAGCTCGGTCCCAAGCTAGCTGTCTCCAGTTTTCAACTCCAATTTCATTGATATCCTCTTCCACTTGTGTGCAACACCTGACTGTCGAAGGCTTTCAGGACCGGAGCATTGGTGTACATCTGCTGTAAATGACCGAGACCTAGACATCTGAGTCGCTGGACATTGACCCTTATGGTTGAATCCACGTCGTTATAAAACCATTAACATCACGCTGTATTCTGCCCATTAACTCTGGTGTTGACGTTGGAGTTTCACTCTATTTTCTCAGGAACGATGTTTAAGAAATCGCATGACAGTGCATCGCTTTGGTTTCGCTTTGGTGACTGCGTAAAAAATATAGTACCTTAGAGGTGGCATCCTTAACTGCTTTCTGGATATGTTAACCTCGTCCTTTGTACTTGATGCTGGCTACATATAGGACTCCTTAAGAGGTAACCTGACACTTGATCCGAGAAAGATCTGGCAATCTCTTACGATTGCAGCCGTCCGACGCGACGTCAAATTTTCTTACAGAATTTCCTTGGTTGTCGCCATTGTCGGGATATTGGAGGTAGTGGTCCGAGTTGATGTTGGCTCGTCAGAAAGTTCGAACACCTAGAATGCTGGACAAGTGCTTTCCGCCGATCGCAATGTGATCAATCTGGTTGATTGCTCGGGAGATCTCCATGTTCTGCATATTCGAAATTCGTTGTTTTAAAACATTTGCTTGTGTCGTCGTCAGTATATCCGTCCGTTTCCGAGGCCTGTTGTTACTTCGCAACTAGATGCTTTTCTACACGTAGTCGGGAAGTCACCCCGACGTACAACCTCAACCTGGAGTACCACACCGAAAAAAAAACCTTGGTAAAATCAAACAATATTCTTGTTTGTTTTTGCGCCAAGCACGAATATGTTTAATTTGAACATGCTGGCATTGTTATTTTTTTATTTAAATGATACAATGTTCATTGTTCAAAACAATAACGTCATTGTCAATTTCATTGTTAACCAATCACGTTTGTAGTAAAACAAACATGAAAATGTTGTTCACTTAAATACTATACGAATTCTTGACTGACAATCATTGTGCGAAAATAATCAATATCGTTGTTGATCAACAACGATTTAGTGTTTCTCTAACTATGAGATATTATAGTGTTACAATTTTTGTGCTTGAATTAATACGAATTTGGTCAAGCTCGTTGTTGATCAAAAACGTTTATAGTTGTATCAACATCTAAATCTTGTTTCCTTGTTTAATGCTCATAACTTTTGATTGAATATTATTCTGCTTAAATTAAAATGAGAAATAGGGTGATCTATGTTGATACATACCGTTTGTGATATTAGAAAACAATTAAGTCTTCAATGAAAGTGGCTAGAAAAACATTTTCTTTGTCGATATAAGAATACTTACAGTTTTTTCACCTGAGAAATCCAAGGAAATGAAAAACCATCACAATCAATTTTTCTAAAACATATTTTATTGAAATAATATACCAAAAAACTTAAATAATATAATAAAATTTAACGCGTTTAATGTTTGTGTTTCGAATAGATATCTGTACTTATAACTTCATCAGCTTTATTAAATACTTTGAATCAGTGGCGTAGATAGGGGGGGATCAGGGGGATATATCCCCCCCCCATTGGGATTGATAACTGTTCAACATAACCAGTTCCAGACGAGTTAAAGAAACGCACTATGTCATTAGTATCTACTCACAGAATTCTAAGGCAATTATTTGCAGGATCGCTTGAATGGGTTGGCTCTTCTAGCTATTCTTCGCGAAATACCTATAACAGCAGACGAGGTTATAAGAACAGAAAAGTCGATTTTATTTTGTGATATACCTATTTATTTATATATGTGATAGCCGAATTGCGGGACGTTGTACCCGCATTACACTTTTGTTTTTTTGCAGGATTTAGAAATGATAATAGAATAGTAGATAGTATTAGGTACTATTTACATACACATAATATGACTGTTCTGGACTTTTATATTTTTGTGGGCGAAACGACTTTACAAAAGATCACCACATAATCGAATGCATATTTTACGATCCTAAAGAACAAAATAATAGTTTTGGGATAAAAAAAACGTCTAATCCATTTCAATGAATTGAATCTGAATTGCATATCTTCCTCTTTGTATGTGCCCTCCAATGTTTTTGTCAAGAGACTTGTAGAATTGTAGGTTTTAGATCTCAAGTTGCAACCTTCTCTTCTTAAGAAACAAAATTTCTTCTTCTTATGTATTTTCTACCGATTAACTTTTGTTGCGAACGTTATTTGTTGCAATAGGTAGACTGAATCATAAGCATATTAAAAAAAAAACTTTCGAAAAGATAAAATGTTTATTTAACATCTTAACGTTTCTATTATTTGACCGATAGCCAAATTATTTGGTAAAAATATTTTGATAGTATTATTTATCCTTAATATCAATGTCAACTGGGATTTTGCCCAACGGAATGGTAGTTTTGTATTTGATCTCGCTTATGTGTCATTAGTGTCAATGTTTTTACATATCTCCACAAGCATGAAGACTTCAAACTCGCGTTAGTTTCTCGATCAGGAGTAGATCGAGGAATATCAGGTTAAGTTTTTCTGAAATTTTCTGCCAAAAGTGTCAAAGCACTAGCAAACAGTTGTTGATTTCCACGTATGTAATTTTTTCATTGTTCTAGTAAATGCTTCCAAAGATTACTTGTTGGCCATTGGACACTCATCCCTAATGGTGGAACTTTTGCCATTCTAGACGTTTTGAGATGTTGCATTGGATTTTCGTTGGCTTACATGTTTAAGTGTTATAAGAATAATAATAAGTTCAGAATGATAGAGGGTGACCAGACCTGGCTTCCTTTTCTTTTTGTTAATGTTACACACGTTTTACGGATGTCAGCAGCCACCAGTCTGTCCTAAATGCCAACTTAATCAGTTGTCATTCTTAATAATTGCTGATAAAATTTCTTTTGCTTTGTTTTCTCTGACCTATTTGCTTATATGTTCATCTTTTAACAATGAAACCAAAATCCACCAAAAACTCATTGAAATTATACCTCTTTTCAACCGCGACCATTCAAATGCCAACAATTTACAAATCTACCAATAGTCATTAGGTCTGTTTAATGAATCTGTTCTGCACAGAAAAGTACAGAAAAGATCCAAAAAGTACACGTTTGTGTGTTTCATGAGTAAAAACCTTGCCCAAACTGTTCTACAATCTGTCATTTTGTGTTCTATGAAGTTTTCCAGCTCAGTTTAGTACACATTTTTCTGCCCCTACTTTTTTGCTGGCGCAGCAAAATGAAAATTATCATATGTCAAAATTACAAATGCCAAATCATTTTTATTTTTTTTTCCAATCAAACAATTTTTTTAAAAATTATCTCGATTGACGAGTTTTCCGAGGAAGTAAAAATATTACTAGTAAAATTTCTCGAAAAAAATCTAAAAAGCTATTCAGAATCTTATTTCCAACAAACGAAAATTTTGTTCAATTTGATTTGACCTGGAATCTTTATTTAACAGCTGATTTTATTCTGTCAAAAAGATTAAACAGGGAGCTGATCTTTTCTGTTCTTTCTTGTTCTGACAGTTTTCAATTACTTGTGCTGTTCTGTGCAGTTCTGATCTGTTTTTTCTTCATTAAACAGTACTATTATGTACTTCAATTTTTTTTATTGATGTTTCCCAAAATTCTACATAATTCAATTAATTTTTTCCTAAAGCTTTGTCGAACTGTCAAAATTTCATTCACTTTCAATTTGAAAACATTCCTTCTATTCTATTTATTGTGAAAAGAACTACATAATGCACATACTACATACATATCTATAGCGCCACGGAAGAGATAAATAATTCTTTATATTATTTACGGTTTTGTTAATAAATAAAATTAGGTAAATCTAATTTTATTGAAAAGCGATAGGTTCGTTCGCCCCGGCGAACTAGGTTGCTTATCGCGGCCCTGAGTTTTTCTCACACCTAACGCATTAGAAGTTCGGTTTTTTTCTCTGTGTTAAACAGAAACAGCTGAATTGACCAGCTTCGAATCCCATAATTCTCGCCCCAAAAAAAACTTGGGTCGTTCAGCAGTCAGCTCAGTGCAAAATCAGAGCGCCACAGAGCAACCCAAAGCACTCATCGAACAAACCTTATGATATTTTGCCTTCATCGCCCTCTTTTGTCTTGCCTTTGTAAGGAAAATAATATGTAAATTTTTATCTTGAATTGTTTTCGATTTGATTTTGACGTTAATGTTTAATTTATGTTTAAATACAGTGAGAAAAGTATCATTTTTTAACATTTGCACCATTTGCGATTGGAAAAGTATACATTTTGTTTGTTCTAAACCATCTACCCTCATTCCTCTTTAGTTTAGAGAAAATTAAGAAAATCGGTCAAGCGGTTTGGCCGGTTAGCGAACAAGCCCAAAAATAAGCTGTACTTTTATTCATATAGATTTATACTAATTAATGTGTATAATATAATATTATCTTATGAATTCAATGAAGTTTATTTGATTTTATTGATTTATTAAAACTTCAAAAAAAAAAAATGAGCGAACTATGTTTATCCCCCCCCATAGCGAAAAGCTATCTACGCCACTGCTTTGAATAATATGTTTCGGAAAACATTAATTTGATGATGATATGCGATACTTTTTAAAGCGTAATATAATAATAAAATATTTAAAGGAAAAACTACGTTTTTTTACAAATAAGGAATGCAAGATTTACCAATGTTTTCCCGGCAGAGCGTTTAAAAAGCAGCCAATAAATTAACATGTTCCCTTCTTAGGTCATAAAAATGTTCTTACTCCTCAGTATAACCTCGTTCCGCGGTTCATTGCTAAGTTGAAGCTGTTATTTTCAGCAAGACACCTTTGTTGACATAAACATAATGTTGATGAGCCGATAAGCAAAAAATAAACTTTAGTATAAGAAACCGCTTACCTTCAGATGTTTAAGACTCTTCATCTGGCTTGAAATTTTAAAAACTTCTTCTTCTTCCGTGGAGAGCTTGTGAAAGATATCAATGCTTATTATTCTGCACCTTCTTTAAGAATTGAAGAACCTGCTACCTTCTAATGAATTCACTTTTAATCCTCTTGGAGATGGAACAAATACTTTTCTGTTTAAAAAATATAGTTAAGAAATGTAGTAGATTCATAACCTTTGTTTTTTTTACACTTTTCATATTCGGAACGATTAGCATATCGATGAAAATTAGCACGGACTCTGAGAATACCATAATTTAAGTCCTGCACGTAAAACATAATTATGTCGGACTAGATAGAGACTTGATTTATTTCATTTTATGAATTTTAACAAAATTGTTTCAGAGTTTCAGAGTGTCGTGTTAATTTAAAGTTTAAAAATACAATAAAAAAAAAACTTACCTTAGAAATTAAACTTCTGGTGCTGGTGTTATTTCGATTCTATTTGTTAAGCAATTTATAAACAAACTCTTATTCACTTTATACACACGTCTTGTTCACCAAAAAAAGCTAAAGTAATGAACAACGAACGAATGCATGTAAATAAAATCAAATATGCAAGACTATTGCAGGCCAAACAATACAAATATTCTATTGAACATACACGTGATACTTCAAATTCGAAAGTATTCTAATTGAAAACGATTGCGACACTTTAACAAAGTTTGTGTTGCCTCAACAATTATCGTGATTGATTAAATATGAACATTGTTGATCGAACATATCCTTGAGAATTCAATAGGATTTTTATTCTTTCAAGAGCTTTTCTTGCAAGCATCAGAATTGTAACTCCGTTATATGGAGCAACGTTTTTTGTGATCTTTATATTAAAATGTTCAAATTGACAATTTAATTGATACTTTAACGACCTTTGTGTAGCTTCAAAAATTTTTTGTGGTTGGTTAAATACTTTCATTGTTGATCAAACATTATAAGTGATACTTCAATATGAAACGTTGTTTATCATTGTCACTTTTCATAAAACTAAGTTGAATTGTTAATTAAACACGTTTGTTGTTGATCAAGTATAAATTCAACAATGATATTCTTGCTGTAGTATAAGAGAATATTCAAATCAACTAGTAACATGCTTAATTTGAACATTTTATTGTTACTCACCAAAATAAAAAATTGATCACGGCTGCATTGTTGATTTAAACATGCGATCTTATTTGTTTCAATCAAAAAGCTTGTTTAATTTCACAACTTTCGTCAAATTGTTGATTAACAATGAAGTGTGTTTAAATCAACCAATGTTTTTTCTTTCGGTGTATTGCTTCTCAGTTTTAAATTTGCTTTGAATTTGAAAGTGTTTCTTATGAGCTACAATAACAGATTATTTCATATAAGGCTTGCGATCTATGTAAAATAATCATTCTTAACATAACGGTATTTCATATTCGGATTTTTATCTTCAAATAAGTGCTTACGATAAAAGTTATATACGGTCTTATAATATATAAGTAGGTCTCAAAATGCTGCTTCTATCTCTAGCACCAAACTAGAGAATAAGCCGTCAAGCGGTCCCCGAGTGACAGCTCCTGTCTGTGGCGCCCTTTTTGGGCGGATTTTCTGTTTCCGATACACTTACACTAAGAGGAAATGGGTCGAAGAATAAACAAACAGATCTCAAAAAGCTACTTCTGTCCATAGCACTTAAGTAGCAAATAAACGGCTGAGTGGTCCCCAACTGACGGCTCCTGTCTGTGGTGCGAAGGGCGACCACAGAATAAACGGATGGATTCGGTCCAGCAAAAAAAAAAAAAACAACAGATCAGGAGAAGCTATTGCTAGTCGAAGATACACTTGAATGAAGTGGAATTTTGACCGGCAAAAGAAATACAATTTAGAAAAAAGAGGTTCCGGTTAAGAAGGCGAAGCGGTCATACACGAAGTGTGGGTTGCTTGCTTCCCGGTGTCTTTCACTTCTCTATACACAAGATTGGTATAAACCCCAAGATGAGAAAAACCTGATTTTGCTTTGCTATTTTACTTCCCCTTATACATTTTTGTGTAAAAACCTAACGTGAATTGTAGGGAAGTAAATAAACTAAATGCATGCGTTCTTTAATGATCGGTCGGTTGGTATAGGATATGCCTTCGAACAATGAAATGCATGCATGGTGTGTATGTACATATAAGAGGTACATATAGAATCAACGTATGAGCGTTGACGTGAAATTCTTTTTAAGAATTGAAATTTCATTTTCTCAACGGTCAGTTTTATTATTTTCATTCTCGGTTTCGGTGAGTCGAAGCTAAAATTTGTAACGCTTCTTTACAACTCTTACATCGAAAATAAAACTTTACATAAATAAGAACTTCCCGACAATTATTTTCAATCCGATTAATTCTTACACTTGTCTCCTGCATTTTTGTCTCCTTGCATTTTTTCACGCTTTTTTACTGGTATTTTCTATTCAGATTGCTATTGCAATGATCTACTTCTTATCATCCGACCGTTGCACGTACAAAAACTGAAATGTGTGGAAATAGGTAAAACGAACATCGGGGTTCCAGGTGAATGTGCATCCTAAATGAAATTTCACGAATAAATGGATGTACGTGATACCACAAAAGTTTTCATATATATAAGTACATTGAGTAAATATATAATAAAATACAAAGGATGAGGTAGAATTGGGTTAGCTCATTTCAATACTACTGGCATATTAATAAAGGCTAGAGAAGGACCGTTTGGCTTTGGACTTCACATTCACGTACAATGTGTAAAACCCTATAAAAATAATGATTTTAACACGTTTAGCAAAAATGTTAGTCTCAATGCGGAGAACTCGCCATAAAAGGAATGGATAGTAGTTGAGTGTTCGACAAACGTGATAAAGTTGTCGATAACAACAAAAGCAATAAGCATTCGAAAATAATTTAAACCAGTTTTATAGGTTAAATATTGCACCGAAAAAAAAACCTTGGTAAAATCAAATAATAATCTTGTTTGTTTTTGCGTCAAGCACGAATATGTTTAATTTGAACATGCTGGCATTGTTATTTTTTTTATTTAAATGATACAATGTTCATTGTTCAAAACAACAACGTCATTGTCAATT
>CAKKXW010000001.1:61354611-61376852 GCA_920937365.1 Sphaerophoria rueppellii
GCAGCAACACCGCTTAAAGCGTTTTTCTAGAACCGGATGTAGGAATGTTCTAGTTTATCTGCGTTCTTGACTTCGGCGAACTAGTGGTCTTCGCAGTATACAAGCACTTAACCCGACTCGTTCTTCACACGCGCACCTAGAGAATTGTTGATGAGAGTAAGCCACTTAGGCCTTGACTCTTCAAGAGCTGTCGCGCCACTCTATTTATTTATTTTAAATGGTGCCTCGTGAAGCACATGTGAATTGCTGCCTGACTAATAACGCATATTTTGCTTATTGACGAAGCCATCCAGCCAGAAATGAGCCTCATCGCTGAAGATGATTTTTTGATGAAAATCCGGATCATTTTCAAGTTGTTGCTCAGCCCAATTCACGAACATATGACGCTTCTGGTGATCAAGCGGCTTCAGTTCTTGCGTCTATTTGATCTTGTAAGGATGTAGGCCAAGATCTTTTTGCGAAATTCGCCACAACGACGTCACAGAGATGCCCAAAGCTTGAGAACGACGTGTGAGCGACTGATTTCGGTCTTCCGCAATTGATGCGCTAGCGGCAGCAATATTCTCGACACTACGGGCACTTCTTTATCTCACTGGCATGGGAACATTTTGTACTGAGCCTGTGGATTCAAATTTTTCCACTAGACGCTCAATTGTTGATCTGGCAGGACGATTATAACGACCATAAATTGTACGTAGGGCTCTTAAAGTGTTGACCACTGACTCCGAATTTCGGTAGTAAATTTTAATAATTTCGACTCGTTGTTGGATCGTATACCTTTCCACGATAAAATGGCAAACCTTATTGAAGAGAAATGTCAAGAGAGCGGGAAAAAATATGGCGTCCTTTGCTGTACCTATCGGTCTACTTTTTAGCGTCCGTATTGAAAAACCCTTTATCAATTTTGAAACAATTTTGAAACTGATGATCGGGAATAATTGGTAGACAATTCGAGAACTTTCTTCTTTGCTCTCATATGACGTACCTATAGAAAGCGATTAACTTATTATGTACAATAACAAAAACAAATTTATACAAAACGAATTGGAAACGGTTTCTCACTTACAACTTCTGATTCTTATTTAAAAGAATTGAACTTGAGAAAAAAGGAAAGGCAAAACAAAACACATTCTTTCTAAGATTTTCGAGATCTGGCTACCGCGATAAAGGGTCAATGATTTCCGGTTTCGAAAATAATGCTAAAAGATAAATTTTCAATGAAAATTCTATTTCATTACAAAGTTAATACTCCGCCAGTCAGTGTGGTGTTAAAAATTATATCATATAGGTAGCAGCCTCGGGAATTTTCGCAGAATGCGATTCTGTTGAGGTAATATTCAACCACTTTTTCGCACAAATCGGGCGGTATCTCTGCCAAAACGTACTCACGTTTGTTTATTTTTAATACGTCTAGAGTTCACGGACTGTTGTTATAAACACGGTCATTTGCGTAGCCCAACGAAAAAATCAAACGGTGTTAATACGCATGATCTCAGCGGTCAATTGACTTCGCTAAGAGCAATGATTACGCGACCAGGAAACTTCTAACGCAATAAAGCCTTAATTGTGTTGTTTGCTGCCCATCTTCTTAGAAAAACATATCGCCAAGTCATGATCTTCAATCGCCGTCCAAAAACAAATCAGTTATCATTTGACTATATTGCTCCGAATTGACTGTCTGCTAGACCAACGACATCTTCCGATCATAGAACACACTTTTTACTTTTTATTGATTCAATGACACTCCTTCTATCACTTGTGGGTTTTCCATACACCAACGAGTGAATATGTGCCTTATCGCTAAAGAAAATATTGTTTGAAAAATCGGTGTTTATTGTCTGTTTTTTCAACGCCCAAGAACGCGTTGTTCGATTACTAAGCGATCCATAATCGTAAATGGCAAACAATGAATTAATGTTATGACGATGACAATTAAGTTAAATCATCATCGCCGGCCAATGAAGTTTCTCCCTTCATCTGTTGCCACAGCCGGGATCCGGTCCAAGGCTCTTTCAGCAAGTTCTTACATGGTCGACCCTAACCAGGTCCGCAGCCAAAGGCCTTGGACCATCTTTTCCGTAGATAAAGCTCGTGGTAATGTCACCTCCGGAATCGCCCTTTCTCACTAACGGGGCAATCTATTCTCCGAAAGACTTTTCTCTCAAACACTAAGAGAGAGACTAAGGCTGATTTTATTCACTATTGCTCAACTTGAAGCAAACTCTCAAGTTAACAAACTTGAGAGTTGACTCAAACTCGAGAGTTAAAACAAAAGTTAAGAATGTATTTTGTTCACTATTTTTTTCATAGCTCTCGAGTTTAAAAAACAAAAGTTGGCAAACTTTCAGGTTTGAAAATATCCTTGGGATATTTGTGACAGTCAATACAAATTATGCCAGTTTTTAATTTGAAAAGCAAATGAGTTGTTGAGGTTTTAACTTATTGAGTTTTCATGTGAAGATTAAGTTTTAAAATATCATCAATATCGGAAGCGGACCCCAAAATCGTATCTGAAGGAACATCTGTAGCGGCCAGTATATTAGCAAAATCACGCAATATTATGAGAACGGCACAAGCATCTGTTACACTATTACCAAACGCTATATGAATGTTCCACACAATTGAGACTTCGAATTTGTGAACCGTTATACAAGTTTTCTACTGCGTATGTGACATTAGCTTTGTTCAGCGAGAAAAAAGACAGCACAGTACAGCACAGCATAGCACAGTACAGCACAGCTTCATGAGAAATGTCAGAACAGTTTGGAACAGTTTAGAACACAAAATGTGTTCTACCTAAAAAGATGGAACAGAAAATCCTGTCCAAATCTGTTCCAAACTGTTCTAGACAGACTCAATGAACACCAAATCAGAACAGTTTGGAACAGCCAATGTGTCAATGAACACCAAAAAGCTGTACTTTTCTGTTCCAAACTTTTCCAAAGTGTGCAGATAAGTGTCGCTGAACATACCTATAGAGAGGTAGGAATAGAAAGTGTATACATATTACAATATATATATGATTTTTCATCGATTATAATTAATAACAATAATAAAAAGTTAATATTAAAAAATATCCTTGGTTTCCGTTTTGTTTTGTTTCGTCTACTTTGTCATTGACTCGTATTCAATGTCATTTAAGGGGGCGTTTCCAGCGCTAAATTTGAACTTATTGCTTAAAGACCATCGTCGCCGATACCCTCAATTGCTTCACTGTGCAGCGATTCGCGACCATTGCGAAAAAACACAGTTGTTGACATTTTGTTTTTAATATCGACAGGAAATTCGATTGCGATTGGGTTGGCATATCGATGTCGTTATTCTAAAGAGACAACAGTTTCATGATGAGCTAGAATCGCAAATTTGATTTGCAGAGCTGCCGTTTCGTCGGATATAGCACATTGGTTGGTAGGGAACACTATAGGACTGCAGTTTTGGTTAGAAGATATTCGAATGATAATTCGAGACTTTGCGCTGAGTTCTCCAACAATGAAGTGTTTTCTTCTTCATTCTAAAAGTCAACAAGAAACAAAGAACACATCCGTATGAGAGGAGATTCCTTGCTATTTCGATGTACTGCAAAAAGTGGTATTGTGGTGGTTAGAGCTTGGAATAATGAATATTTGCACGACGTAGGTACCTCTTTTTTGTTTCCCCGTTCCTGTAAATTTCAGAGTGCTTGCTTAACATCAGGTCCAACAATATTCTATATGTCTCGTTCAATATCACTTATGGTTTGTATAAACAGAAGGTACTGTCCAACTGTTCAACATAGAGAATATATAATACCTAGAGTAACGACTTCGGGTGTTCGCTCTCTTTTTGCCTACAAGCTGCAATTTGGTCGTTTTGTACTAACCCAGTGAGAATGTGTTAGTTTTCCAATGCTTTTTAAATGAGAAACTGCACCCATACATTCGCACTGAGTTAGATACAATGCTCAGGTTGGAGTCGAGGTGGGTTTCATGGGCTCAGATTTCGAAAATAAGATTCCGTTGAGCTCAGCATTTTCAAAAAAAACTTAAACATACAAAAAATGCATGTAATATGAAAAATAAATACGTTATATTATTTCTTTGCACTTTTAACACATAATTGCACTATAATTTACAAATATTTGTATCAAAAATCTTAATAAATCTAAGAAAAAAGTCGTGCGTTTAGTCTCGTATTTCCTGTGGTGGAAGTCTGTCACTTTGGGTTTGTGCATCAGGTAAAAAATTTTGTCATGGCTGAGTGCTCACTCTTTTGTCACCTCTTACACAGGTTCACGGAGACGAAAAAAAGAGAGGATTGTGTGAGTTCACCTCTTACACAAATTCATGGACACGAAAAAAAGAGAGGATTGTGTGAGTTCACCTCAGAAAAATTTTGAGGGTGTTTTCGGCAAGGGAGGAAAAGGTCGCGACTCTAGGTATTATATATTCTCTATGCTGTTCAAGCTGGGGTTTATAGTAAGTGTTCTTACTTTCCTCGCACTGTATTCAGCATTTATTTGTGATGAAAATGCTTGGTTCAAGCTGGTGTCTTGAGTAGTTTTGGGATCCTTGTATTGCCTTTCTCTAAAAAATTTAAGATTTGGAAAGTTTGTTTATAGTAAGTGTTCTTTCTTTCCTCGCACTGTATTCAGCATTTATTTGTGATGAAAATGCTTGGTTCAAGCTGGTGTCTTGAGTAGTTTTGGGATCCTTGTATTGCCTTTCTCTGAAAAACTTAAGATTTGCAAAGTTTGTTTATAGAAAGTGTTCTTACTTTCCTCGAACAACTTAATCCAGCATTCAGAAGTAAATAACATCAGCTAATTCCATCGTCATCTTCTGTGTACATATAAACTTAAAAATTGGAGTAGCATTATTTCTTTTTCAATCTTACCTGATGTGGTACTTTTTTTCGTAGGAGTTTCCACGCCGGCCGTTGCTTAACGACACAATAACAAAACACATTTTCCTATAAGATGGATCCTCTAAGTCCCTATTCCAAAATCTTAAGGTAAGATTAATCCTTACTCGAATATAGAAATGTATAATATAATTAATATTCATGTTCTCACAACATATAAAATTAAACTGAGGTTCAATACAATCTAGAAGTTTTTTGAGAACTTCGTATTCATGGGCTAAAACACTAAACTTAATACAAAATTGATCTTCAAGATCATGAATGAAGTCTACAAAGCTTGCACTTTGCAGGTGGTGCTATCAAATTGCAATCATCAAATTGTTTGTACGAAGTAAAAGTAAGGTTTAATGCACCATCGGAATTATTTAAAGTTGGTAATGGCATTTGACAAGCATGGCTTTCGTATACCTTTCGGTATAGCCAGCCGCAAACACATGCAAAACTGTTTTCTTGTAAGAAAGTAAACGGGCTTATGCCCTGCGAAAAATGTTCGGTGTTGTTACATTTAGGCTCTGAGCTGAAAGATAAGCACGACTGCTCCACTGTATTACTACCAAAGAACATTTTTAATTCAAAAAATTGCAATTCTTCGCAATTACCACGTTTTACAAACCTTAAATATTTCAGCCCCCACAACTGCTTGAAAATGGTCATGAATAGTTTAGCTGTCGGTCTATTGTTGAGGCCACCCGATCTGCGGATCTGACCGAAGAAGTGCTCTATAGTGTCCGAATTCAGATACCTCGTTAAAATATAGCTAAACTCGAAATTCCTAAGATGCTCATGCAGGGATATTCAGTAGCCAGCCCTCAATAAAAGCGAACCTATTTGTTATATTATGATCTTGAAGATCGAAGATCTTAAATGTTCTTAAAACAATTTGTGCTTTGAGCAAAAAAGCGAGCTGTCTTTCATCGCAAATGAATTTCGACTTGAATATGTTTCCAGAAGATTGAGCGGAACTGTTTAAAATGTCAAATAAATTATTGAAAAAAAGGACTAGCTCTGCTGTACCTAACATTGAAATTGAACCATTTCCAGAATTGTGAAGTGTCAACAGCCCGGAACCTAGCGTATTATTAAAAATTTGCGTTGCAAAACGCACTTTCATACGACTAACATGATTAGGTTCTATACGATTCCTGGTGAGTTTTGGGGCACAGCGAAGAGCCGATTTAGAATCCACTTCAAAAAAATGTTCGATATCTTTCCAACTAGCAAGGCTTGAATCTTCGGGGGTCTTGTAATGAATGTCATATTTCAAAAGACAATTCCTAGAACTTTTAATTAAGTGTGGAACGTCGAAGAAATAAAAAAATTTTCTACGAGCACCTGTGACCTTGTGCTCTATTTCAAAGTAAGGACGACTTTTACATACTCCAAGGTCACGATGAAGGCCTCGAAAGTTAGACCCTTGGTCGGACACAAAGTGAACAGGGTTGAAACAGCTGCTCTGAAGGTATTTAATTGCTTTGAATAATATATTTTTTAACATACCAGACGGACAAGAAGAGTGGATGAAAAAATACGCAAGTGGATGTTTCCATCGTTTTGCGACGTCCTGGGCCATAATCACTAAAACATAACGAGCTATTTTATCAGTCCTGAATTCATCTAAGCCGAAGTCTTCGTAACAGTCTAGGTGGGTTTTTAGAGACATTTCGTCCATGGCTATTGAACAATGTTTGTACATATTGGGGCATTCGGAAAGTTTCATCTCTAAGCTTTTAATATTTAAGTCTATATTGCCTGGTTCACTTGGCCAATAGGAAATGAAAGTGAGCAAAGTCTTCTCCGATGGCAGCCCAAGCATTTCCCTCATAACTCTATATGTTACCGGAGACGTAAATTTAATTGAAAGGGCTTACGATTTCAAATCATTAGAATACCTATAGCTATAGCCTCTTGAGGAAGTCATTGAGTTTCTTCTAAAATTAGAAACAATAATAATATATAGACCATCGGACAGACAACTTTTGAGTTCGTTTTCGAAACGAACCCTTTCAACGTTTTTCCTTTCCGATTCCCCTTCAACTAGCTTTCTTAACCGAACTATTTCTTGATCATTTCTTCTACAATTTTCTTTAGTTCAAACACCTGATCCTGCACCTGTAGTTCTAAGAACTTTCTTTGGATAATTTTTTTTTTGAGTGTTATTGCGTAGATAAGGAGCGGTCGACGTTGAAACATCACTTACTCTAGTGATCAAAGTGTTTTCGTTTGCTAGATTTCGGTCCAAACACGCTGGTTCTTCTTCAAATGTAACTCACTCTTCCTCTGAACAATTTGAAGAACATTGAGGCATTTCATCAACGTTAACATCAATCTCTTCACATTTTTTTGGGAAAAACAATTTTTCCACTCACCTGTCAGGATCTTGAGTGTTAAACGTTCGGGAGTATCCTTCACATCCCATAACACAAACTCTTTTTCTTTCTTTTTTTTGTTTAACTGCACTCATGTTCACTTTTTTTTTAGTTTTATTCGATTTCATCAAAATCCAAATTCAAAAGAAAGACCTGACCAGATTGCGTCCGCCCAATCTGGTCAGGTCTTTTGCTACCATCGGTATTTGCACTGGCGCTGGATGTAGATGGGGTGCACCCTTTTCCATGCTTGAAGTCAGCATAGGGAGCGGGTGGGCCCATTGGCGTCTTCTCGCTCGGTTTCTTTGGAGGGGAGGGGGGTGGTACCGGATTGCCCTTCCCTAAGCCTTCCCTGTCCATGAAGGCCCGAGCGTTGTGCAGCCTCATTCTGTCGGTCTCCGACATCTGGTCCCAATTCAACTTCCCTAACCTCTTTATGGTTCTCTTGTAGTTGGAGATTCTACTCCTCCTGGAAGTGTTCGAGATGCTAGAGCTAGCGATTGAGGACACCTCGCTGACGTTATCGACGTCAATCTCACTGACTCCATCCCCCATATCGAGGTTAGAGAAGGGGTCGAGGAGAAGTTTTTCTTCTTTCTCGGTCATCTTTTGATGCTCAGAACTCATAATTATTGTTGCTGGCGTTTTACTCTTCTTAAATTTCGAATCTGTAGGGAAAAGTGGAGAGAAAAAGAAAACAAAAGAGAAAAAATAAAAAGAAAAGAGAAACGGTTTCGAAAAGATAAGAAGGATGTTCATAATAAATAAATGAATATGTAAAATTTTTGTCACTGGCGACTTCTCCTCCCAATATTGAGATCGGGAGGCAAAGCCTAAGCCGATAGTCGTGACCCCTACCGACCGTACAACGTATATCCCCGTTATGGTTAAGTTCATTTTTTTCTTTAAATTTTCCATATTTTCATAGGGGTGGGCCTCTTTTAGTTTGCCCAAACCCTAGCAGGTAGCTGAGAGATTGCCCGAGAGCTAAAGTCTTTAACTGGCCTGATTGAGGTTTGGGTGTAAGCCTCCTCACCAACGTCAAGGTGGAGACCCGTCGAGGAGGACATGAACTGAGGTTCAATACAATCTAGAAGTTTTTTGAGAACTTCGTATTCATTAGCTAAAACACTAAACTTAATACAAAATTGATATTCAAGATCATGAATGAAGTCTATAAAGCTTGCACTTTGCAGGTGGTGCTATCAAATTGCAATCATCAAATTGTTTGTACGAAGTAAAAGTAAGGTTTAATGCACCATCGGAATTATTTAAAGTTGGTAATGGCATTTGACAAGCATGGCTTTCGTATACCTTTCGGTATAGCCAGCCGCAAACACATGCAAAACTGATTTCTTGTAAGAAAGTAAACGGGCTTATGCCCTGCGAAAAATATTCGGTGCTGTTACATTTAGGCTCTGAGCTGAAAGATAAGCACGACTGCTCCACTGTATTACTACCAAAGAACATTTTTAATTCAGAAAATTGCAATTCTTCGCAATTACCACGTTTTACAAACCTTAAATAATTCAGCCCCCACAACTGCTTGAAAATGGTCATGAATAGTTTAGCTGTCGGTCTATTGTTGAGGTCACCCGACCTGCGGACCTGACCAAAGAAGTGCTCTATAGTGCCGAATTCAGATGCCTCGTTAAAATATAGCTAAACTCGAAATTCCTAAGATGCTCATGCGAGCTGTCTTTAATCGCAAATGAATTTCGACTTGAATATTTTTCCAGAAGATTGAGCGGAACTGTTTAAAATGTCAAATAAATTATTGAAAAAAGGACTAGCTCTGCTGTACCTAACATTGAAATTGAACCATTTCCAGAATTGTGAAGTGTCAACAGCCCGGAACCTAGCGTATTATTAAAAATTTGCGTTGCAAAACGCACTTTAATACGACTAAAATGATTAGGTTCTATATGATTCCTGGTGAGTTTTGGCGCACAGCGAAGAGCCGATTTAGAATCCACTTCAAAAAAATGTTCGATATCTTTCCAACTAGCAAGGCTTGAATCTTCGGGGGTCTTGTAATGAATGTCATATTTCAAAAGACAATTCCTAGAACTTTTAATTAGGCGTGGAACGTCGAAGAAACAAAAAATTTTACTAAGAGCACCTGGGACATTGTGCTCTATTTCAAAGTAAGGACGACTTTTACATACTCCAAGGTCACGATGAAGGCCTCGAAAGTTAGACCCTTGGTCGGACACAAAGTGAACAGGGTTGAAACCGCTGCTCTGAAGGGATTTAATTGTTTTGAATAATATATTTTTTAACATACCAGACGGACAAGAAGAGTGGATGAAAAAATACGCAAGTGGATGTTTCCATCGTTTTGCGACGCCCTGGGCCATAATCACTAAAACATTACGAGCTATTTTACCAATCCTAAATTCATCTAAGCCGAAGTCTTCGTAATAGTCTAGGTGGGTTTTTAGAGACATTTTGTCCATGGCTATTGAACTATGTTTGTACATATCGGGTATTCGGAAAGTTTCATCTCTAAGCTTTTAATATAAAAGTCTATATTGCCTGGTTCACTTGGCCAATAGGAAATGAAAGTGAGCAAAGTCTTCTCCGATGGCAGCCCAAGCATTTCCCTCATAACTCTATATGTTACCGGAGACGTAAATTTAATTGAAAGGGCTTACGATTTCAAATCATTAGAATACCTATAGCCTCTTGAGGAAGTCATTGAGTTTCTTCTAAAATTAGAAACAATAATATATAGACCATCGGACAGACAACTTTTGAGTTCGTTTTCGAAACGAACCCTTTCAACGTTTTTCCTTTCCGATTCCCCTTCAACTAGCTTTCTTAACCGAACTATTTCTTGATCATTTCTTCTACAATTTTCTTTAGTTCAAACACCTGATCCTGCACCTGTAGTTCTAAGAACTTTCTTTAGATATTTTTTTTTTTTGGAGTGTTATTGCGTAGATAAGGAGCGGTCGACGTTGAAACATCACTTACTCTAGTGATCAAAGTGTTTTCGTTTGCTACATTTCGGTCCAAACACGCTGGTTCTTCTTCAAATGTAACCCAATCTTCCTCTGAACAATTTGAAGAACATTGAGGCATTTCATCAATGTTAACATCAATCTCCAATGCTTGATATGAACATGTCGGAATTGCCTCACTCTCCAAACACGCTGCTTCATCTTCGAATATTACGAAGTCCTCCTCTGACCAATTTGAAGAACATTGAGGCATTTCGTCAGTGTTACGATCAATCTCCAATGCTTGATGTGAACATGTCGGAATTGCCTCAATGTCCATATCAAAATCATCTATTGCTCCGTATTCAGAAGAAGGATCGTTCAAGGGAATGTCCGGTATTGCAGTTCTCGTCAATCTTGTTCTTTCTGTGTTGGCAAAATTCCTTTCCGAAAAATGCTTATCACAAACTCGTTGTGATTTTAGCAACATAAGAACCCAGAAGCTGTGCCCATATGCTCATGCTGTTAATGAAAAAGGATGTATGTATCAATTACGATTTTTTTACGGTTATTCTTTCTTCCTCAGAATAGCTTTTTTTATTCAGAAAAAAAAAGAAAAAGTTTTTGAAACATTCAAATTGCAGTGTTGAGAAAGCTAACAATTACCAATATTTACAAATTACAAGAAATCTAGGTACCCAAAAGTAAAACATTAAATTTGTAACCACTGATGAAGAATCTCTTAATCTGTTATTAGACACCCACTTTCTAGGTAGCCTTTACATACTTACGACTTCAATCAGAGTCTCAAACCGTTACAAGCGATATCGTTGATGTAATCACGCGGGAAAAACTGCAATGGGCTTTAGATAGCTTTGATCCGTATAAATCTCCAGGACCAGACGGAATCATTCCGCCCGAATTACAAAAATGCTCTGACATGATCATTCCACCATTGGAAATCATTCCGACAAGCTGTGTTAGGTTAAGATTTATCCCCAAAGCCTGGAGAATAGCAAAAGTAGTCTTCATAACAGGACACTGCCTCATAGGTAGGCATGCTTTTAGGTTAGGGGTATACACAAATGACTTCTGTAGAAGCTGCATGGACGAGGAGGAAGAGGAAACAGTCCAACACCTGCTATGTATATGTTCGGCACTCTCCTATAGAAAGAATAACTAACTCGGTAATCCCTTCTTCGATAATACCAGTGATCTGGCAACGATCGACACAAAAGGTCTCTCTAACTTCATTAAAATTACGAAATGGTTTGTTTAAGTTCATTACTCTCCTATGAGTAACTTCTTTAGTGGTATCACAACGGATCCTTGAGGCCTTAGTGAGTCAATTACAATTAGACAGCCCCTCCAACCTAACCTAACCTAGTGGAAAATTTGTCTGATTAGGAAAAGCAAGAACTTTAAATTTGTTCAACGAATTTTTCATTAAACGTATGATTCACTTAGAATTTTAGAAATCTAAACAATGAAATGAGAATTTTTCTAGTTATTCATGCAAACGAGAATAATTCTATTCAAATTTTCACATTTTTTTGGGAAAAACAATTTTTCCACTCACCTGTCAGGATCTTGAGTGTTAAACGTTCGGGAGTATCCTTCACATCCCATAACACAAACTCTTTTTCTTTCTTTTTTTTTTTTGTTTTGTTTAACTGCACTCATGTTCACCTGTTTTTAGTTTTATTCGATTTAATCAAAATCCAAATTCAAAAGATTTAAAATAATAAAATTTTCACATTCACATCAATTCAATAAGTTAAAGGAAAAGCGCGAAATTTGTTTTTTTTTTCTTTTTAAGAATCTCAACACGGTTAATTTAACAGTTATGTGATTTCGTTAGATTTTGGGTATGTTAACAAATTTTATTTTATAAGGGTGGGGATGTATTTGTTGTTAAAGCAATTTTTTTGTGCAGACATTAATTTATTAAGAATAAGTAATTTTTTACTTGCGACATATAGAATATATGGCAAGTATTGAATTCGTACAAAAAAAAAAAAAAATTTGAGATGAGGATGAGATATGACATTACGATGATAGAGAAGTCGAAAAAAGTGGGTCCGGCGATTCCGTCTGTCTGTCTGTCGGAAAGTTTACAGGCATCTACAGGCTTAACTACTGGTCCGATTGACTTCAAATTTGAAAATTAGAGGTTTGAGCAAAAAGTCATATCCCAATTTTTTTATTTTTGTTTTAAGATCAAAATTTAGGGTAGCCAAGCCACCATACGATTTTTTTGGCCAAAAACCAAAACAATTTTTTTTCTCCAAAACGGCCCAATTGATTTTTTTTTAAACTTTCTCGAGTTTAATTTTTTTAAACATTCATGTATTTTATGTGAGAAAAAATTTTTTGTATTGCTCCAAAACGGTACCTCCCATAGAACCGTTTTTTTGTTATTAGATTTTCTCGTAAACTGAAAGTCCGATCAGCGTAAGTGTTTTTTTTAAAAGTACGTATATATTGTTCAAATAATATTTTGTTTTCAAGAAAATTTCAAATTTTTTTTTGGATTTTTAAAAAATATTTTTAACTTT
Source organism: Sphaerophoria rueppellii (assembly GCA_920937365.1). Classification (NCBI taxonomy): domain Eukaryota; kingdom Metazoa; phylum Arthropoda; class Insecta; order Diptera; family Syrphidae; genus Sphaerophoria; species Sphaerophoria rueppellii. The sequence continues at coordinate 61,367,380 of CAKKXW010000001.1, forward strand.
TTTTTTCAAAATTCTGTATCTCAAAAACGGATCAATTTTAAAAATCCAAATAAGAGTGCAATATGTATATTTACATGTTCTTAAAAACTGCATACTTAAATTAATTTTAAGATATTTTTGAAAAATTTTATATATAAAAAATTAATTTAAAAAAAACGGCTCCGACGATTTTCAAAAAAAAAATTCAATAAATCAAGAATAAGGTTTGAATTTGTTCAGCATTTAAATTTTTGGAATGAAATGTATATACGAGGTACATTTCCAAGTTTTAATTTTTTTAATAAATTCTAATTATTTTTATATATATATATATTTTTTTTTTTTTTGAGTTAAGTGTAAGCTGTAAGTAAGAGTGTAATCAGAATTGCTTAAAGTATATCTCTTATTTTAACACTACCTTTTGCAATTTAAGTAATCATAAATGTGTATTTATTCTTTGCATGCAGGAGCAAGTTCGTATGACCCAGTCGTGCACATTTTTTAAAATGTTAATGTACATACCTTTTTAATGCAGTAATAAATTAACATGCACCTACGCACACTATACTCAAGAACTATCAATAAGTTAAAAATGTTAACATTCCAGAAAATGCCTTCGGCTAGCTCTAAGAACGTAGGCCAACTTAAAGCCACGGCTCAGCGATAATGCAAAAGAATTTCTTTAATTCTTTAGAAAGATGACTGTAAGGTAAACTTATCTTACCCCAATCACATATTTTATCACGAAATAAAGAAATTTACGTTTTTTGTAGAGTAAATTCATTTTTTCATTGAGCCATTGGTTCAAAGTTTACCTCGATTTTATGACAAGTCCTTAAAAACGAAAAGAATGGTTCAAGAACCCATACATTTTACTGCAATTTTTTCCGAATAGATCTTTATATTGAATTTCAAAATGCTATACAAACGTGCGAAGGATTTTTTTTTCACTTTAAGTACTTTCTGTTCAAAAAAAATATGATAAAAGTCTGTCAATTTATTACTTTGGTTATGTTTTCTTTTCCTAGTTTTTTTTTTCTTAAAGTTGTATATACATCGCGGGTTGAGGTCGAATAAAATATTTACAATAATAAGTCTTTCGCACAATTTCGTTGCACTAGGCTTAAGTATAATCTGAAACCCGTTTTGTTTGGAATTGTTACTGATAAGGTCTTAGGGTGATATTCACCGAGGATACTTATAGCGCTATTAAAGTTAATGTGACTTTTCTTACAACCACGAAGAATTGCTACTAAAATTCAATGTTTTTTGGCGTGTAAGAATTGTACAAAAACGAATCAATCCCTTTTTTGAATGGCTGTGTTGTCTAGTTAGCTGTAAAAGCGTTTTGTACATGATAATCACAACAACAGAAAACTCAGCTGTAGTATATGTGCAAAATCTGTGTACAAGTATGTGTAAATTCGTCTCCAAAAAGAGATTCGAGAGAAATCAATCCTTCGGGAAATAAATTCAATTTCTTTGTGAAAGAAATGCGTTTAAGGGAAAAAAATTGCCACTTTTACTTCACGGATCAATTCTTGGGTTGTAAGAAAAGCCACATAAGAGCCTATTAGGCCGTGTGCGAATTGGATGAACTGTGGTTAAAAATGGATGAATTTTTAACCACTGCTGTCATATTTTAACCTGCTCCAAACGTCAAGTTTTAACCCATTTTTAACCCAATTCGCACACGGGTAATAAATTATTGGGTCTTATTCACCAAACACTATTAGGTTCTTGGTTTTGCTTAATCGAAAATGGGAAATTTAAGTGAACAAAATGAATTTGTATGGAATTACTATGACAACGACAAAGACAAAAAAAACTTAACAAATATCTAAAGAATAATAAAATAAATAAATAGAGTGGCGCGACAGATCTTGAAGAGCCAAGGCCCAAGTGGCTTACTCTCATCAACAATTCTCTAGGTGCGTGTGAAGAATTGAGGAGACCTACAATTTAACGCCGATTCCGAACGGCAAAGTTGAGAAGCACTTTTTCATGACAGATGATACTCTTGGAAGTTTTGTCAGTTCTTCGCAAGAGGCAGTGCTCGTGAAAGATGAAATAAAAACCATGGGCACGAGTAGGACTCGAACCCACTACGTTCGGCTTTGCAGCCAACGCACCTAACCACTAAGTTACGGACACTACTAATATCTAAAGAATATTTGTTGTTATTTCATAAATTATTTCTAAAAATTTCCTATAGGTTTTGATCTCAATTTATGTAATAGAGGTCAGAACCACTATTAACTTTTGAGAGCGCTCGCAAATCAGCGCTTATAATCGTCGATGAAAACATTTACGAAGCTATATACTTAATACCTAGTGTTCGATGAATACCAGTCTTTATGAAAGAAAATAAGATTTCAAACAAAAACTTTGTCAAAATATAAGACGTTCAGAATTCTTAATTAGGCTTACATTTTTGTTTTCATTTTCATTTCTGATCATTTTTGACGTCAGAAATTCTATTGCTTGATTCATTTGCCATCTAATGCTTTTCACGCAATTTTACTCTTCCTCAATATATTTTTGAACATATCCCTCTTCTACTCTCTTTAACTCACCTTTTGTTCGTTAAAACAACAAATTTTCAAATTTACCGGTCAAGTTATTCCCCAGATGGTAGGAGCAGGTTAGCTGTGATAGTATTGGTAAAAACACGCATACTCTTACAGCTAACCTGCTCCCCTAGCTTGTAGGCAAATGTCACTTTGACAGCAAGGTTTCCAATCTTGGTATAAGTGATCAGTGGTTCAAAAAGATTTTGCTCCGATGCCACTAACGAACTTGCAAACATTTATCAACGCTATCACAGCGTCCTCCAAAGGCGTGAAAGACGTTTGGCTGTATGGCCCACCATCAGTGCCTTGAATTCCTTGTTGCAGTTAGCTTCTTTTTGATGTAGCACTTAAAGTCACTCCATACCTTTTAAAAAAATTAAACATGCATATTTAATCACTATTTAGTATTTACTAATGCACCAAAGAAAGATCACGAACATACCCTTTTCCATCCTTCAACATCTCTTTGCCTTGGTCCCATGGAATTAAGCTGATTTGCCAAATCTTCCCTAAGGGCAGCCACAATTTGTGGTGTCCTTTTGGTAAATGTTTTGGCAATATCAGGATAATTACTGAGCTAGCAGATTCACCATCCGCTCATATTGTTATAGGCCTGTTTTTGCGTTCTGCCTGAAAACAAAACAATATATTACTAACACAGTTTTACGTAAATAATTTTTTTCAGTCACATTTTAATTCAATCAAATAAAAATATTGCACTTTCCGCAACAAGAACTTGTCGGAGGACGTCGGCGAAATTGCGTTGGTATCAGCCAAAAATTAAACCAAAAAAAAAGGATTTCATCGCAGAGCATCGCATACAAACGGCATGCGTTGAATTTTGTCGGAGAAAATTTCTGATCAGCTGATCGGAGAAATACCTCGAAGCAAAATGTCTCCGATTCGGAAGAAATCGGAGAAAATTCCGCTCCGACGGTTACCTCGATAGGGCCGAATAAAAGCTTACGAAGAATGCAAAGAGAAGATAGCAAATGTCACACTCCTCGCTCTTCCCACACCAAATTCTGCTTTGACACTCCCCACCGACGCATCATCTTCTGCTATTGAACAGCTGAATGGAAACAGCTGGGAGCCGCTTGTATTCTTTTCCAGAAAACTGTGAGCAGAAGTATTGCACATATGACCGTGAGCTGCTAGCAATCTTTGCCGCAATAAAAAAAATTTCAACTACATGCTCGAGTGTCGCACCTTCAAAATCAGAACTGACCACAAACCTCTAATTTATACTTTCAAACAGAAGCATGAGAAAGCACCTGGGCGCAGAATCCGACAACTTGACTACATCTCACAATTTACCACGGATATAGTCTACGTAAAGAGTGAAGACAACGTAGTTGCAGACGCTTTGTCTCGGATCAACACAATCAACATGCCAACAATACTTTCTCCCCAAACAATTAGAGACGAACAACGGAACGACGAGCATCATCGTGATCTAATTACAAGCTCATCAACTCTACATCTTCATGAGCTGCAAGCAGAACCAGACGTCAAAATATACTGTGACATTTCTAATGACATAATCAGACCATACATCCCTCTGTCACTTCGAAGAACAGCGTTCGAAGTCATCCACAACACCGCGCATCCCAGTGGAAGAACAACTTCACGTCTGCTGCGAGAAAAACGTATATGGCCTGGAATACGAAAAGATGCTTTTCAATGGTCTCGAGAATGCATAGCATTTCAGAGATCTAAAGTACACCGTCAAGACACACATCGTTGTTCCAGACTCCAGATTCAACCATCTTCACATCGACATAATTTTTCTCCCAATAGTACAAGAGTTCCAGTACTGCCTCACCATGACAGACCGTTTCTCGAGGTGGCCAGGAGCAGTTCCCATCAAGGACATGACCGCAGATACTGTCGCAACGAATTTATTCACCCACTGGATTGCTCACTATAGTTCTCCCGTCACAATAAGGACGGATCAAGGATCACAGTTCGAGTCAGCTCTCTTTCAAGCTCTAACCAATCTCGTTGGAACCAAGAAAACACGAACAACACCATACCATCAACAATCCAACGGAATGGTTGAGCAAATGCACAGGACATTGAAAGCAGCTCTAATGTGTTCACCAAAGCCTTGGACATACTGCCAACGGTCTTACTCGGTTTAAGACCATCTCTGAAGGAAGACATCCAATCCACTCCAGCAGAAATGCTATTTGGAACATGTTTGAGGATACCGGGTGAATTCTTCGTGTCATCGGATCTACTGACAGACTCTACAACATTTATACTAAACCACCGGTTGTATATGAGTGGAATTCGACCAACTCCGACAGCTCATTACAACAAATCAAGAATGTTCATCTTGGAAGATCTGAACACCTGTTCACATGTTTGGTTGCGGTGCGATCATGTCAAAGCCCAACTTGAACCACCGTACCATAGTCCTTGTAAGAACCTTGAGCGAACTTCAGACAGAATCTATAAGTACTTGTTAACAATCAAGAAAAACATGTATCTATAGACCGAATCAAACCGTGCTACATTAGCAAAACCGACAGTGAAAACACTGAAGACTCACCTGCATCCAGTCAACAGTCAACAAGGTCGAAAATCACTTATGAATAAGTATTTTTAGTACAGCTGCTTAAAGGTCGCCTAAATATTTAAGCCTGCTTAACTAACGCCCAATTTCTTCACAAAGTTCTAGCCCTTAGAACTCGGTTTAGTAAAATTTTAGAACTCATTTGAGTTCTATGTAATTTCTTCACCAAGTTCTAACGCGTTAAAACTTCGATTTAGAACTTTGTTACAGTTAGGCCGTGTCCGAATTGGGTTAAAAAGTGGTTAAAACTTGACGTTTGGTTAAATTTTGACATTTCGTATTGAATGAAATGTGTTAAAAATTAGACTAGCTGTGGAGCAGGTTAAAATATGACAGTAGTGGTTAAAAATTCATCCATTTTTAACCACAATTCATCGAATTCGGACACGGCCTTAGAACTTCGATAAAATTAGATCCTCGAATTCGGGGGTCTAGTGCGTAAGAACTTGGTTTTAATACAATTTCGTATTTTCAACGAGCGAATTGAATTTAATTTATCATACTTTTTGGAAAACAAAAAAGAGCATACATACACATAAAAATTAAAGTGGATCTTATTTTTTATGATTTTTAATTTATGGACGATGACTCTTAGTACCTACGTTGCAAACGTTTTCCTGGAAGAACGGCGTATTTATCGAATGCCAATACGTGCCACTTAACTAACTACACGGGACGTTACGATTTTTTTGTCTCTTTCGTTCAGAGTACATATATCTAATAATGAGTAGAGAAACTATTGCAACTAACAAAGCTTGTGTTCTTAGCAGTGCTTCAACTTCAACTGAAGATCTTTAACATCCACAACAACCGTAAAAATGTAACTAATTTATTATGCATTTATGCATGTGAAGATACAATAGTCGCGCCGGGTGGGGGATTGGTGAGTTTTGAAGGTGTCTGTCTTAATATTAATGGCGACGCCTTACAAGGCAAAAAACTCAGATATTGGGATATAGCCAATAATCAATGGGCGCATATGACTCCATCGGAAAATCCGGATGATCAGGAGCGTTTGTGAAGGGTTATGTCTTTATGGTTAGCAAATGGCCATAATATTTTTATTAGCTGAGTATATTTCGTAGCCGGTGGTGAGAGCTAAAAAAATGCCAAAGCTGAAGTGCTAGCCACTCATCATCAACAATTCTCTCAGTGAGTGGGATAGATTGAGGGGACCAACAATATGACGCCAAATCCGAACGGCTGAGTCGGGAAGCACTTCTTCTTTTCTTTTCTTGATAGTTTATGCACGAGTAAGATTCGAACGCCACGTTCGGCTTAACAACCAACGCACATAAACACCATGTCACGGGCGTCACAAAAAATAAAAACATAGATACACACATACAAACATAACTATTGGTACACATATACAAAATAAAAACATAAGCACAAAAAGTCAGAAATTATTTCTATTTTGTTTCGAATTGAAAGAAATGCCTGTCAAAAAACACTGCCGGGTGACCCAAAAGTTTCAAAAACATGCTAGAACTAGGTTCTAAGCGCCTAGAACTCAATGACGATTTTAGATCAAGTTCTAGAGAAGTGAAGAAATGCCCGAGTTCCAAATAATTTAAAAACTAAGTGCTTTAGTTAGATCGAGATTCACTGGATCGAGTTTTAAAGGGAATTTAGAACTTTGTGAAGAAATTGGGCGTAAGTAACCTTTAAGAGTCTGTTTAAGAGATCATTATCAGCCGTATTCATACAGCCATATTTATAAACAAATCTTAAAGGTTGCTTTACTTTAAGCAACCTTTAAGTATGATTTAAGTAGAGAATCCATATTTATAATCAATTTGAAGGTTAAAGCCACGTTACTTAAAGCTCTCTTAACTTAAACGCCAAATTTGTTGTTTAAAGGTTCATTAAATGTTGCTTAAATGGTGACATCTGTATCATTTGAAAAATTGTGTTTTTTTCGTTGTTTATTTAAGTGTTTTTTTTTTATATAGATATGTAATTAAAAACATTAATTATTGTGAGGGATTAGAAAGAAAGACAGTCCTAACTGCCAGTCTTAACAAAATCAACCTCTTCAAGAAAAATCTTCACAAAATATTTATATTTATCATTCACATTAAAGCGTGCTTTACACGATATGGATTTTCTATATGGACTGTCACCATTTCTCTATCTAATATTCAAATCGTGTAAATGTATTAAAAATACATATCGTGTACCGGAAAATTCCATATGGAATTTGTTCATTTAGAACTGTTTCTAAATTTCATCTGTATACAAACAAAATCGAATTTTTTAAATGGCAAACAAAGTTTATATTAAAACATGGTAGCGCGAAAAAGAAGAGATTTAATGTTATTTTGTGTTTTTTTTTTCATAAAAAAAAATGTGTCATACATTTAGGTGCTTTGAATGAAAAAAATGTGTTGAAACGAAAAATTCAAATCGTTTAAATGCTTAATTTGATTATATAAACAAAACACAATTTGACATACATATGAAAATACACTTGGAAATAAGAAGTGGCAGTCCATATGGAAAATCCATATCGTGTAAACTAATCTGTGGTAAAGCCCGCTAAAGTTCACACAATTTTAATAAATGACGACATGTTGGCATTCCCCATATGAATTTATTTCATTACTGGATGGTTGCTATTCTCCACATTTTCCGTTCGTCTGCGTTTGGTTAGTTTCGCTGAAGCAGCGGCGCGGTGAAGCGTGTAGTCCTTTTTTGGTATCATCGTCGGTTGCTGTCATCATCATCATTGATGGGACAGTAATTTCTTGCCTAGCCCACTTTAAAGAAAGTTTCTGCCTAATTTTGTTAATATTTTTTTTATTGACGTTACATTTGACACATAAAACTTAAATTTCCTGTAATAGAATCGTCATTTCTATTACATTTTTGAGTTTGACGTCACTTAGCTAAGTAACAGTCGATAATCGATTATAATTAAGAATTTAAGCAACGTTACTTAAAGGCCACTTAAATATTTAGGCATGCTTAAATAATTAACGTCTTAAAGCGCCCTTAACGATTTTTTTTTTAATTTATTTATTTAAGGCCGTGTGCGAATTGGGTTAAAAAGTGGTTAAAACTTGACGTTTGGTTAAATTTTGACACTTCGCATTAAATTAAGGCCGTGTGTGAATTGCGTTAAAACTTCTACCACGATTAAAATTTGACGTCTTGTTTGAGGTGGGATCAAATTTAGCCATTTGCTGTGTGAATTGCGTTAAAACAATTATCTTTACCAAGATTTCTGCGTAGGTTAAAAAAAAATTCCCACGATAATTTAAGAACTTTCCCTGAACAAAAATTGGTTTCCTTTTTCACGGAAAAATAATTTCTCTTACAAAACATATTTCTAAGAAAACAGGGTTAATAAAAAGTCTCTGAAACTAAAAAAAATCTTTTTTATTTATTGTTCTCGATTTTAATAACATATTTTAAAACAACAGTAAAAAATAATCAAACAAAATTCCCATTTTGATTAATTGACTTATTCGGTGTGGTAACACTGAAAAATTGTTTTTATAGCTGATATCTGTCATATATTCAAAAGAAATAAAACAGTAAATTAGTATTTGGTTTAGAATTTGTTCATTCTTTTATATCTTTCAAAATATCAACGCATTTTAAACAGAAATTCAATTAAACAGAGAAGAGAGCGTGCGGTAAGTTATGGTCCGTTGTTGGAATGCAAAAGCAAGAACAAATTCCTCTATCACCAGAAACGTCAAATTTTAACACACTTTAACCTGCTCTACAGTTCAATAAATTTTAACCCATTTTATTCACCTCATTAGTGTCAAATTTTAGCGCTGGATAAATTTAAACACACATTTTAACGCAATCCACACACGGCCTAAATGTGTTAAAAATTAGACTAGCTGCGGGGTTAAAATATGACAGGGGTGGTTAAAAATTCATCCATTTTTAACCACAGTTCATCCAATGCGCACACGGCCTTAGGAGAAAAAATTTGGCTCGCATTTGAATTTATATGGATTTTGGCCACAATTAGTTTCAACAAGCCACAAAGCACACCTCACAATCCCATTATTGAAGCGTAGGTTTGATGGACAAGTTATCTCAAGAAATGGGAGTCTATTGCCCGCCTTGTTCGTATGATTTAACACCGCACTCCACACGAAACACCGAACAACTTTGATTAACACCGGTTTTAGGTATATTTAAGTTTACGCTCGGTTTAAAAAAGAGGATTCCGGCACACGCGTAACCTACTTGACACCAATTTTTACCTACTTAAAAATTGGTGGGGACAGTATAAAATTGGGGCGTCGATCAGATTAAAAATTGTGTAAATCCGGCACACACCTAACGCAATTTTACACACAAATTTAAATAGG
>CAKKXW010000001.1:61469407-61488421 GCA_920937365.1 Sphaerophoria rueppellii
CAATATTCTCACGTCCTGTGGAATTCACGGTATTTTACTTTTTTTTGGTGGTGAATTGTTTCACTTTTGAATTTGCAGAATTTTAAAATACAGAATTTTGAATTTACAGAATTTTAAAATACAGAATTTTGGAATACAGAATTTTGGAATCCGAATTTTGGCCCATACAGAATTTCGACCCCAACCCAAATAATAATTGTATCCGTCGGGCCCATCAAGGTTGAATTTCTTTTCATCCAAAAATATCATTTTTCTCCAATCGTTTGAGTGACTACTTCCATCAGTATTCCAAGCCATGTGCGATCTTGCAAAATTTCGCCGCTGTTGTTTTCACACTTTGTTAAGTGGTGGTTTTTTTTCATTTTATGGCACTTAAGGTGTCCTGCACTCTTATAACTCTACTAATCGTCATTCGGCTCACTTCTACCCCAGCTTGGTACCTGATCTTACTAAGAGAATCGGTTGAATTCGATGCTAACCTCAGAATCTTCCGTTTATCACGACTTGAAAGTACAGTTGAGGTACGGCCTTTGTAATTTTTTCCATAAGACAATGTATCTCTAATATAGCTGTTCACAACTTTTGTACTTCGATTAATTTTCTTGGCTATAGCGCGATTAGCAAAGTTTTGTTCATGATAGACCTGTATTTTAGCAACTTCCGTTGCACTTAAAGATTTTTTCTACCCATTTTAAAAGAAAACAATGTTATTTCCACAAAAAATAAACCGATTTTCTTTCCCGATAGCTTTCCGATGATCGCGCCACTTGTTTTCGCTTTAAATAACTAAGAATGTAAGATGAGGCTATTCTATTGTTACAAAAAATAAATTCATTTTTAAACGGACGCATACAAAACAAGCTTAATAGGTCCCGTTAGCTTAAAAAATGACGAACGCTCTCTTGATCTCAGAAACTTTCACTCTCGCCATGAAAGCTTATGCATAATTTTTTGGATTAAAATCAAAGAGCTCTCAAAACAGGTTCTCAACAAGAAAAATCAATACGTGATGCTATCCAAATATTACGGACTGTATATGAAATGGCTGGTGCTGGAGCAAATGGGTAATTACCCACGATCTGGAAACACTGGCTGGGGGTAGCCAATGTAACTTTTGTGTGAGTCAAATTCAAGTCGCTGCTGTCTGTTTGGGCTCCACGGTGTTGGTACTCGGTATTACAAATTGGCATCGATGGTTAGATTGGTTTAAAAGCAGAAGAGAGACAGTGGCACTATTACAACTCAAAGATTCTTATGGTCTCGAAAACCGCTCCCAATGGTTATTCTAAAAAAATTTAAAAGAACTATTTGTTTGGGATCTCTTTAAAAAGGAATTTTCTGAATAAGACGAAATTTTCAAACATTTTGTGTTTTAGCCTCTCCTGTTTACCATTTCTATACAAAATATAAATCACGCACAATTCTTAATGGTAATTCAGGAGTTTATTCTTTGAGCTCCTTAAAAAATATCAAAGTCAAAGTATAACAAGCATTGCAATTCAAGAATTAGTCCTTACTCTTACGTTTCTTTCTTTAACAACAATCCTTTATAAACGCCGCTAACATAATCTTTAAAATGTTCCTGCGCTTTATTGGAGCATTTTTTTTTTTAATGAAGTCTGGTCATTGGTTATATCCACTTTCGCTAGCTATAAAAAAACTTATCTTTTCCCTTCCATATCAAGGTACCGATTTGAAAAGGTACTTCAAGAGTCTCATGATTGCAAAGCAAAAGCCACCGACCCCTTCGACAGCTACGGTATATCCTAATAATAACAAATTGTCGGCTCAGCTCTTCAATTTGTGGTGCGAGTGCAATACTCTTGCCACATATCCGCACAATTATAATATGCAATGTATTCAAAACAGACCAAACAACACAAAACGAATGCCGCCAAATTTTAAAGTGCGTTTTTATTTTGCATTTTCAAACTGATTTCTTAGATGTTGCCGCTGCGGCTACGCAAGCGCTCACCGGGGTAATTGAAAAATTTGTTACAAAACTGCAATTTAGTTTTGTTTGCAACTCACATTTGCTTATAAAAGCTTATAAAAGGTATGCAAATTCAGTTTTTGACGAAAAATATTATACTCATGCGGAAACAACATAATATATTCACATCCTTATCGAATGCAGTGGTTTTCAATTTTGAAGACTAACGTTGTATTAAAACATTAAGTTTCTTAATTTCTGGCATGCAAATGCTTAGTGTTGTGTTGAGGAAAAACAATTCAATCGACAAAGTGCAGGATATAATTTGATTTTCACTTGCAATGCAAACTATAAGGCAAAAAAGCACCCAAACGCGTGGATCTGTCCTAGCTTATTGCAATATTGTACTTACCTCAAAAGCCTGTTTTATTTAAGAAGAAACGACTTGATGGCCCTTTATTGCCCAACTGTTTTTTTTTTTTGTTTTTGTGAAGAAAATCTTTTTCCAAAGAGGAACAAAATTGTGTCTTAGACAGTTTAGTTCCCACTCTCATAAGTGAAACACCAAACAACGATCATAGTTGACGATTAAATTGTTGCGCTCGACTTGAAACAATTTCAGATGAGATGATCTTTGATGTCTTAGCTGATTATAATTGACCTTATGAATGCCTGAATCGACTTTAAATAGGAACAACTTTTTTTATGAGATAACGGATATTAAGTATACCTAAACATTGTCCTGAGTTATAGTAAGGCAGAAGATCATCACGATTGTAATTGTAGCCGTGCCTATTTTCCAGAGCTCTAAAGTAACTATACAATTACTCGTGTGTTGTCAACTTTTGGCAAATCTAAAAATTCGTCTAACCAGATCAAGTGTTGCATCCTCATCACAACAATGCCTGTGTGACTTTTGTAAAATTTTTCTTCATGTAATTATTATTGGAATTAAGGATACTGTGATTAAGCCCGATTAGAATCTTCGATTGTGGTCTATTATTTGCATTGATAGTGAAGACGAAGTAATGGCTGAATTTTTGTGCAAATTCAACCCACTAAAGTTTATGCCAGATACAATCGGAGTTCCATAAGATATTCGTCCGGAAGATCTTTTGTCACAAGTACCCATCGTTTTTTTTTTTTTTTTAGCAAACCACAAATTTGAAAAAGTGCCCACACAATTCTTGAATGCATTTCGCCATCGATGAGAGAGCAGAAATCGTCTTGCAAGTTGCGACGAAGTTTGACTCTGATTGTGTGATGTTGGCGAGACTGTGAAGGCGGTGGTGGTGAGCAAGAGCAGATGGTGATATGGGGTTTTGTATACGGACCGAACGGATTGTCCGCCCGTTTTGTTTTTATTTTTGATGAATTATGAAAAATGGCACACCTTTTGGAAGACAACAATTCATTTTGGGTGCGTCAATTTGTCTTTTTTACGAATTGTGAGCTCGAGATTGGACAGGCTTGAGTCTTTAACTAAAATTAACATTCAGTTTGGAGACAGTTGAAAACGCGATTGCTTGACAATTGGTGTAATTTCTGTCCACGCAGGAAATGTCTTATGATGTTTTTTTTTACTGTTGCATCATGCAAATTCATCATATTATTAAAATAGGAGCACATGTGAGTGCTATAGCACGACCTCTCAAGCTTCAATCCTAAACAAATTCTCCATACCTCAGACGTGACAAAAGGGGAAAGAAAAATAACTCATAACTAGTCATTGCGACAAGCTAAAATGGCTTGTGAATCAAGAAACACATGGCTGATGATAAAGTTGGCTAGATTTAAAGCGCCCTTGGCCTTTGGGAATGGATAAGCCAACAGAGTAGTTCCTGGTGGTCAAGCTGGAGACAAGTCAATCACCGATATGACTTAATCAATGACAATGGATAAGTCAGTTATTGGAAGCACTTTCAAATAAAGTTGACATCATTTTCGAAACCTTTTGAATTACTCTAAACTCTTTTACTTTTATTTTTGATTGTGCTTTCCATTGAAAGACAACGTGACGATCACCATAAATTACGCAAGGATAACTTCACTGCGAGCTATGTCAACAACGAGATATACATTCAAATCTTGAAAATAATTTAAAAAAAATTCAAATGTTCCTCAAAGAATCCCAGTTGATTGCTGTTAGCCTCGTAATCAACTGGCCCACCAGCAGAAAAAAAAATAATTGCTTGCAAAACAATTTTCTGCATCACGTTTGCCTTCCTTCCTTTTCAAATTTCTAAGATGGAATTTATTAGGCCACATCTTTTTTTTCAATACAAGAGACTCAAAATAATGAGAATCAAGGAGGACGAAGGACATTTTTTCAATTGAAACAAGTTTTTAAGGTTCGTTTTATGTTTTAATTTCTTTTGGCAGAAAGGCAGTAAGTTATTAGTAAGTTAACTAATCTAGTTTTTACTATATTGCCTAGGTTAGGTTAGGTTAAGGGGCTGACCTGACAGTTGATATCGTTACCGTCACACTTAGATGAATACAGATGTGGTCAATTAATCAAGCCATTTAGTGGCTTTGACGAAGTTCAGAATGGTAGTACCTGGGATTTAGAAGAACCCTCTTGTTCTTCTAAATCCCGGAAGTTGCCGAGCAATTTCTTCCTTTGGTGTCTTCATGCACCTTCTCATCTTTTTCATTTGATAACCTAACACATTATGTCCGGTAATTAAGCTTACAAGAGATCGAAGTGATCCCTTGTGTAGCTGCATAATTCTTTCCGTTCTTTGTTTTTTTAAAACAGGGCCAGATCTTTCTTGTAGTGACTCCTCATTGCCTGTTACATCGCTGTGGCCTGGGAACCAGCAGAGTGGAATGCTGTGCTGTGAGCCTAGAACCTTAAGCTCTTCGCGGCAGCATGAAACAAGCTTTGATTTAGTTGCAGTAATCACTTTTATTGCCGCTTGGTTATCAATGTAAAAGGTGATATCAGATCATGGTATCGCCATCATTGATATACCTTTTTAGCAGCTGTTGTCACTGCCAGAACCTCCGCCTGGAAGACGCTACTGTAGTCTGGAAGCCTAAGTGAGAGCTATTGACGACTCACTGGAGTAGTTAGTTTTTTAGTTTTAATTGACTCTTTATATCATTTTAAGTACAAAGTAACAATTTGTTATATATTCAACAAAAGCTTATCTTAAGTCATAATGGTTTGGCCTATGGCCGTCTACCAGACTGACATTTTGAAATATACAAATGATATTTATAGTGGCAATGGTTAAAACAAAATTATAGCAATTTTAGGGATCTAGAAATCTTCGTTTACTATACAATTTCTATATCGGAGCGCAGCAACAACATACGAGTAAAGTGCATCCCATCCAGCGGATCCGTTTAGTATGTCAAGCAGCTCAGTATCATTCAGACTTTGTTTACCGAAGCGTATTTTCATAAACTCATTTAAAATTGGACAAATTGCGATGAAATGCTTTATGTCTTCACGTTCGTTTCGATTGCACAGACTGCAGAGTATTGGCAGGTTAGGACGGTGAGGAATAAAATTGAGAGGGAGAAGTTCTCCTCGCGTTTTGAAGATAATAAATATGTATTAAGTCTATTGTCATAAATCAGCCGACTGTAATAGCTTCTAAAAGTTGACTCTCGTGCCTCAGATAAGAATTTGTAATAGAGCGCTTTTCCAAATCGTTCTAATAATGCGTTGAACTTTTTCACGAGCAAAACGGGTTGTTCATTTTGATTGACCGTTAGCGTTGAGTTACAGAAAGCCGCATGATTTCTCCACTCTGTTGGCATACTTCCTGATGTTCTAATGGTGTTTTTCAGTATGATTTTTGGCAATCTCTCATCTGACATTTCGAAAATTTTAACGGTGTTAGATACAACATGTAGTTTGGTGTACTATTTGGAAAACAAAATATTCTTTTGATAAAGTATCGGAGGCATTTCTCAACTTGTTCGAAAGAGTTGTATCCCCATACCTGAGAGCCATATAGAAGGATAGCTGACGCTGTAGATCGAAAAAGTTTTTGCTTAGCACTATGCTCAATACATCAATTTTTGAAACAGCGTTCCCAGACTGCTGAAATTCCACGCTTTGCTTCTTTTAACTTTCCTTCTAGATGTTTTTTCATGTTAAGATTCGAAGTAAATAAAACCCCGAGGTATTTATATTCTCGCACTATTTCTACCGTCTCTCCATTATAAGACCACTTTTCATTTCTAGCATTTCTGCCACCACCACCTCTGAATATCATTACCTTCGATTTCGAAAGTTGACTTGTAGGTTCCAAAATTTGCAATAGTCCTTCAATTTGTTCATCATAAGTTGTAAGCCATCTACTCTTTCCGAGAAGAAAACTATATCATCTGCATACATTAAGGCTGGAGTATTGTATGTTATCTATCCATTCTTCTCTGCTTTTGATGGCCGCCTGAAATGGTTTATGAAAATCAAGTTCGGGTATTTTATAGTCTGTTGTAGTACTATGACCCATAACTTTATGAAGGATCTGAGCACGTCCTATGGAATTGTTTTTACAGGCTTTAGTTTGACTAAGTCGCAGGGCACTTTTGGCCGCAGATTCTTGAACAAAGAGGTCTAGGGGTATTAGATTGAGTATAACTTCCAGCCCCGCAGTTGGAGTGGATCTCATTGCCCCCGTAATGCCAGTGCACGCAAGTCTTTGAACTTTCGTCAAAGTCTTCAGCTTCGTGCTCTTTTCTAAAGCTTTCCAACAAACCATAGGTTAGTATTGGTCTAATTATTGCCGAATACATCAATCTGATAATTTTAGGGTTTGGTCGTTTGCGTTTGTTAGTAAAAAGTACTAGTGCTGTTTTAGCTGGATTGACTGTCAGCCGACAGTTCCTAGTCCATTTACATACCAACGAGAGGGCATATTCGGTTTGTTCACTGATAGTGAGTAGGAACTTGCCAGTCGCAAGTAATGAAAGACATCAGCGTAGGCTATTATTTTTACTCCACTTGATTTCAATTTAGAAAGTATGCCGTTCATGACAAGAACCCAGAGTAGCGGTGTGAGAACGCCACCCTGGAGTACCCGTGGATGTGGTTAATGTCACCCTTTTTTCTGCTTGCTCAGAGTTGATTTGTCTTTGCCTTTTCAACTTTGTGGTCGTCCAAGGCTTGCTTCACTGTTTCGTTCTTCACGTTATTGAATGCTCCTTTAATATCCAAGAACGTTGCAAGGGTGAATTCCTTGTCATTCACTGATTTGTCTATGACTCTGAAAACACTGTGCAATGGTGTTTCAACGATTTTTCCTTTAATGTAGGCATGTTGAGCTTCCCATATACAGTCCGGTTTCAAGGTACTTCGGATATTCATATCAATCAGCCTCTCAAAAGTTTTCATAATAAAAGATGTTAGACTAATGGGTCTAAGGCCTTTGGCCTCCGTATGGCTAGGTTTACCAGCCTTAGGGATGATAACTACCTTTACCTAACATCACGATAAGGGAACATACCCCCATTTAAGGCTTTTTTTTATAGAAAATGCTAGCTAGTTGTGGGATAATAAGGTTTATGCTCTTCTGAGGCATCACCTGAACCGTCTGGATCAGGGAATTTGTAGCTACCAACATTTTCATATTACTTACTTGCTTACTAGAACCAAAAATGTTGTTGTTTGAAAATTGTTGTTCCCTTTATCTTCCCCTGGCTTCTCTCAGTTCTGTTTAAGATTTCGTATAAAAAAAGAATACTTATCATGGATTGATTTTTATAACCCTATCAGCCTTTAACTTCCAATCCATATAAAATGGACACATGCGTGCGCATTGACATTGAACAAGAACATAACAATCTGAGTCGAAATTCCTCAAGGGGAACTGAATACTTAAAATACTGAATTTATAACAAAAGTCATAGACGAAAGATAGCCAGAATACATTAATTGAGTACATGGAGCGGAAAATATGTTGTCGTGCCCATAAAGTCCAGGATGACTGGTCTTTTTTTTTTCTTTCAAGACCCATATAAGACTCATTCATAAGAGTATAGTTTTCTTGTAACTTTCAATTGGATCTAAATCCTATTGTTGATTCAGGGAAATTTACAGAGCTTAGAGATCTTGGTGAGTGTTTCCATCGTTGCGTCAGTCATTCGTAAACTTATGACAACATTTTTGTTGTATTGGTCAGCATTATGAAAGGTAAACACTATAGGAGGAGGTAGGAAGGTACTTCCAATTAAGTAGGTTAGATTGTTGTCGCGCTGGAAAATAAATTTATTATTCATAGATAACGAGTACTTGCGGGCACGACCTATGACGAGAATCTTATTAATTCACTTTTGGTTATTTTTTTTCTGGGTGGCTTGTTTTGTTGGACTGAGTTCAAGGTGTGTACATATTTTGTTCAATCACTTTTTAAACATGTAAAATTTATTTGCCGATATCGGAGCTTATCTGCCAGTTTTAATATTTGGATCAATCTTCCAGCTTAATATGTCAGTTTTTCAAAGATTTAATTATTGACCTTCCAAAAACTAAATTGTAGTATGAGCCTTTCTGGTAGTCAATTCGTCAAACCAGTTTTTTAATAACCAATTTTACATCATTCTATGTCCATGCCTCGGTACTTCAGTGATTCACCACTCATTCTCCATCAGAATATAGGGGAATTTCCTGTGCTTTTTCATATAAATCCACAATCCATTCGTTCAAAAGAAGCTATTCAAAATTATAACAATCAAGGAGGACCAAAGTAAACTAATGCTTCGTCCGATTTGATGTAGATCAGAGATTAAAATGAGTATGTTTGAACAGTTCGAACACGTCCAACTTTTTCTTGTGTGCTTGTTCATACTCGTTCGTTTACAACCCTTATTTATGAATAAATTGATTCATAAGTAAAAAGGCTTGTAAGTCAAACCAAGCGAGCAGAGGAAACTCGTAAATATTTTTCGGTTTCGATCATTTCAAGTCAAATTGATTCACAAGCAATTTGTTTGCTTGTACTCAAGCATGTTCGAGTTTTCGGGTAAAATTGATTGAATGTTTCAAATTTTTTTTCTCTACGAAGAAAAATGAAAGATGCAGGCTTTGTATGGGTTATAATTTAATGAATAAAAATATTTTTAAATGATTTAGGAGGCCGGATTTGCAGTCATAAATATAATAATCCGCACTGGAAACATTATTTTTCCCATTAATTAAAGAAAGGATTTATTAATGAGTGCATACATTAAATGTAGGTTAGGTATGTTATGTTTGTATACCTTAATAGAAAAAAGTAATTGCCGAAGATTATGTCGTGGGAATACGTGCTTCCGGTTGGTAGAGAATGCAGTTTTGTAAGGATATTTTAAATATTGTTACTCTTTTTATGACATATCTGACCTTCTACCTATTACCAAGCTACCTACTACTTTCTGGATAATATATTGTAATCCTTTTCTAGGGTGCGATGTTTACTTGTTGTTATTAGAGTAATAAAATAAAAATTCAGGTATAAAAAAACGTTTTAAGTTTAAGCTATGAATGAATTAGTTTCAGTAAAAATGTTTGGTTTTTCCGCATTTTTTTTTATAAAAAAAAGGTTTTTTTTTCAATGAGTACATTTTTAAATATTAAGTTTCAAGTGAAATCAGAAGCATGTAGAACGTAGTCAAGGAAAAATTTTTTTTTTGGTTATCCTGTCGTAGAAGGGGCAGCGAGAAAATGTATGGTATTTAAGGTATGAGATGTGCAAATCGATTCAAAAAAATATGCCAGATGTTGTGCATGTTTTATAGCAGAAACAACAGCTGCAACGAATTCAAGAGATCAGCAATAATTTATTGAATTAAATTGTTATATTCTTGACTCCCTTTAAAGATACGACCTGCACCCTGTGTGAAACGGATTCATTCAATTTAACTGAATTCAAAGGAAAAATGAAACATTATCTTATGACTTTATTTAACCCTGAGATCAAGCTAACATTCAAGACCGCTACGTTCTAATATCCGCCATGCAACAACATAATATTATTACAAGCAGCAGAGAAGACTAAAATGTACGATTTTATAAAGTCCCTAGCTCCAACCATTGAACCAAATACGAACTCTTTGGATATGCAACCGTCAGTTTCTTCAATGGAATGTGATATGTACGCCGATTTTGCTGGAGAAAATTCAACTGAAAACGCGGATTAATTTGCTCATGAAATCAAAATGTATATTGAAACCCATACACAAGGTCCTGTTGTTATTCTACAATGGTTTTTTGAACACAAAAAATTAAAAGAATCAAAATATGTGGATTTTTGTATTTCTATTCGTTTCTATTTTATTCGAAAAATTATACACTGGTATAAAATTTCGAGAATGAAAAAAATCAACGATGAAAATAAACTTCCTGACCATAAATTACCTACATTTCCACTCAGCACACAAGTCGCAAACAAACCAAACAATATTTCTCGATTTACTTACAAGCGCCATGAATAATGGAGTGGTGATTGTAAGCGATTCTACTTTCAATCAGTAAACTCGTTTGAACTCGTTTGAAATAAGGGATGACTTGTAAATAATCTTACTCATAAATAAAAAAAACTCGAAATTACTTGTTTGATGGTTGACTCAGTTTGATCAAACTCGTTTTTTTTTTAGTAAATACCCGAAACTTACAAGCAATACTTGACTCATTTTAATCTCTGGTACTTACTTAAACGCGTCAGTTCTTAACGAAATCTTTGATGAAGTCACGAATGTAAACATTAAAAATGTTTCACTTTTTTCGAATTAAGGAAAACAAATACTAATCAAGTTTGTTCTTCTTCGTTTATATACCAGAATCCTTTTTTGAGATTTGCCTGTGTACATTCATATTAAGCTCACATATATGGATGATAACCAAATGTCAACATACTCGTTTGTCTTGCAAGTAAAAGATTGTAGCTTTTTTTGTCTATCATCAGAATTTAATCAGATAAATTAAGTTTTTTCGAACAAATGTTCTTCATATTGTCTGAAGGCAATCTGAACCGTCACCAAAATGTTTGCTGGGGTAAGGATACGTGCCAAACATGAGTTCGATGTCGATGGTTATGTTTATATTTATTTTCTTTTTATCTGTCAAAAACAGGAACTGGAAATAAGAAAAAATGACTTTAAAACAATGACACCTGTGAACATGGAGCTTTGCTACGCTTTTTTCTTGAAAGAAATATTTATAAAATAACATTTTCGTGTGACGGTCCATGAATATTTTAGAGAGCGAAATAAACGAATCCGTTCCCATTATTCCTTGTTTTTTGAGTGTCATAAAAAAAATGATAGAACCGTTCAATAAAACACAATTTCAAAGCTTAAAACACCTTCAATTAAAAAAAAAAATGTTCTTCATTTACCTTTAAGAACCTTGCAATAACTGATATTTTGGCTGTCAAATATCGCTTCTCTGGCATCAATGGTTAGGGGATGTGGTATGTAAACTTTTGCGTTTTTGAAGATCACTTCTACGAAATTAAACAATTTGTTTGTTCCTTATAACTTTAATAACTTCATCGCATTTTGCTTTTAAAACATAGTTTTAATTTTTGCAATCAAGAACCCACAAACTTATTTTATCTATGTTGACTTCCGTCATAAATCATTCAAAAACCAAATAAAAACGACCAAATTAACTACTTCTATCCAATTGCAATATGTCAACAATGCTAAGGTACTAAAACAACTAAACCGGAAAATACTTTTTGATGAGTTTTATTGCTAAATTGATAAACTTATTTTATTTTATATATGAACTTCGCTGTTGACACACAGTGACATCGCTGAGGGATGACCAAAGTTTTCAGACACTCTCGTTAAAAATGCATCCTCAGGTGAACAATGTAGGAACAACAAAACCATACCGTCTGACACATACAGCTTTCCCAATGGCACAGCAAATTGAGGATTTATCACGTTTCCATATTGTTTTTGGAGCACCTACATCGCGCACTAGAACCGTATCAATTTGCGAATAGTAAAAAAACTAACTATTTTTGCAACGTATGTTTGAATATTGAAATTGAAATGGATTTTGAAATATTTGTATCCTGCTGAGAACTTAATTGTTTGATAGGAACAGGAAGGTTGTTTACTCTCAGTTTTCACTGTTCGTTGTGTAGGAAAAACAACAGATGGTAACCCTGTATCTCTTGCAATGGCATTTATCAATTCGTTTTGAATCCCATTAACATCGTGGTCATGGTGTGATTGACACGTTTTGTACAGTGGAGTAGGGGCTGGGTTATATGATGGGATAGTGATGAAGATGGATACCTACTCCTTAAGCTGGTATTTCTGAATAGCAATGTAAACAGGTGGCGATATGTTTATTAAAGACAAAAACAAAAATAACAAAATATAAAATGATGACACACAGACTCATCCTTACAGCTGAACAATTACGTTGTCAAATCTTTTCGTTCTTACAATCTAATCTCACATCATCTATTCAAGGTTTATGTTGCCCGGCTGACATCACCTAATCTCAGCAACAGTTATTAGAAAATGTAAAAGTATCACAGGATTTATCACAATGCTCCAGATGGGGACAGTATTCCGCATAAACATGAACGATAAATGGGTTTCGGAGATTTCATGCAGCTTCTCGCTATGGACGGTTTTTCCTTCGGTAGCAAACGCAAACGTTGTTGGTACTGAAATGACAAATAAAGTTTTATGGCAAATATTATAAGAAGATTACAAACAGAACTGAAAATATAATGACCAGGACGAAGAGCGTCGAATAGGATGGATGTGAGGATAAAACAAATGTTTGCCAGGAGGAGGGAATGGATGAGAATCATGTTCATTTCTCTTTGAAAAAAAAAATAAATTATAATATTGTCAACGTGCTAAAGAAAATAAAAACAAATTCCAGCAAAAATTGTTTGTGTTCTTTTTAAGTTATAGCGAGAATATAAGACAGAGGTAAGGCCAATTCTATTTTGCTGTTGATTGTTATGGACCTAGAGAGCGGTCAGACAGAGTCTTCAGTTAGGGTTTGAATAATTTGTGATAAAGATAAAGAATGACAAAAGCTTATCCTGGTTCAATTTAAATCTCAGCCTTTTGAATGTCTTCAGTCATCGACACGTTTTGTTTGTGCTTTCCTATGACAAGATCACAAACAATTTTTAAATGCAGATATTTTCACAAAAACCGCCTTGTGACCAAATGAAATCCCCCCTGATTGTGTTTGCTTTTAAAAAGAAGTTTTTGCATGCAAGCACTTCATAGGTCTTAAGAAGGGAATTTTGAAATCATTCTTTTTTAATATGCAGACGAAGATAACTTTGGGGTTTGGGAATTATTGAAGAAGATAAATTGCAACCTTATTCTTTTTTGTCTTTTCTTGAAAATGAAATAAGAAACAAACGTAATGCAATAATAATGTACTGAATGAAGCCTTACATTTTGTCTCTGTCTATGAAATACCTAGATAGGTAAGTATATCAAAATGAGAAATATTTTTGAAATGCATTTATTCCCATTCAACGACCGATTGGAAAAACAAACTAACAAAAATAACTCAACAACAAAACCGGAAGTCTATAAAAAATATCGGAGATGACAGGCCATTCTGATCACCGCCAGCATGGAGCTAGCAAAAAATCTAAAAACTTACACAAAATTTTCCTCAAAGCAAATTGAACAGAGCTCTGAAACTGTTTGTAGCTGATTTTGATAAACAAATAATATTTTCGGTTTTCGCACTTACTCCAACTAAAGTACCTTCAATCCATAAATTTGAATGAAAGTGAATGACACAGTCGGTGGGTCGTTCGACGGCAGCAGTGTAACAATTATTCTTACTTATAGGAGCTGTTGAACAGATGTGTACGTTTTGCTACATGAAACTATGAAATTCGAATGTAGGAATTTGGATTTTATTTTCGGGTGGAAGCGGAGGAGAGTATCCGTATCCGTATAAATCTTGTCGGCCCACCTTTCGCCTTGCCTCTCATGAATTTCATTGATATCGAAATTAAAATGGAATGAAATAGTTCGGTCAGTATGCTTTGGTGCAGGGCGAGGAGAGAAGAATGCTTCCTGCTTGACTATTTACATGCCGTTCGTTTGACCCGGGCTAATATGTGTAGTATCAAATTCTATATAACTCTGAGTTGGATGTAGCAAGCTATATAAAACGGATTATTTCTATGATGATCATCATCATACCCAAGCACATTTATTTGTTTTGAGGGGGACTTTTTAAAGACAAAAGAGTATGCGGTCGAGTGAAGCTTTAGGGCTTCCAGCTATGTTCCGAATCATGTTGGACTTTGTTGAGTCTTAAAATAAAATAAATTGATTTCATAGACGTATTGTGGTGTTGGGTAATTTGTGTAATTTAAATTTCGAAAGAATAACAAGTGGGGAAAATTGTTTACCCTCAAGAAAATAGGAATGTGAATGAAGTGTGTAGAAGAGTGGAAAACACAAATGGCTGAGAACTGTGATTTTTTTTAATGATCAGATCTATTTGGGCGCCCGGTTTCGTCTGTCTTAATTAAATTTAATGACCTCTTTTTGAGAAATTTGTATGAAGTGATATTTCCTAAGTTTTTGAGTGCAGGATGGAAAAATAAAGAAAACTATGACAAACATTTTTAAGGCAGTTCTTAAAACAAGTTTGTTCTTTAGATTTAAAGAAAGTAGTAAAACACAAAAATCTGTTTATAATATGTGTTTATAGCCTCATAATTTTATAGTATCATAATTTTGACTAGTTGATTGGATTGGTCATTTGTTTCAAATAAAATGATCGCTTCTACACTCCCCAAAAGGATAAACACCTTTAATTAATCGTAAATGTTACTTATTAGAAGAATTTTGATTATAAGGATTCACTTGCTTCTTAGAATTTAGAAGAAAAATATTTTAATTTGATTTCATGTTAATTAAAATTGAAAAAATCCAAAAGCAAGATTCTTACAAGGCTTAAAGGTTACAGGTATGAAAACCAGTAAAAGTATCATGGTCTTACAATTATGATGAGCTTGTTAGTTCGAAGTAGGTTGCCCTAGACAATAAAACATTCACAACTTGTTATCCGTAGAAAGCTCTTCAAATTAGTAAAGGGACCTTTCACACGGCAATGACATACTTTTTCAACCAGTTTTGCTCATTATAATTTAATTATACACTGCTTATCACCAGATCATTCTCCACAAATGACAAAAAAGTAAAGCTGTCATGTAGTGTGTAGGTACCTAATTCCCAATGTCCATTTCCATTTCGGCAAACAAAAACATCAACCGACAGGCAAGACGGAAGTCACTTGACAATTACATTTTCTACTGTCTATTCCGTTTATTTTGATGGTTTGATTAATTTCTGACCAAGCGAAAGAAAAAACACAGAAACAAAAAAGAAATGCTCAAAGTACCTATATACATTTATCTATTATTTTCCCTAGTTGTCACTTTATCTTTATCTGAAATGGAGTTCAATCTTGAAGCTTCAGCCTCAGATGGCACTGGCAAAATAATTCTGTGAATAAAACAATCCCTCATTATCTGCCCATGAACTAGTTTCATGCTTCATTATCTTTCCCTCTTTCTCTGCGTCAACCACACAGTACACAGACACAATCTTAGTCTTCAAGAAAGACAGAAAAAAGTGTAAGAAAACAATTTTAATGATATTTTTCGTTCAAGACCGCGCAAATGCATTTACTTTCGAATTGCCGGCTGTACTATAGGGAATGAAAAACTTTTACCTCATTCCGGCACAAATGATAGAAAAGTATGTCAATCTTTTGCCTTGTAATTTCGCACTTAAACGGAGAGCGATGAAAGCTATGACCACATCTCTGAGCAAAAATGACCAACATTGCCTGGCATGGCAATCTACTCTGTTTAGATGGAAAAAGATAATCTTGGAGGAAATTGTAATTTCAGAAAATATACAATTGTATTTTCGTATTTCACGTATTTGCCATTATCCTAATTTTATTTGCTGTTTGCTATAATTTTATTTCTTCTTAATTTTTTTCTTTGCTGGGTCATAGAAATGTGCAAGGCAAACATATATATATTATATTTTATCTCAACTCGGGCATAGGCTATGCCAACATGTATGAGATGACAAACAATTACACATCCCCGTGGCCGCCCTTGTAACTCTCTGTCATCGATGATGATTTAAAAGAACAAATATTCGAAGGGAAATAATATTATTGCAGAAAACGTTTATGTGCCGCTACATCTGGGAAAAGCTGAATTTAGAAAAGTCGTTTGGTCGAGAATCGAAATGTAAGTAACTTTGCGAATGGGCACGAGTATTTTACTTTAAATGAGTTATATTGCCAACCATGTAAAAATGGTAAACCCAGCTGACAAATTGTACCTTTATTTTTGATCTTATACCTTATCAGTTTTCAGTGTATGTGATGTAGGTATTCTTATGTGAAAACTTAGAGTTTGCGCTCAAGCTGGAGAAGTTTGTCGTAACAGGGGTTCCAAAGCGGACTTGAGAATCTCCTTAAGGCTAAACACAAACTGAAGCGGACAAACTGTTTGCTTGTCGCAAGACAAAAAATCGTGTCGTAATTCACCCCACACCGAGGACGACAAAGACAAAATATTTTGTCCTTGTCGCATTCGGTGTGTTTTGCCAGCGGACATACAAAGAAGACAAAAATTGAAAAAAAAAAAATAGGTTGCGTTTTCCATGATTTTATTTTGCTTCTTTATTCCTCCATGAATGGCACAAACACATTTATCGAGAAACAGACAAACTGTTGGAATTTCATGTGTATAATATACAGTATACATACATTGCCGTCTATTTCTCGTGTACGTGAGACGTAACGGGATCCAAAAATGTAAACAAAAATGAACCATGTGGAGAGCGTTCCTACTAGGTATACTCTGCAGACACATTTTGGAATTACATGTGTATATACAATTTACATACATATGTATACATACGAAAAAATGTAGTCGAGTTTTCATGCACACTTCTTTAAAACCACAAACATCCACATATAAGAAATCTCTCCTATTTTCTTAATTCTTCTTTTTCTTAATTCTTTTTACCATTACAACAACATCCATACCAAATTGCACAAAATACAAAAAGAAATATCGCAATAAAATACAAATCCAAGTATGAGCAACCGATATGTCCGTTTGTCGAAATCTGTTTGTTTTTCTTGTTCACTTTGGTCTGTGGTTCTTCATAAGACGGTGTGTACTTTTAGGCGTCGACATTTTGTCCGGGACTGTTTGTCTTCTTTGGTGTGGTTTGCTCCTATACAACCCCATGTATTTACTACAACTGATGAGCGGACACGACTTTTTATCATGTCGTGTCTGTTTCTGTGTGTGTTGCCTCATAAGAGCAATGGACCTGTGTCCGGGGAAGAGCGAACAAACGTTTTGTCCGCTTCGGTTTGTGTTTAGCCTTAGCGCAGTCTTCATGCGGGTTCCAGCCAAATGATCGGCTTAAATTCAATTACCGTTGATCTAAGATTATTGCACTCAATGGTATTCTAACTAATATATTCGTTATTCGGAAGGTAGTTCCTTCAATTGCTTGTACCTAATCCTATCTATTGAATCTCCTGGCCATGGTAATGTCTGCCTCATACCGTGTAAGGACATATTAAAATTTTGAGTAGCACTCCAAGCAGAGTACCTGAATGTACCATGTATTAAATTTTTGATAAATTTGGTAAAAAATCTGTTATGCGAATGTTAATACTTTTTGTTTGGAAAAAAAATACCACACTACTGTTGACCCATCTGCACCGACATGAATTTCGATCATTGTATCCTTTTTTTTCGTCATTCATTTTATTTCGTTCGATATTCGCCATTTTCACCATTGATGTTTAACTCTCCGTTTTTTTTTCATTTCCTTCTTTGTATTTTATAGTTCTACCGAAATTCAATCCGTACATCAGTGGAATAACACATCCTTACAAATATGGTGATTTTTTGGTAGCCAACTGCAGTTCGGAATGGTCGAGTCCCCAGGCGACACTAACGTGGTACATCAATAACAAAACGGTACGTGATGAAATTTATCAAACAGATTACACAATACAAAATATATGAATAGAGTAGATAGGTTTGTATGAATTTAAGGAGAGATATTAACCCCAACAATCAAAATAACTCGTCAGAAGGGAGATACGAGTACTGCACATGAAGTGGATATTTAAACAAAAAAAAAAAAAACAGAAAACGGATGTCCAGTGTTACATATCCAAGTTACAGGGCCCAGAAGGCCAGTAGGTACTGTCCTTATAAGATGAAAATGGCCGTAAAGTTGAACGCCACTTGAAGCAGTAAAAGTGATTAGGGTTAGCGGGATTCAGTTTGGATCTGAAAAGCGAAAGGGGTTTACATTCATATTGTTGATATATTTGACTTGAGATTTTTATTAACTTGAGAAAAAGTATCAACTACACTATGCAGTTTTAAGTTGGCGGTAAACGTAGCTTCTTTTCGTGTATTACATGTTGATCATGATCGCTATCGTACATAATCGATTGGCAATCCTGATCAAGTCTTCGAAAATATGAGATTCCAACAAGCCTATGCAACAACCCATTCGAACAATATTTAAATTGAGGGCTTAAGGCTTAAATCTTTGGACAAATAGTTGTTTTCTATGTCCTCTCAAGTTCTAAGTCAGAGTTTAACAAATTCAAATATTAAATCAGCAGTGGACCTTATAGTTAAAATTATTGTTGATCACCTAGGAGCTGTTGTTCACCAAGTTTGTTTGGACTTGAATTTGATCCATTCCTTTCTTTTTAAGTGACCTCAGAAAGAGTTTTCACTGATACTCTCTAATTTTCCACTTTTATTTAGCTTATTTTCAATATTTTTGTTAGTTCTATTGAACACCTCTTCCCACCCTTCAAAATTATCCGAGCTCGACAAAATGAATGTTGGTTATGTTATGTTATGTTCAATAATAAAGTCAAATATAGACTCAGCACTTTTAAAAGCATGCACCAAATTATAAGAAAATCTACGGTAGCTCTTTTCACCTGTAAGAAAGCCATTGGTAACAAATGGGGTCTGCAACCCAGAATCACTCACTGGCTATACACATCGGTAATCAGACCGATTCTTCTTTATGGT